>OV049926.1:120675193-121264001 GCA_920104205.1 Eupeodes latifasciatus
AATTTAAGTGGTACACCGTTTATGAGGGGAGGGTCAATGTGTGGGACTTTGTATTTCCTTGTGAAGAGGACAAGGTCGGTTTTTTGAGGGTTAACACCTAGTCCACACCGATTAGTCCATCTGGTGAGCTTATTTAAAGCGTTTTGTAAGAGTTCTTTTAGTATATTGGGATGTTTACCCGTTATTGCAATAGCAACATCGTCCGCATAGGCAAACACTCTGTATCCCTCTCTTTCTAGAGTAGTTAGTAATTCATTTATTACTAAATTCCAGAGGAGAGGGGATAGGACACCACCTTGTGGCGTACCTCTGCTGACACCCCTTTGTGTAGTAAAATCGCCCATTTTTGAATTGATAATCCTGCTTATCAGCATCTGATTGATCAATTCGCTGATCGACTTATCTACCTTCAGAGATGTCAATACACGTGCAATTGCAGATGTGTCGACATTGTTAAATGCACCTTCTATGTCTAAGAAGGCAACTAAGGTGTACTCTTTATGATGGAGGGAATATTCGATTGTACGTACTATACTGTGTAGAGCCGTTTCAACTGATTTCCCTTTGTTGTAGGCATGTTGAGCCTTTGAAAGGAGGGACTTATCAATACTTTCCCTTAAGTAAATATCGATCAAACGCTCAAAAGTTTTGAGAAGGAATGATGATAAGCTGATGGGTCTTAAGTCTTTAGGGTTAACGTGACTGGATTTTCCAGCTTTTGGAATAAAGACAACTTTAACTTGTCTCCAAGACATCGGGATGTATGCCAAATTAAGGCAACCCTTGAAGATGTTTTCTAGGATGGGTATCCAAAGACATCGTTCAGTGCCATAATTGCCAACGCTTTGGACATGTGGCCACCAACTGTGGGCGGGGCTTTGTATGCGTTAAGTGCAAGGATAAGCACGAACCAGGAGAGTGCCAGCGCAAAGAAAACACTGGGTTGGACGTACGGTGTGCCAACTGCTAAAAAACTGGACACCCTGCCAGCTTTAAAGGCTGCCCAACACTAAAGGCTCGCTTCACAGAAAGGAACAGGCTATTGTCGGAGAAGCGTTCTCACCAAGAGTTTGCTGCTAAGTCAGCTTGCTTGGTTACTCGTCCGGCAAACAGCTACGCAGCAATGGCGAAAAGAGGCCCAACAACCAAACCAGCACCAACAAAGACACAACAAGTTGCAGGAACTTTAGCCAAGATGACCGCACCAAGGATAGCAGCAAAATCGGTACCAACCAAAGCCTCAGCACCAGTAAACCTCAACAGCGAAGTCCAGAGATTCTTTGGTTCCGACCTGCTCACGGTCATGGGAAAAGCTAGGAGTGCGGTTCCACCAAACTACTCTCAGCTCAGCGATGGAGATAAGTCCGTGGCACTGGCCACCTTCTTGTTCCAAATATGCAACTAAAGAAGCTCCGCATCCTGACGTATAATGTAAACTCATTATACAGCCTTGATAAGAGAACGTCATTTAACATATTCATGAAGAACAACGCCCCCGATATTGCCCTAATCAGCGAGACGAAAGTCACTAAAAAAAACAGCATCAATATGAAAGGATTCAAAACCTACCGGCAAGACAAAAATGAGAACCGCGTTGGAACAGCAGTCTTCATAAAAGACAAATTCTCCCCCAATGTTGCAGAAGTCATAATCCCAGGACTACTGAGTAGCGAAGCCACTGCCATCACGATGACCCTGGGAAGAGGCGAGACCCTTACAGTCATCAGTATATATTTCAAGTGCTCATCCGCTGCAAGAAATATACAAAGTGACCTACTCATTCTCAACGGCTTCCTGAAGCAAAGCACCTATGGCATCATAGGCGGAGATTTCAATGCCAGACATCACTTATGGCTTGACACAAAAATCAACAATGAAGGCAAAGCAATCGCAGACTGGATGGAGTTGAACAGCAATGAACATTCTCTGGGGGTTATATCCCAGCCGAAACCCACCTTCCCCAGAACACCATCAACGCTTGACTTCTTCCTAGCTTCCTCCAACTTCGTACATATTCTTCCGGAAATCCGGAATTATATCTGTACAAGAGTTAACAGCGATTCGGACAATGAAGCTGTTCAACTGTCCATCAACCTCAACGTTCCCATACTCCTTACGACAGAAGTCCCCGAAAGCTTCATCAACTTCAGACGGCTGGATATCGCAAAACTCCACAGGGACATCGAAGGCAGCATTACTCTTCCACCTTCAAACAGGAATCTGCTGAATACGGAAATCGATGCAGCCATTGACAACCTTCAACATGCTGTATCTGAAGCCCTTGAGAAGCAAAAGAGGCCTAAGACGTCAAAGGACAGGTACCAACATCTTCCTGAGTACGTTCAGAATTTGTATGCTCACAGACAGCGGCTAAGAAAACGGCTCCAACGGATTCATCAAAGCGAGCTAAATACAACAAACAACAACTACCAGACAGTTTGGAATGAGCTACAGCAAGTCAACATCATGTTCCGGAACTCCATTCGACACCACAACAACATCCAGTTTGGAAGAAGATTGCAAGCAATTAAGCCAGGACCTGATGCCTTCATAAACATCAATAGGATTATTGGGAAACAGCCACAAATGCCAGATTCAATCATCAGCAACACCATCGAAGTAACCTCAACCCAGGACAAAGTGGAAGCGTTCGCCAACTACTTCGAAGGAAACTTCAAGCCGAATCCACCTGCTGAACCATTGCTCCTGCAAGAAGTAGAGGCATCAAATCAGCATACCCTACAGCCAAACCCGGATGTAATCAGCTTCGTTGACACTAATCCAGCAAATGATCCTACTGATAGTCCACATCTATGCAATCTAGAAGAGGTAGCAGAGATCATCGGCAAATCTTAGCCAAACAAATCAGCTGGACCAGATGGTGTTTCCAATTACATCATAAAAAGGTTACCACAAGCAGTAATGATTTTTATCACAATCATCCTCAACAACTGCATCAACAACTGTTACTTCCCCCGGACGTGGAAAACAGCGAAGATTGTGACAATCCCAAAGAAAGGTGCAACCAACCTAGTATCGAACTACAGGCCAATATCACTCCTCAACAATATCAGCAAATTACTGGAAGAAGTAATCCTCCGGAGACTGAAGAAATTCTGCAGTGAAAACTCCATCATCCCTGACATGCAGTTCGGCTTTCGAGAAAAGCACTCAACGTTGCATCCGCTGATGAAGTTCCAACATGACATCACTACCTCCCTCAACAGTCATCGTGTCACCGTCGGATGCTTTCTGGATGTGGAGAAAGCATTTGACAGTGTTTGGATAGAAGGCCTAATTCATAAACTTCATCTACTACAGGTACCTCCGCCACTAATAAAAATTCTGTTTTCCTTTCTTTCTGTTGAATGCAGCCATTGAACATTGGCGTCAATAAACGCGCCGCTCCAGCCGCCGATATAAACAAAATCTAGTACCTGATTATATATAAATGTGAAGGTGAAGTCAAGTTGGAAAAAGAAGAAAATAAATACTTATATTCAAACTTTCAAGGTGGTTGTTTCATTTTTATATATAAAATTTTCCTTTTGTTCTTTTTTGTTAAAAGATATTTTTGAGCGTACCATTTGGTCCTTCGATAGCCTACTTTGTGAATCCAGATACCAAAGTAAATCACCCACTAAAAACCAAAGTGTAACGACATTTTGTCGTGATTTTCATTTTATGTCAATAAATTTTGGAACAATAAAAGTATAACATTCTTTAAATAAGACAAATTAAAATCAAGCTTAAAAACTATAACGTGTGTTCATCATCATCATCATCGCTATCGCCGTCACCGTCACCATCGCAGTCATCATCGTAGTCACCATCGCAGTCATCATCGCAGTCATCATCGCAGTCATCATCAACTTCGCCATCACCATCGTCATCTTCATCATCATCACCATTGCCATCGCCGCCGTCGCCGTCACCATCACCAACTCCATCAACATTGTCATTGGAGTCTTCAAGTGTTGCAAGAATCCATCCACTAATTATCGCCACCCAGTTTCATCACTAAAATCAAAGTATTCGCAGTGAGTAAATTTCACTTTCATTTGTAATTTACATTATACAATATACATACATATCTATACATTACATATCACACAATTTAAATTTAAATATACAATAAATACAATAATCTACAAAATGAATGCTGCTACAATTTTGAAAAGTTTATGTACTCAAATCTCGAAGGATTTTGAGAATTTCAAGAAGACAGTCAATGCATCTCGTAGGACAAAAAATTATGTATCTACAAGGCTTGAGACACTCAGTAACAATTGGCTTACTATTGTAGAGCAACACCAAATTGTTATTTGTTGCGATGAGATTAAGGAAGATGTATTATCTTCGATGGAAGAGGTTTTTAGTGAGGGAAACGATATATATACGCTTTACAAATCCCTGTTGTTGGACGAGTTGGATAAATTTGCTGAAGCAGAAGCAGCTAAAGCAAATGAAACAATACCTACAAATGCCTTAGTGGAAAAGTCAGCCAATCAAAAGCAACACGACGTTCGTTTGCCAAAAATACACCCACCGACATTCACGGGGGAATATCAAAATTGGCGTTCATTTCATGACCAGTTTGTTTCTTTGGTTCATAACAATTCGTCGCTTACAAAAATCGAAAAGTTGCATTACTTAAAGGCTAGTTGCAAAGAAGGTGCAGGCATCTTATTAGAACACATTAGTGTAGATGATGCAAGTTATGATAAAGCTTGGGAAATCTTAACAACGAGGTACGATTTTAAACGAATACTTGTCAACAACGAACTCAAATTGTTTTACGAATTGCCTGTTGTTAAGGAAGAAAATTCGAAAGGCATTCGCGAACTGTTGGACAACTCAACAAAAATTTTACACGCGTTAAAAAATTTTGAGTTGCCAGTCCAGCATTGGGACGCAATTATAATATTTCTGCTTTTAAAAAAGTTACCTGCTACCGTTCAATCGAAATGGGAAGCAACTCTTGGAACCAAGAAAGAAATTCCTACTTATAGAGAATTCTCTGACTTTTTGGAAACAAGGTTCCGAACATTAGAGATGATGGACCAACAATACCAAGTAAACGCAACAACACAAAAAAGGCAATCAAAGAATGTTTTTCTTCTCAATACAGAATCGACAGAAAACTTCGCATGTAAAGCTTGCCATAAAGGCATACATTCATTAAGAACATGCTCAAAATTTTTAAAAATGGATGTGAATGCTAGACAACGACTTGTTCGACAGTTTGGCAACTGTTTTAATTGTTTAGCATACAGTCATCGAACAAATAAGTGCCCAAGCAATAAATCCTGTCATTTTTGCCAGAGAAAACACAATTCACTCTTACATTTTCCAAATACGTCAAATTTTAACAACACAAATCAACAAACACGCTCACAATCAAACACTTTTACAAATTCAAACAATCATCAACCATTAGGTCAAGGGAATAACAATCAATTTCAACGCAACACACATAACAACAAATACACGAACAATCCCCATTCACAAGCACAATCAAACTCAGTCAATCACACCCAACAAAATAATAACATAAACTCATTCAATCGGTCAAATAACAACACTCATAATGCAAATCAAACTCAAACACATCATGTAGCAACTGAAATCAACCCTAATGCACCAACTTTTCAGCCATACGACGTACCACCTTCAACATCTACTAACTGTTTTCATCTAAACGAATTTAATAGTACCCAAATTTTGTTAGCAACAGCAATAGTAAAAGTTAAATCAGCTTACGGAACCTATTTCAACCTAAGAGCTTTGATTGATCCTGGATCTCAAGCATCTTTTATTACACAATCTGCAGCTCAATTATTAGGCCTAAAAAAATATCCGACTTCGTTCGACGTTTCGGTTTTAGGAGAAAATAAAAGCGGATCTTGTAAGAATTTTGTTGAATTAAATCTTCAGTCAACCCTTTCTGAATTTGTAACATCGACAAAGGGCTACATCTTCAAAACTCTTACTGGATTTCTTCCGAATCAAAAGATACCAACAAATAAATTAAAACATATAGAAGGTTTAAAATTAGCTGACCCGTCGTTTCATGTACCAGCCAAAGTTGACTTGTTACTAGGCAGCGATATCTACTGCGAAATAATTTTACCAGATATCATACGAGGAGATCAGGCTGTTGCTCCAATAGCACAGAAAACAAGATTCGGTTGGATTTTATTAGGAAAAACACAAGTTGAAGAAAGACAAAATGTACAAGTTTACACCCAAATAACCGATATCGACACTCAAATGAGAAACTTTTGGGAAATAGAAGAAACCCCATATGAAAAAGCCGAAGCTGAAGAAGATGTTGCTTGCGAGAAGCATTTTCTAGATAATACTAAGAGGTTGCCGGAAGGGCGTTTTGAAGTATCATTGCCTTTCAAAGAAAACCATCGCCCGGAATTGAAATCTACACAACACAATGCACTTATGATGTTTTACAAACAAGAGAAGAAGTTGCTTAATAACCCGACACTTTATAACGAATACAACAAAAGCATATCGGAATATCTACAACTAAATCAAATGGAATAAGTGGATATGAAAAATGATCCTACACTCAATTCACCGTGTCATTATGTTGTTCCACATCACGCTGTCATTAAAGAATCCAGTACGACAACCAGGCTTCGCGTAGTTTTCAACGCTTCATTTAAAACTCCGGATGGAAGTTCGTTGAATGATCATCTGATGACTGGACCTAAGACACAAAATGATATAATATCAATAGTTCTAAGATGGAGAACTCATAAGATTACCTTTACGTTGATATTGAAAAAATGTATAGGCAGATCAAGATTCATCCAGACGATGCCTACTATCAACTACTATTTTGGCGTGACGATCCATCCAAACCCGTTAAGTTGTACAAGGTTAAAGTTTTGATGTTTGGTACTGCCCCAGCACCATATTTAGCTAATCGAACTCTCCAAAAACTCGCCACTGATGAAGAGTCAACATATCCACTAGCTGCTAAGATAATACGGGAAGATATGTATGTTGATGATTTAGTATCAGGAGCAGATTCAATTGAGGCAGCCAAACAAAAATATGCAGAAGTTTCCAAGTTATTCTCATCTGCAGGTTTTCATCTCCGTAAATGGATGAGTAACAATGCGGAATTTCTTGAAGCAATACCGCAGGAAGATCGAGAAACAAGTATCTCTCTAACACTTGGGTCAGATTACACCAAGACACTTGGAATTAGTTGGTTTCCTTCTACAGATTCGTTTTCATTACAAAGGATTGTCATAGACAACATTATCTCGAAAAGGACAATACTGTCAACTATTGCCCGACTTTTTGATCCACTAGGATGGATAGCACCTTGTGTTATAAAAGCAAAAATCATTATGCAAAAACTATGGATAAGAGGACTTTCATGGGACGATATATTACCAGTCGAATTACAACACGAATGGCTCTCCTTCCAGGAAGAGTTAACCATGCTAGAGGACATCAGGATTCCGAGATGGTTGAACACAGAAGATGGTATTCAAAGTATCGAACTCCATGGTTTTAGCGATGCCTCGACTAGAGCATAGTAGTATATTTACGAGTTTTGGATAATAACAATCATATTCACACCCATTTGCTATTATCCAAGTCCAAGGTTGCACCAGTTAAACCATTTCTCTACCGAGACTTGAACTTTGTGGTGCCGTCATGTTAGCAAAATTGCTGAACTACATAAAATCAGTGTTGCCATTTAAAAACATTAAAGTATTTTCATGGACGGATTCTACCATTACTCTAGGTTGGATAGCAGGATTGCCATCAAGATGGAAAACATTTATTGCGTATCGAGTCACCGAAATTCATCGACTCACAAACGTCAGTATTTGGCGACACATTCCCACCAAACTCAATCCAGCAGATCTTGTGTCCCGCGGTGTTATGCCATCTAAATTAAAGGAAAATACCCTTTGGTGGAATGGACCACCCTTTCTTCAAGAAAATTGGAAATTCAAGATACCCGATCAACCCACTCAGTTAGATATTGAAGAAGAGAAGAAAGAGATAAAGGTACATATTGTAGTAGAGGAAGATAATCAAATTTTGAAATTGATTAGTAAGCAATCAGAACTTTCAAAAGTGTTGAGAATAATGGCTTATATGAATCGATTTCTTTATAATGCTAGAAAACCCAAATTTTTTCGATCGATTACAGTTCTGTCACCCTTAGAACTTGATCTTGCCCTAAAATTAGCCATAAAAATGGTTCAAAATGTAATGTTTTCTGATGTGAAGGGAACTAAGAAAACCAAACTTAATAAATCTCTTAATCTTTTTACTGATGATTTTGGTATTATAAGAATTGGAGGAAGATTACAAAATGCCATTTTAACATATGATCAGAAACATCCTATTGTATTGAAATCAGACCACAATTTGTCAAGAATGATTATTGAAGATGCCCATGAGAAAACGCTTCACGGTGGAATACAACAAGTTATTGCTTTTATTCGTAACAAATTCTGGATTTTCAATATGAAAAGGACAGTTAAGAAATATATTAAGAAGTGCATAACTTGTTACAAAAATAACCCAAAACCGATGCAACAGCTGATGGGCATTTTTCCTGCACCCAGAGTCAATATTTCGCGACCATTTGAACACACAGGTGTTGACTACGCTGGACCCATCGAAGTTAAAGCTTGGAAAGGACGAGGTGCCAAGCGATTTAAAAGATATTTCGCAATATTTATTTGCCTTTCAACAAAAGCAATTCATCTTGAAGCCGTCACAGACCTTACAACACAAGCTTTTATTGCCGCATTCCGACGTTTTACATCGCGAAGAGGAATTTGTACAAATATATATAGTGATTGCGGTACCAATTTTAAAGGTGCAAGTACGGAACTGCAAAAAATGATAAACGAAGCTAAGCATAGTTACAACGAGATTGCTGAATCATTGAGCAAATTGGGTACTAAATGGAACTTCATTCCTCCAGCTTCTCCTCACTTCGGAGGCTTATGGGAAGCTGGAGTGAAATCGGTTAAATACCATTTGAAGAGAATTGCTCTAAACCAAGCTCTGACGTTTGAGGAGCTCAGTACGCTTCTAGCTCAAATAGAAGCTTGCTTAAACTCGAGACCCCTCTGCCCGTTAACAGACAGTTTGGATGATTTTAATGTTTTAACACCAGCTCATTTTCTAATCGGCACATCTGCACATATAGTTCCAAAAGGGAATAAAACTATAGAAAGAATTGGTTACCTAGACAGATGGAAACGTCTTCAAGCATCGCTACAGACCTTCTGGAAGGAATGGAGCGGCGAATATCTTACAAGGCTTCAAAATCGGCCGAAGTGGCTGAAAACCGAAAAACAACCAAGTATCGGAGATCTCGTGTTACTAAAAGATGAACGACTTCCACCATCGAAATGGTCGATGGCAAGAATTATCGAAACATATCCAGGACAAGATGATCTCATCCGCGTAGTAAAGGTGCGAACACAAAACTCAGAATTTAAAAGGCCTATCACCAAAATATGTTCGCTACCATCCAACGATACCAATGGAGAAAGGACACTAATTTAAAACCCAAAGAACGTTCATTTAAAAACACCCACACACACACGCTCAAATACCATAATCGTAAAACAATTTAAAAATTAATACAGTCCACAAGCTAACCAAATTCTCATTGAAAATTAAAATATAAAAATTAAATTTCATCTATGGAATACTCGCTCATCAAATTAAAGATAGAAAGGCTACTATAATTGAAACCCACTCACACACACATACACATATACACACCCGTGCGTACACACACACACACACACACACATTATTAAATACACATAATCAAAAAAAATACATATAACACGTACTTAATCAAACCACACAAACCCATAATCAATTATATAATCAAATATACACAACATATACACACCTAATCAAACATATATCCCACACATACAAATATAATCAAACATATACCACACATACACATTTATATACACCTACATATATCTAATTATATAAACATATACAAATTTCAACAATTTAAAATTTTGAAAGAAGAGCTAATATTATAATGTTCGTCAAGAAATTTCAATAAAACACCTAAATTGAAAATAAGATTAAACTTTCTGTACGAATGTACAAGAAACACATATTTTATTATAATAATTTAAACAAACATAACTTGGAGTTTTAAACAATACGTTCCACATTCCACAATCTTAAAAGTAAAAGAGAATGTAAAAAATGACTTTGAAATTTAACTAAAGGACATTACAATTAATAAAGATTCGATTAACAAAGAGGTTGTGTTATTTTTCTTACTTTTTATTCTTTGTTGGAACTATATACATATATATATATATACATATTAATTTTCAATTCAATTCCAAAAATTATTAATTATATCTGGAATCATTGGTCCTTCGAGCCTTTAAATACGAACTTATAAACTTTAACAAGAACAATATAATATATGTGCGGTGTGTGCCCCGATATTACAATTTAGAAAAAACCGAATTTACGATTCGTATAAAAATAGATACGTGATTTAAATTGTGCATTGAACAAATCGTTTTTAATCACTAATTCATATTTAACAAATTAACTTAAAACTAATTAATTTAACTTAAATTTAACTTAAAACTAATTTATGAACAAAGTGTCCAACAAAGACACTAACAAATCTACATAATCATCGATACAACGTGACGTCATCAGCATCAGCATCAGCATCAGCATCAGCATCAGCATCAGCATCAGCATCAGCATCAGCATCAGCATCAGCATCAGCATCAGCATCAGCATCAGCATCAGCATCAGCATCAGCATCAGCATCAGCATCAGCATCAGCATCAGCATCAGCATCAGCATCAGCATCAGCATCAGCATCAGCATCAGCATCAGCATCAGCATCAGCATCAGCATCAGCATCAGCATCAGCATCAGCATCAGCATCAGCATCAGCATCAGCATCAGCATCAGGAGCAGTTGCAGACAAGCAGTAAGTTTTGCTTTGTGTGTTGTAAACTTGTCCATTTGATTTCTTCGTCATTTCTGTCGAATTTTAAAGAAAATTAAATATTATTATGGCTGAAACCAAAAATTACAAATATGGTGAGCTACAAAAAGATCTTTTAGCTAAGATAATAAGGGATCTTACTAATTTTAAAAAATCACCAAAAGACCGTAAGGTAAAAGCCTATGCTTCAGCTCGTCTAAGCAAGTTAGAAGAAGATGTTCTTTCGGCAAAAACTTACAATGAAGCCATCATTGGGGGTGGTATGCTGGAAGAAGAAATGAAAGTTGAAGAGTTAAAGGTAGTATATGAGCAAATTAACGAAATTTACCTCGAATATCGTACAGAGCTGGTGGAAACGATCGAAAAATCGTCATCGATCGTTGCGACCCCTCCAATCCTAGGGGCTCCGCCCAGTAATACAGCTGCACCATCGACGTATTCGGGGATAAGACTACCACGAATCGATTTGCCAAAATTCGATGGTTCATATACTACCTGGCGTGCATTCCACGACAGGTTTCAAGCTCTTATCCATAATAACAAGAGTATTGAAGACATCGATAAGCTTCATTTTTTGCAGTCGTGCTTGACTGGTGATGCAAATCGATTTTTGCAGAATTTTTCTGTGGAGGCTGCCAGCTACGATAAGGCTTGGGATTTGTTGAAGGATCGATACGATCATAAGCGCATTCTTGTACATACTCAAATGCAAACGCTTTTTGGTCAACCTTCTTTATCTCGTGAGACTGCTACGGGCCTAAAAGATCTTTTGTATACAACAAAAGAATGTTTTCACGCGCTTGAAAAAATGGATGTGCCTGTTTCCAGTTGGGACACCGTTCTTATATGGTTCCTTTATCAGAAGCTTCCACACTCTTGTCAAAAGCTATGGGAAGAAAAATTAGGTAACAGAAAAGATTTGCCTACATTTAAGGAATTTACCGAGTTTTTGGAGATCCGTTTTCGAACTCTTGAAGTTATTGGTCAACAGGAGCATGAAGCAGCATTCCGGACTAAAGAGGAGCCATATTTAAAAACAAGGCCACGCGTACAACCAGCTAAGACAAAAGTCATGCATGCAAAGCAGATCGTCAAACAGCCATCCAAAAACGCAGACAAGAGCAACACCGTGGAGAAATTAATTTGTAAGCTGTGCAGTCAAGGCAAACACACATTGAGAAAGTGTCAACGATTCCTCAACATGGATGTGAAAGGTCGACAAGAAGTTGTTTCCAGACTCAAGATATGTGAAAATTGTTTGTCCTACGGGCATCTTGTGGCGACGTGCTACAGTTTCACATCGTGTTATTTTTGTCAAAAAAGACACCATTCGCTGCTACATGACAAGCAGCAGCATGCAAGTGGAAGCAACACACACATGCAACAGCAATCTTCAAGCAACACACAGATACAACAATTTCCTGCAACTAGTGCTTCATCTCAGGCGAAAACATTCCAGACGTCAATAAATCCGAATGCTCCTGTGTTTCAACCATCGGTTGAACAACAACTGCAGTCAACACAAGGACAGTCATTTAACTACCACGCGTCGCAAAGTGGTTACGCACACCAGGTGCTCATGGCGACAGCGGTAGTAAAAGTACGGGCAGCAGATGGTAAGTTACGTCTTCTACGTGCTCTCATCGATACAGGGTCAGAAAGGTCCTTCATCACTGAAGCAGCGGCACAACTTCTGAAATTAGAAAGAAAGCGTACAAATGTTGAGGTATCCGGGTTAGGGTTGGTCAACAACGGCACTGCGCAATACTCCGTCGAAGTAAGATTTGCTTCACGCCACTCGACGTTCGAGACTGCCATCCAGGCGTTGGTCTTCAAGTCGTTGACTGGCCATCTCCCGACCCATCGAGTGATACCTGGCATTTGGAAGCATTTGAAAGGCCTTTCTTTAGCTGATCCTCATCTCTATGAGCCTGCACCCATAGATTTACTGCTCGGTAGTGAAGTTTGCGCCGAAATACTCCTTCCTGAAATAAGACGTTCGAAAAATGGAGATGGACCCATAGCACAAAATACAGAACTGGGGTGGGTTGTGTTCGGGAAAGTTTCAGCCGAAATTCCTGAGCAAGTTCGAAGCTTCGTTCAAATTACTGACCTGAGTTCGCAGTTAGAGAAGTTTTGGGAGTTGGAGGAGATGCCTTTTCAGAAGCAAGAAACGGAAGAAAACACTGCTTGCGACAATCATTTTGAACGACACACAACACGTTTACCGAACGGGCGTTACGAGGTGAAGTTACCGTTTAAAGGTGAAAAGTATCCAGCAATGGGATGTAGTAGAGAAAACGCCTTTCGACGATTTCTACATCTTGAAAAAAGGCTGGATTCGAATCCAAAGCTGGCTGAAGCCTACAAAAACTGCATCAAAGAATATGAAGAGCTTGGTCATATGGAAGAGGTAGATGGCAATGATGCGGTGCTTCAATCCCCATTCCACTATTTCTTACCACACCATGCGGTTTTCAAAGAAGCGAGTTCTACAACCAAATTGAGAGTGGTATTCGACGCTGCAGCGAAAACATCCGATGGCAAATCTCTAAACGATTGGCTGCTTGTGGGTCCAAAATTGCAATCAAGTATCATAGATCTTGTTCTGAAATGGCGGACTCATCGAGTAACTTTCACGGCCGACATCGAAAAGATGTATCGACAAATTTTCGTCAATCAATCAGACCGATATTATCAACTTATTTTGTGGAGAGATATGAAGACGTCACCTGTAAAAATATTTAAAATGAACACGGTTACCTTTGGTACAGCAAGTGCACCATACCTTGCTATCAAAGTTTTGAAAAAGGTAGCTGATGATGAAAATGAAAATTTTCCTGAGGGGGCGAAGGCTGTCCGTGAAGACATGTACGTCGACGATCTCATCAGCGGAGCTGACACTATTAAAGAAGCGCGAAAGAAACGTGACGAAGTTAAGCAACTTTTAGCAACAGCAGGACTCAACCTCAGAAAGTGGACAAGCAACACGAAAGAACTCATAGAAGATATTCCAGTTCAGGATAGGGAACTTGATTTTGAACTTCCGTTCAACTTGTCAAACCATGTCAAGACTTTAGGCATCAAGTGGTTCCCCATCGATGACTTCTTCTCGTACCAAAATCTGCAACCTGCAACAGAAACAACGACAAAAAGATCTATGCTGTCAACCATAGCAAAATTATTCGATCCTTTGGGTTGGATCTCACCATGCATCATCACTGCAAAGCTTATGATGCAGCGCTTATGGGAGCTTGGCTGTGACTGGGACGATCCAATTCCGGCTGCTTTGAAGAAGGATTGGGATGCTTTTCTCCGAGAACTCCATCTGATCGAACGGCTGCGGATTCCAAGATGGATCCAGTTGAGCAAGACGAATAAAGCGATCGAGCTACATGGATTTTGCGATGCTTCTATGAAGGCTTACGGTGCAGCAGTGTACGTACGAGTCCTGGATAGTAAAGGCAAAATTCATGTCAATCTTCTTTTGTCAAAGACTAAGGTAGCACCAAATCAACGAACAATAACTCTACCTCGTCTTGAACTTTGTGGCGCAGTAATGTTGGCAGAGTTGTTACAATACACCAAGGAAGTTCTAGCCATTCCAGATGTGAAGATGTACGCATGGACAGATTCCACAATTGCACTTGCCTGGATACGTGCCACTCCCGCCAAATGGACCACATTCGTATCCAACCGTGTGTCGGAAATCCAGCGGTTAGTGGGGATCGATTGCTGGGGACATGTCGCAACGCTTCATAACCCAGCCGATCTGGCGTCCAGGGGTGTATATCCATCGGAACTGGAGTCACTTACGTCGTGGTGGAACGGTCCAGAGCTTCTGCGAAAAAAATGGGTATTCGATCTTCCAGATCAACCCACCGAAATAGACGTTGTAGAAGAACAACGTACAATAAAAGCATTCGTTATACATGCGATAAAAGGTGATAGCATATTACAAACTATCTACAACTTTTCGAGTCTTCTCAAAGTTATTAGAATTATCGCCACCTGTTATCGTTTCATAACAAAATGTCGACCCAAGTTGGGACCTAATACAGGATCACTTAAACCAAAAGAGTTGGAAACTGCCCTCCTATTCATCGTCAAAGCAGTACAAAAGGAAATGTTTGAAACCGAAATTCAACAAATTCGTGAAAACAAAACACCAAGGGCCTTACGGGCGTTAAACGTGTTCATCGATGCTAACGGAGTCTTACGAGTTGGAGGACGTTTGGAGAACTCTCTGCTTCCCTATGAATCTCAACATCCAATATTGCTCCAAAACAACCATCACTTTACGAGTCTGGTTGTCCGAGATGCTCATAAGAACACATTTCATGGAGGTGTCCAACAAATGATAAGCTATATTCGACAACGATATTGGATTGGACAAATACGAAGAAGCGTTAAATACCAACTGCATAGATGCCCTTCATGCTATCGGCAAAAGGCATCCGAAATGCAGCAGTTAATGGGAAATTTGCCTGCAGCGAGAGTACGTATGTCTCGACCGTTTAGTCATACCGGCGTTGACTATGCAGGTCCAATTGATATCAAGTCCTGGAAGGCACGCGGTGCAAAAATTCTTAAAGGTTACTTTGCAATTTTTATCTGCTTAGCAACTAAAGCTATTCACTTAGAAGTTGTATGAGATCTCACAACACAAGCGTTTTTAGCAGCATTTAAGAGATTTACTGCCAGAAGAGGAAGCTGTGTGAAGGTATACAGCGATTGCGGAACTAATTTTGTCGGTGCTCATAACGAATTAGCAAAAATGTTAAAAGAAGCACAGCACGATTGGAAGGAAATTGCGGAAGAATTAGCAAATCACGGTACAGATTGGCATTTTATTCCCCCAGCTTCTCCACACTTCGGTGGGTTATGGGAAGCGGGTGTGAAATCTGTCAAGTACCATCTAAAACGAGTTGTAGGAACAGAAAGGCTAACATTCGAGGAGCTCGCGACGCTTCTAGCACAAATAGAAGCGTGTCTAAATTCGAGGCCCCTTTGCCCTCTTTCCGACAGCCTAGATGATTTAAATGCACTCACGCCCGCTCACTTTCTAGTCGGCGAATCATTACACGCTATACCACAAGGCGAACTCGATAACAACATCACGCATAATGATCGGTGGAAACGCGTCCAAGCTCTATCAGAAGGATTTTGGCGAAAATGGAATTCTGAATATCTCGCAAGGCTTCAGCAACGACCAAAATGGACACAAGTCAAAGAACCGCCGAAAATAGGAGACTTAGTTCTTCTTAAAGATGAACGACTTCCATCGACCTACTGGAATCTTGCAAGAATTGAAGAAACCCATACCGGGTCGGACGGGTTGATACGCGTCGTGACGGTAAAAACACAAACCGGGCAATTGAAACGGCCAATAACAAAAATTTGCCTGCTACCATCGAACAAAATTGCAGAACAAATAGCCATTGTATGAAATCACGCCAGTAAAATTAATATACCGAATGAAAATTAAAAGATGTATTTAATTTATTCATCAATTAAAATGTTAATATTTATTAGTAAATCAAAATCAATATAACAAAATTATCAAATAAATTTATTACAAAAATCTGAAAAATATAAATTTATTACAAAATTTGAAAAAGCTGAAAACACAAATTTCACAAAAATAAAAGAAAAACACATAAATTATAATTTTATTAATTTATTTATTGATGTTGTCTAAATTAATGTACACATATTCATCTTTTCGTTCGAAAAACAAATACATTTTTCATTTTTGTATTAAAACTATAAACAAACAATTCTATAATTTCAACAAAATAATTATGTGTCAATGAAGTTTTAAAACACCATCCACAAATTTAAAATAAACAAACTACTGTCAAACACTTGGCACTAAAAAAACATGTCAAATTCACCGAAACGCGAAAATTTACAAAATAGAATAAAACAAAATCATAAATTTACATTTAATCCAAAATATCATATCGCGTCAAAATAATTGATAAAATAGTTAAAATAACACTTTAATTCCAAACCAAATAAATGTGTATTTTATGCCAAAACGAATTTATTTAATATCAAAAAAAAGTTAACACTTGATCAAAACTGAATCACATTTGAAATAAAAAAAAAAAACATCAATTGAAAGTTAAGATAATAATTCATCGTTATAATTTTCCAACAAATTAAATCATATTAACACAACAATGATTATCACCAATAATTTCAAAATTAACTCTGCAAATTAATGATAATTATATTTCACCTTGGTACAAAACCAATATAATTTTTTGTTTGGTTTTGTTTTTTGTAATGTACACAATCACTTTAACTCCAATTCAAAACGTAAACAAACTCCCCGCATTCAATGGAAATCAAATTTGTTCCAACTGGAAACAATCAATTTTTGGTTGTTATATACTTACGTGTACATAAGCAACCCACGCCGCGATTCACACAATTATGTAAATACATACAGTTAATATTAACTATGTATATTAAAAATTTTAAAATTAATGGCATCATAAGCCAATTATTTCATTTATAATATGAACATAATTTAAAAATAAATCAATTAATATTGAAAACTAAAAAATACACCACATATCACATACCAGCCATACAAACATACAACGCGGTCGCCACCAACTTACGCCGCCGCGCCGCCGTACGAATATAACCGCGCGATATCGGCAATGGATTTTGCGAAATCCATTTATTTATACACATACACACCACGCACAATTCATTCAACAAACTTACCTGAATTAATAGATGAATTGATTAATGATTAATTAACGCACGAATTAATTTAATTTTTAATTAAAACAAAACAACAAAAACGATCACCGACGCGCACACAAATCACCCAAGATGGATGCACATTTACTTACTATAAACTTAAACTATACTACAAATTACAATTCCAAAACAACCCGATGCAGCATGAATGAAATCAACAACAACAATTCTCATGAATAAAAGGAATAAAAAACTACAAATTTCTCCTATTTGTTTTGCATTCTCTGTAGTTGACTTTGTCTTTTGTATTTGTTTAAATGTCAAAATATATTTACTAATAGTCTGTCTCTTTTCATGTACGAATGAGATAAGAAGGAAAGTGGTGAATGACAACATCGAAAATGGGCCCTGCCGATAATGCAGTCCGGTAATGCAGTTCGTTATCAAATAATGATGCCAAGTTGCTGTAATTAAATCGTTTACACTGGGTATTTGATTGAGCAGAATTCACATCATCATTCTATCGTGGGGGGAGAATGTACGAATGTACAAGAAACACATATTTTATTATAATAATTTAAACAAACATAACTTGGAGTTTTAAACAATACGTTCCACATTCCACAATCTTAAAAGTAAAAGAGAATGTAAAAAATGACTTTGAAATTTAACTAAAGGACATTACAATTAATAAAGATTCGATTAACAAAGAGGTTGTGTTATTTTTCTTACTTTTTATTCTTTGTTGGAACTATATACATATATATATATATACATATTAATTTTCAATTCAATTCCAAAAATTATTAATTATATCTGGAATCACTTTCAAAAAAAAAAAGACAGCTAAAACTGAATTGGAACTAAATTAAAAATGTCAAACAAAACCTAAAATAAAATTGGAATTAAATCTTAAAATCTAAAAAGAAAAAAAATGAATTCAAAACAATCGAAAACTCACCTGAAACATGAAATTTAATATGCCATAGGTGGCAACTAGATTCATTAATCTGAAAAAGAAAAAAAAAATAATAAAATAAATTAATAAAGTACCCACACAATTAAATTAAATTAAATTAAATACCTACTCACCTAAAAACCAAATCCCACCTTGAAAGAAAACAAAAAAAACTGAAAATAAAAGGAATATCATTAATGAATTTAAGAAAAATCATTAAAGTTAAATTCTAAACAGCACATCAATAACATACTACATATCATCAATTAATACACATCTTGATTAACTACTTCTAAATTACAAAAACAACACTATAACAAATAATATACATATGAATAAAACTAAAACTACACAAAAAGTTACAATCAACACATAAATTCACTAAATTTTCAATAAATAAAATCACATTAAATATACACATTTAGTACTACAACACAATTAATATTCATTAAAACTATTAAAACGAATCGCGAAAATTAAAACAAAACAAAATATACGCCCGCCACTTATCATAAGAGTACAATATGTAAAGCGGGAACAACAAACAACATGAAGTTGAATAAGGTTGAGAGTTCGAGACTCGAACTTTCATCAACTAGAAAACTTAAGGATGCGCGTCGACGATCGTTAGTTATGCATCTCACACATAGATGGCGCTAATAACATAATTTAAGTTGCATGTTGAATTTTATAAATAATTTTTTTTGTTATACAAATTTATTAATCAAAATTCTCTATTTCATGTGAGAGACCCAATAATATGAAGGAAAGTTACCAGATCGTTTACCTTGTGCACTGTGGGGGGAGAATGTTGAATGCAGCCATTGAACATTGGCGTCAATAAACGCGCCGCTCCAGCCGCCGATATAAACAAAATCTAGTACCTGATTATATATAAATGTGAAGGTGAAGTCAAGGTGGAAAAAGAAGAAAATAAATACTTATATTCAAACTTTCAAGGTGGTTGTTTCATTTTTATATATAAAATTTTCCTTTTGTTCTTTTTTGTTAAAAGATATTTTTGAGCGTACCACTTTCTTTCAGGAAATTTTTCGTACAACTGCAAATCAAGCATGAAGAACATCAGAGCCGGAGTCGCCCAAGGCTCAAAACTTGGCCCCTTCCTCTACAGCCTGATGACATCCGACCAACCCGTACCGATCGGATGCGATAACCTGTTATATGCTGATGACTCGCTCACCTATGCGTCATCATTATCACCACTTATCGCTCTCCGAAAAGTAGAGGCCCACATCAGCAGACTCTTCAATTTCTACAAGAAATGGGGCATCCGGATCAACACTTCCAAATCGGAACTTGTCTGCTTCAGGAGGCCCTCATCTGGTAGAGGTAGCCGCACTGCTGCCAATTGTAGGAACCTGGTCTTGAGACTCCCTGACGGATCCACGATAGCTGCCAAACAGAATGTGAAGTACCTTGGAATCCATTTCAATGAGTTGCTAAGGTTCAACCAACACTCCAAAAAAGTTCTTAAAAAAGCCAATTTTGCCTTCCACCGCCTACACCCTTTGATGAAGAAAAGAACAGGACTCAGTCAACCAACGAAGATACTCATCTACAAGCAGCTCTTAAGACCAGTCATCAGCTACTCCTTTCCAGTATGGTTTTCAATCTCGAAGACAGCCATGAAGAAGCTGCTAGTATTCGAAAGGAAGATCCTCAGAATTTGCACCGGCCTGTACTTCGACCGGCAGCGACGGAAACACTACAGGAACAATCATCTATACTCCCAAGCCAAAATAATCCCGCTTGACAAATACCTAGTAGTGTCAGCGAAGAAACTTGTACGGAACATCATCGACCACCCGAATCAACTAATGAGAAGGATGACCACTGAACAAAGACATCCAGAGCCAAGGTACCTCAGTGTGATGGAATCTCTAGATGACAGCATAATCATGGACAACGAGGAAGCAGTCTCGTTCTACGCTGGCATTGGGTCAGCCTTCTACCGTGGCTAAACACCACTTCCCCCAAACCTATACCCAAAGTATCATTGACAACCAGGAATGAACACCCTGAGAAGGATAAAACAGCTGACTTTTAAATTTTTATTTTTTAACATGTAATTTATAATCTATAATTTTTTTTAAACTTAAGACAATGTATAACGTTAGGCCCCTTATGTGCCAATAAAATGTAAAATGTAATAAATTTATCATAAGTATCGTATTATTTTTAAATCCAAATTGTATATATTATGTTCAATAAAGAAAAAAAAAAAAAAAAAAAGGAAATTATTTAGTAGACAGCGGGATTCTATGGATGGTGGTTGGTCGGACACGAATGCTCTTGTTACAGGTAGGTATGGAGTGAGTTGTGATTGGTTGGTTTATGGTAAGTAAAGGTAAAGCATTGCTTGGGATGTTCTCAGCATTCAGGAATAGCAAGATTCCTTGGATGCGTGAAGGGCATCTTAAGCATGCCTAGGGGTTGGGTTAAGGACGCTTAAAATGGTGTTTAAGCGTTTTAGAGTTCCGTAGGATGGAATTATCTTTTTCGCTTGGATATCATTATAAGCGTTTTGTGGCGATTGGCGTTGAGAACGCTTAAAATGGTGTTTAAGAACTTCCATTGATCAAATTTTCTTTTTCGCTCGGTTTTGAGGTTGAAAACGCTTAAAATTTCGTTTAAGCGTTTAAGAACTTCAGAAATGGAGTGTTAAAATGTCCTTTTTAGGACTAAACAAAATTGTAAAGAGTGAAATTAATTTCAAAAAGTGAAAATCTTTTTTGAACAAAAGCACCTGCGGGTGGCCCGCTTCACGGGATCTCAGGATTTAAACTCCCTTTTTCGGGGTCACACCCGCTCACGCAACTCCGTTGCTCCGCTTAGGGTAAGTAAAGTCGCCAGGCAGGCGCCTATATCAACAACTTCTTTCAATAAAAGCCCCTGTGGGTGGCCCGCTTCGCGGGATCTCAGGATTTTACCTCCACTTTTTGGGGTTCACACCCGCTCACGCAACTCCGTTGCTCCGCTTAGGGTATGTAAAGTCGCCAGGCAGGCGCCTATGTTAACAACTTTCTTAAACAAAAGTAATTGACTGTAATCCTATATGATTGCTATCGCAAAATTTCCTACCTCACTCTCAATCATGAGAATCAACACGAACGAAGGAGGCGTATCCAAAGCCAATTGAAAAAACAGCCATGCATCCTTTGAAAAGAGTATAAAAGTAGTGCTCATTTCGCATTATTTTCACCACAGTTTAACAGTGACTCTTGTGCAGTGCAATTCTCACACATTGACAAACGAACAGTCGAAGTGAATAGACGTGCGCGGAAAACAACAAGGAATTAATCAATAAAAAAAAAATATATATCAGTGTAAAAATATTCAGTGTTGATAAAACAACCCCTAAGTTATACTTAGTGTGTATCTGTGTACAATTTTGTGTTCATGGATACCTGCTCTCCTGCAATGGATAAGTTTACGATTGTATCAGCATGCGCTGCACTCAAGGATCTCTTGAAAAAGATGATTGACGACCTGGGCCCGGAGTACACGGTCCAGATTAATCAATACATTAAGAAGACCCACGAGGAACACCTGGCGGAATACCAGAAATCAGCTGCAGCCAGAATGGAAGTTCAAGAAACAGGAACTACCAACACCGTTCCTGTTACTGATGAAGACGACGGCCCATCCATTTGCCTCACTGGTGATGAGGCCGACAACGAGACTCCTTTCACGGAAGTCAAACATAAGAAAAAGATGAGGACAAAAGAAACTCCAGAGACTGAGTCGAAGAAACCAAGAAATGATGAACCAACAACTGACAACCAGCAGAAAATATCCCACCTCCGGTACTTCCTCAATCTGCTAATGCCCCAGGACCAAGCCCACCACAAATCGAAAAAACATGTACCGACAGCAAGAAACCGAAATTACCGCCAACCATTTGCTACTCTTGCAACATTGCTCAAATTAGCAAATTCTGCCGCAGTGAAAAGCTGATCTACGACATCAGGAACAAGTCAGCGGAAACCACGTTCATCCAAGCTGGAGACCGGAATTCTCATGAACAAATCAGGAGATATCTGGTACAAAACGGCATGGAATTCAACACCTTTACACCAAAGGAAGATAGGAAAAACCTTCTATTACTAAAAGGGATTCACCACTCGTATGCAGCGATTGAAGTCGAGGATGAACTGAGAATCGAAGGACTACCTATTGTTAAGGTAACACCCTTCAAACCAGCTAGAGCCAACGCCAAAGCCAGGAACAGCTTCGTGGTTGAACTAGAAAAATCCTGTGACATCAGGGAAATATTCACTAAGACCAAAATCATGAAGCAAAAAGTCCACTGGGAACGACTAAAGAACAACGACATCGTCCAGTGCAGAAAATGTCAACAACTTGGACATGTAGCAACAAATTGCGGACGCGATTACGTTTGCGTCAAATGCAAGGAAAACCATGAACCGGGAAAGTGCAATCGGAAGGACAATGTTGGACCAGGTGTCTGGTGTGCCAACTGTAAGAAGGAAGGCCACCCAGCCAACTACAAAGGTTGCCCAACCATCAAGGCCCAACTCTCCCAGAAGAAGAAGAGGGCAGCAGAAAAGAAGGCTCAGCAAGCTCTTGCAGCCAAATCAGCAAGTGCTATTGCTCACCCAAGCATTAGTTACGCAGCG
Organism: Eupeodes latifasciatus; assembly: GCA_920104205.1. Taxonomy (NCBI): domain Eukaryota; kingdom Metazoa; phylum Arthropoda; class Insecta; order Diptera; family Syrphidae; genus Eupeodes; species Eupeodes latifasciatus. The sequence goes on from OV049926.1 coordinate 120,698,559, forward strand.
ATGACCAAAGGACTTACACATAAGCCTGTTTAACCAAAAATTAATCATAATATCTCTTTTCAGGCTAACACATACAGAAAACCAGTTCAACCTCCAGCAGCTAAGAAGACTACCGAGAAGAACAACACCAACCACGACGCACCAGTCAACATCAACGTTGAAGTTAAACGAATTTTCGGTTCTGACCTATTGACAGTGATGAGAAAGGCTAAATCTGCAGTTCCCTCCAACTACGCACAGCTAAGCGAGGAGAAAAAGTCAGTGGCACTTGCCACCTTTATCTTCGAGTTATGCAATTAAAGAAGCTACGCATCATGACGTGCAATGTAAATTAATTGTACAGCCTAGAGAGGAGGACGTCATTCAACTTGTTCATGAAGAACAACAGCCCAGATTTAGCTCTCATCAGCGAAACCAATGTAACCAGGAGAAACAACATCAACATCTCCGGTTACAACACATTCAGTCAGGATAAGGACGAAAATCGAAGAGGCACAGCCATATTCGTGAGAAAGAATCTGTATCCAAATGCGAACGAAGTTTTAATCAGAGTGTTGCAGTGTTTTTTTTTTACTCAAAGAACTATGGATTTTGCGAATCCAATTATTGTTAAAATTGAACAAACCAAAACAAATTATTAAAAATGTGCAACCGGCACCGCGGAAGATATATTCGTTTATCACCAAGCTGTCACTCACAATCGAACGAAGACAAACCAAAGAGAATAAAGAGACTAGAGAATACACTGCAACAAAAACTGCAACACCTGTGCAGCTCACCGACTAGCTCAGCTGGGCGTGGGTTAAACGAATTGAATGGGTGTTATCAAAATAATTCAATTCGATTAAAATAATATTAATCGGATTGAATTGAGTTAAATACAAGTACAGGAGCGTACTTGAATTTAGGGTGGGCGCCAGGAAACTTTTTAAAGGGTCGTTTGCCTTGACCGGGAAGCTGAAAATGTTTCTTCAAAATTTTAAAAGAAACGAAATGTTTTAAATCCCTGATGGGGAGTTTGATAATTTTATTTGTTTAACAAAATGTCCTAGGAAACCGTGGCAGAAGGCTTCGGATAAAAACCTAGGAATCTTTTCAAAGAAATTAAATGACAATGGTACAATGGAAAGTAAAATGAACAAAGCAATTTAAACAGACAGAAAAGAACAATGGAAAACCAAATGTACTGAAACCGATTGAATGGACCGCTATTATTCGGTCCCGAAAAGAATGACAACAGTTAAAAGAAACTTAAAACGCGGATTGAACGCAAACGAATAGACCAAACGAATTTCAAAAAAATTATCAAGAAACAGATTTCAACACAAATCTACTTATCTTGTAGGAATTCTTCCTTATAAGATTGCCCCTTCTGGCGATTTCTCCTCTGATCCCTTTTTCCTTCTTACTTCTTCCACAAACTCCACTTTATCTATCTTTAATTTTTTTTTCTTACAAAATCACTATCTTTTTCAACTTTAACTTTTCTATTTATTCTTCTCTATTTTCCTTTTTTTAAATTAAAAATTCTTTTTCTTTTGCTTCTTTTAAACTTGAAGACCAACCAAAAAGTGATTCATCATTCAAGCTTCTTCTTCGGCCTCCTCACACACACACACATACTCTCACCCAACCAGATATCTCGCTGAATTCAAAATTACGGTGCCACTCCGAAGTAGAATTCAGGCGAGCCTCTCACACGCACGCACATACTTTATGGATTCGTTAAGTTTTGGAGCTTTCCCAAAAACCATGGCCGTGTTCAAAAATACAACTAACCGAAAAATCGGAAGAATAAAAGAAAATTCAAAGTTGAAATACATTGACCTGAGCATTCTCTCAGCTACTCTACTATAAAAACTATCGGTGGAAGAGGTCCGAAGAAGAAAGTACCAACGTAATAACTCAAATTAATTTATAACCCAAAATTCGTTGGTATTTCGGTTGGTTTGGCTGAATGCTACCTCTTCATTGTTTGGTTGAACAGCTCGTTGAACTGATCTCTCAATTTCCGAAAAGAATGCAGGATCGGTGGATGGTGTTGGTTTGAAGTTTTCTTCAAAGAAGGACGCAAATGCTTCAGCTTTGTCACTTGTTGATGTGATCTCGATGCCATTATTGAGTATGGTGTCAGGAATATTTTCTTTGCAGCCAGCTATCCTGTTAATTTCCTTGAATGCTTTGGGACCGGGTTTTATTTTCTGGAGTCTCCTTTGGAAATGTATGTTGTTCTGGTGTTGAATCGCATTCCTGAACATTGTGTTGGTGCACTCTAGTTCCACTTTGACTGCTTGGTAGTCTCTGTTGACCGTGTTGAGTTCTCGGTGATGAATCCTTTGAAGCCGTTTCCTCAGCCGTTGTCTGTGGGCATACAGGTTTTGTATGTAGGCTGGGAGATGTTGGTATCTATCCCTAGAGGTATTGGGTGCCTTTTGTTGAGCAATGGCTGAACCAATGGCCGATTCGAGTCCTTCGATGGCACTGTCAATCTCTTCATTGAGGAGATTCATGTTGGAAGGAGGAAGAATTAGGCTGCGCCCCATATCACGGTTTAGTTTCTCCACATCAAGTCTGCAGTAGTTGATACAGTCGTCCGGGGGTCTTCTTATAAGAAGGATGGGAAGGTGAAGATTGATTGTAAGTTGTACCGCTTCGTGGTCGGAATCGCTACAAACTGTTGAGCACATGTAATTCTTGAATTCAGGAAGGACATGTACCAAGTTTGAGGAGGCCAGAAAGAAGTCCAACCATGACGGAGTTCCCGGAAAGGTTGGTTTTGGCTGCGAGATTACCACCAGAGAGTGATCGCCGCTGTTTTCATCCATCCAGTTAACAATTGCTTGTCCTTCAATGTTGATTGTGGTGTCCATCCATTTGCGATGCCTCGCATTAAAATCACCACCGATGATCCCATATGTTGTCTCCTTAACAGCATTGTTGAGTACGTTGAGGTCATGCTGTATGTTTCTTGTCAGGGAACCGCATTTGATGTACAGACTGATTACTGTAAGGGTTTCTCCTCTTCCTATATGCATTTTGATGGCGGTCGCTTCGCTAGTCCGGAGTCCTCTTGTTACGGTAAGATTTACCGCAACAAAAATCATCCCTTACATGATTCTTAAAATCGTTTCGGACCATGTATTTGCGCCATGGTTTACTCTCGTTGTGTGTCTTCCTCTCCATCCCAACCTCTCCCATGTTTTATAATTTCATTTTTAGCCCGTTGTCCTTGAGGGTCATGAGAGTAGCCCTTAGAGGATGACAAATTTAGGTATACCCAGTTTGGAGATCGTGCTGAGCCAGCGGACGAGCTGGAAACTCACACGACAAATCGTTTAAAAGAGCGAGGAGCGCTCCCGAACACCAAGGCCGTGGAGCCCAACAAATTTTTTGGACAATGCCCAAGATTTGAGAAAGCATGGCCAGCGAGCCCAACACATTGTTTTAGTATGGCCCTTGGGTCCACCATAACTTTCTTAATTGTTAACGTAATTAATTCTTAAAGTATGTACAACCGAAAATTGAATGTAGCGCTAAGTGTTCATCCCTAATATCTTCAAACTATAAGATCAAACGAATTTTGGGTTATAAATTAATTTGAGTTATTACGTTGGTACTTTCTTCTTCGGACCTCTTCCACCGATAGTTTTTATAGTAGAGTAGCTGAGAGAATGCTCAGGTCAATGTATTTCAACTTTGAATTTTCTTTTATTCTTCCGATTATTCGGTTAGTTGTATTTTTGAACACGGCCATGGTTTTTGGGAAAGCTCCAAAACTTAACGAATCCATAAAGTATGTGCGTGCGTGTGAGAGGCTCGCCTGAATTCTACTTCGGAGTGGCACCGTAATTTTGAATTCAGCGAGATATCTGGTTGGGTGGGAGTATGTGTGTGTGTGTGAGGAGGCCGAAGAAGAAGCTTGAATGATGAATCACTTTTTGGTTGGTCTTCAAGTTTAAAAGAAGCAAAAGAAAAAGAATTTTTAATTTAAAAAAAGGAAAATAGAGAAGAATAAATAGAAAAGTTAAAGTTGAAAAAGATAGTGATTTTGTAAGAAAAAGAAAATTAAAGATAGACAAAGTGGAGTTTGTGGAAGAAGTAAGAAGGAAAAAGGGATCAGAGGAGAAATCGCCAGAAGGGGCAATCTTATAAGGAAGAATTCCTACAAGATAAGTAGATTTGTGTTGAAATCTGTTTCTTGATAATTTTTTTGAAATTCGTTTGGTCTATTCGTTTGCGTTCAATCCGCGTTTTAAGTTTCTTTTAACTGTTGTCATTCTTTTCGGGACCGAATAACAGCGGTCCATTCAATCGGTTTCAGTACATTTGGTTTTCCATTGTTCTTTTCTGTCTGTTTAAATTGCTTTGTTCATTTTACTTTCCATTGTACCATTGTCATTTAATTTCTTTGAAAAGATTCCTAGGTTTTTATCCGAAGCCTTCTGCCACGGTTTCCTAGGACATTTTGTTAAACAAATAAAATTATCAAACTCCCCATCAGGGATTTAAAACATTTCGTTTCTTTTAAAATTTTGAAGAAACATTTTCAGCTTCCCGGTCAAGGCAAACGACCCTTTAAAAAGTTTCCTGGCGCCCAACCTAAATTCAAGTACGCTCCTGTACTTGTATTTAACTCAATTCAATCCGATTAATATTATTTTAATCGAATTGAATTATTTTGATAACACCCATTCAATTCGTTTAACCCACGCCCAGCTGAGCTAGTCGGTGAGCTGCACAGGTGTTGCAGTTTTTGTTGCAGTGTATTCTCTAGTCTCTTTATTCTCTTTGGTTTGTCTTCGTTCGATTGTGAGTGACAGCTTGGTGATAAACGAATATATCTTCCGCGGTGCCGGTTGCACATTTTTAATAATTTGTTTTGGTTTGTTCAATTTTAATAATAATTGGATTCGCAAAATCCATAGTTCTTTGAGTAAAAAAAAAAACACTGCAACACTCTGATTAAAACTTCGTTCGCATTTGGAGTTATCTTTGAGTAAAAAAAAAAACACTGCAACACTCTGATTAAAACTTCGTTCGCATTTGGATACAGATTCTTTCTCACGAATATGGCTGTGCCTCTTTGATTTTCGTCCTTATCCTGACTGAATGTGTTGTAACCGGAGATGTTGATGTTGTTTCTCCTGGTTACACTGGTTTCGCTGATGAGAGCTAAATCTGGGCTGTTGTTCTTCATGGACAAGTTAAATGACGTCCTCCTCTCTAGGCTGTACCATGAATTTACATTGCACGTCATGATGCGTAGCTTCTTTAATTGCATAACTCGAAGATAAAGGTGGCAAGTGCCACTGACTTTTTCTCCTCGCTTAGCTGTGCGTAGTTGGAGGGAACTGCAGATTTAGCCTTTCTCATCACTGTTAATAGGTCAGAACCGAAAATTCGTTTAACTTCAACGTTGATGTTGACTGGTGCGTCGTGGTTGGTGTTGTTCTTCTCGGTAGTCTTCTTAGCTGCTGGAGGTTGAACTGGTTTTCTGTATGTGTTAGCCTGAAAAGAGATATTATGATTAATTTTTGGTTGAACAGGCTTATGTGTAAGTCCTTTGGTCATCGCTGCGTAACTAATGCTTGGGTGAGCAATAGCACTTGCTGATTTGGCTGCAAGAGCTTGCTGAGCCTTCTTTTCTGCTGCCCTCTTCTTCTTCTGGGAGAGTTGGGCCTTGATGGTTGGGCAACCTTTGTAGTTGGCTGGGTGGCCTTCCTTCTTACAGTTGGCACACCAGACACCTGGTCCAACATTGTCCTTCCGATTGCACTTTCCCGGTTCATGGTTTTCCTTGCATTTGACGCAAACGTAATCGCGTCCGCAATTTGTTGCTACATGTCCAAGTTGTTGACATTTTCTGCACTGGACGATGTCGTTGTTCTTTAGTCGTTCCCAGTGGACTTTTTGCTTCATGATTTTGGTCTTAGTGAATATTTCCCTGATGTCACAGGATTTTTCTAGTTCAACCACGAAGCTGTTCCTGGCTTTGGCGTTGGCTCTAGCTGGTTTGAAGGGTGTTACCTTAAAAATAGGTAGTCCTTCGATTCTCAGTTCATCCTAGACTTCAATCGCTGCATACGAGTGGTGAATCCCTTTTAATAATAGAAGGTTTTTCCTATCTTCCTTTGGTGTAAAGGTGTTGAATTGCATGCCGTTTTGTACCAGATATCTCCTGATTTGTTCATGAGAATTCCGGTCTCCAGCTTGGATGAACGTGGTTTCCGCTGACTTGTTCCTGATGTCGTAGATCAGCTTTTCACTGCGGCAGAATTTGCTAATTTGAGCAATGTTGCAAGAGTAGCAAATGATTGGCGGTAATTTCGGTTTCTTGCTGTCGGTACATGTTTTTTCGATTTGTGGTGGGCTTGGTCCTGGGGCATTAGCAGATTGAGGAAGTACCGGAGGTGGGATATTTTCTGCTGGTTGCAGGTTGTCAGTTGTTGGTTCATCATTTCTCGGTTTCTTCGACTCAGTCTCTGGAGTTTCTTTTGTCCTCATCTTTTTCTTATGTTTGACTTCCGTGAAAGGAGTCTCGTTGTCGGCCTCATCACCAGTGAGGAAAATGGATGGGCCGTCGTCTTCATCAGTAACAGGAATGGTGTTGGTAGTTCCTGTTTCTTGAACTTCCATTCTGGCTGCAGCTGATTTCTGGTATTCCGCCAGGTGTTCCTCGTGGGTCTTCTTAATGTATTGATTAATCTGGACCGTGTACTTCGGGCCCAGGTCGTCAATCATCTTTTTCAAGAGATCCTTGAGTGCAGCGCATGTTGATACAATCGTAAACTTATCCATTGCAGGAGAGCAGGTATCCATGAACACAAAATTGTACACAGATACACACTAAGTATAACTTAGGGGTTGTTTTATCAACACTGAATATTTTTACACTGATATATATTTTTTTTTTATTGATTAATTCCTTGTTGTTTTCCGCGCACGTCTATTCACTTCGACTGTTCGTTTGTCAATGTGTGAGAATTGCACTGCACAAGAGTCACTGTTAAACTGTGGTGAAAATAATGCGAAATGAGCACTACTTTTATACTCTTTTCAAAGGATGCATGGCTGTTTTTTCAATTGGCTTTGGATACGCCTCCTTCGTTCGTGTTGATTCTCATGATTGAGAGTGAGGTAGGAAATTTTGCGATAGCAATCATATAGGATTACAGTCAATTACTTTTGTTTAAGAAAGTTGTTAACATAGGCGCCTGCCTGACGACTTTACATACCCTAAGCGGAGCAACGGAGTTGCGTGAGCGGGTGTGACCCCGAAAAAGGGAGTTAAAATCCTGAGATCCTGCGAAGCGTGCAACCCACAGGTGCTTTTATTGAAAGAAGTTGTTGATATAGGCGCCTGCCTGGCGACTTTACTTACCCTAAGCGGAGCAACGGTGTTGCGTGAGCGGGTGTGACCCCGAAAAAGGGAGTTTAAATCCTGAGATCCCGTGAAGCGGGCCACCCGCAGGTGCTTTTGTTCAAAAAAGATTTTCACTTTTTGAAATTAATTTCACTCTTTACAATTTTGTTTAGTCCTAAAAAGGACATTTTAACACTCCATTTCTGAAGTTCTTAAACGCTTAAACGAAATTTTAAGCGTTTTCAACCTCAAAACCGAGCGAAAAAGAAAATTTGATCAATGGAAGTTCTTAAACACCATTTTAAGCGTTCTCAACGCCAATCGCCACAAAACGCTTATAATGATATCCAAGCGAAAAAGATAATTCCATCCTACGGAACTCTAAAACGCTTAAACACCATTTTAAGCGTCCTTAACCCAACCCCTAGGCATGCTTAAGATGCCCTTTACGCATCCAAGGAATCTTGCTATTCCTGAATGCTGAGAACATCCCAAGCAATGCTTTACCTTTACTTACCATAAACCAACCAATCACAACTCACTCCATACCTACCTGTAACAAGAGCATTCGTGTCCGACCAACCACCATCCATAGAATCCCGCTGTCTACTAAATAATTTCCTTTTTTTTTTTTTTTTTTTTCTTTATTGAACATAATATATACAATTTGGATTTAAAAATAATACGATACTTATGATAAATTTATTACATTTTACATTTTATTGGCACATAAGGGGCCTAACGTTATACATTGTCTTAAGTTTAAAAAAAAATATAGATTATAAATTACATGTTAAAAAATAAAAATTTAAAAGTCAGCTGTTTTATCCTTCTCAGGGTGTTCATTCCTGGTTGTCAATGATACTTTGGGTATAGGTTTGGGGGAAGTGGTGTTTAGCCACGGTAGAAGGCTGACCCAATGCCAGCGTAGAACGAGACTGCTTCCTCGTTGTCCATGATTATGCTGTCATCTAGAGTTTCCATCACACTGAGGTACCTTGGCTCTGGATGTCTTTGTTCAGTGGTCATCCTTCTCATTAGTTGATTCGGGTGGTCGATGATGTTCCGTACAAGTTTCTTCGCTGACACTACTAGGTATTTGTCAAGCGGGATTATTTTGGCTTGGGAGTATAGATGATTGTTCCTGTAGTGTTTCCGTCGCTGCCGGTCGAAGTACAGGCCGGTGCAAATTCTGAGGATCTTCCTTTCGAATACTAGCAGCTTCTTCATGGCTGTCTTCAAGATTGAAAACCATACTGGAAAGGAGTAGCTGATGACTGGTCTTAAGAGCTGCTTGTAGATGAGTATCTTCGTTGGTTGACTGAGTCCTGTTCTTTTCTTCATCAAAGGGTGTAGGCGGTGGAAGGCAAAATTGGCTTTTTTAAGAACTTTTTTGGAGTGTTGGTTGAACCTTAGCAACTCATTGAAATGGATTCCAAGGTACTTCACATTCTGTTTGGCAGCTATCGTGGATCCGTCAGGGAGTCTCAAGACCAGGTTCCTGCAATTGGCAGCAGTGCGGCTACCTCTACCAGATGAGGGCCTCCTGAAGCAGACAAGTTCCGATTTGGAAGTGTTGATCCGGATGCCCCATTTCTTGTAGAAATTGAAGAGTCTGCTGATGTGGGCCTCTACTTTTCGGAGAGCGATAAGTGGTGATAATGATGACGCATAGGTGAGCGAGTCATCAGCATATAACAGGTTATCGCATCCGATCGGTACGGGTTGGTCGGATGTCATCAGGCTGTAGAGGAAGGGGCCAAGTTTTGAGCCTTGGGCGACTCCGGCTCTGATGTCCTTCATGCTTGATTTGCAGTTGTCCAGTTGAACGAAAAATTTCCTGAAAGAAAGAAAGGAAAACAGAATTTTTATTAGTGGCGGAGGTACCTGTAGTAGATGAAGTTTATGAATTAGGCCTTCTATCCAAACACTGTCAAATCCACATCCAGAAAGCATCCGACGGTGACACGATGACTGTTGAGGGAGGTAGTGATGTCATGCTGGAACTTCATCAGCGGATGCAACGTTGAGTGCTTTTCTCGAAAGCCGAACTGCATGTCAGGGATGATGGAGTTTTCACTGCAGAATTTCTTCAGTCTCCGGAGGATTACTTCTTCCAGTAATTTGCTGATATTGTTGAGGAGTGATATTGTCCTGTAGTTCGATACTAGGTTGGTTGCACCTTTCTTTGGGATTGCCACAATCTTCGCTGTTTTCCACGTCCGGGGGAAGTAACAGTTGTTGATGCAGTTGTTGAGGATGATTGTGATAAAAATCATTACTGCTTGTGGTAACCTTTTTATGATGTAATTGGAAACACCATCTGGTCCAGCTGATTTGTTTGGCTTAGAATTGCCGATGATCTCTGCTACCTCTTCTAGATTGCATAGATGTGGACTATCAGTAGGATCATTTGCTGGATTAGTGTCAACGAAGCTGATTACATCCGGGTTTGGCTATAGGGTATGCTGAATTGATGCCTCTACTTCTTGCAGGAGCAATGGTTCAGCAGGTGGATTCGGCTTGAAGTTTTCTTCGAAGTAGTTGGCGAACGCTTCCACTTTGTCCTGGGTTGAGGTTACTTCGATGGTGTTGCTGATGATTGAATCTGGCATTTGTGGCTGTTCCCCAATAATCCTATTGATGTTTTTGAAGGCATCAGGTCCTGGCTTAATTGCTTGCAATCTTCTTCCAAACTGGATGTTGTTGTGGTGTCGAATGGAGTTCCGGAACATGATGTTGACTTGCTGTAGCTCATTCCAAACTGTCTGGTAGTTGTTGTTTGTTGTATTTAGCTCGCTTTGATGAATCCGTTGGAGTCGTTTTCTTAGCCGCTGTCTGTGAGCATACAAATTCTGAACGTACTCAGGAAGATGTTGGTACCTGTCCTTTGACGTCTTAGGCCTCTTTTGCTTCTCAAGGGCTTCAGATACAGCATGTTGAAGGTTGTCAATGGCTGCATCGATTTCCGTATTCAGCAGATTCCTGTTTGAAGGTGGAAGAGTAATGCTGCCTTCGATGTCCCTGTGGAGTTTTGCGATATCCAGCCGTCTGAAGTTGATGAAGCTTTCGGGGACTTCTGTCGTAAGGAGTATGGGAACGTTGAGGTTGATAGACAGTTGAACAGCTTCATGGTCCGAATCGCTGTGTACTCTTGTACAGATATAATTCCGGATTTCCGGAAGAATATGTACGAGGTTGGAGGAAGCTAGGAAGAAGTCAAGCGTTGATGGTGTTCTGGGGAAGGTGGGTTTCGGCTGGGATATAACCCCCAGAGAATGTTCATTGCTGTTCAACTCCATCCAGTCTGCGATTGCTTTGCCTTCATTGTTGATTTTTGTGTCAAGCCATAAGTGATGTCTGGCATTGAAATCTCCGCCTATGATGCCATAGGTGCTTTGCTTCAGGAAGCCGTTGAGAATGAGCAGGTCACTTTGTATATTTCTTGCAGCGGATGAGCACTTGAAATATATACTGATGACTGTAAGGGTCTCGCCTCTTCCCAGGGTCATCGTGATGGCAGTGGCTTCGCTACTCAGTAGTCCTGGGATTATGACTTCTGCAACATTGGGGGAGAATTTGTCTTTTATGAAGACTGCTGTTCCAACGCGGTTCTCATTTTTGTCTTGCCGGTAGGTTTTGAATCCTTTGATGTTGATGCTGTTTTTTTTAGTGACTTTCGTCTCGCTGATTAGGTCAATATCGGGGGCGTTGTTCTTCATGAATATGTTAAATGACGTTCTCTTATCAAGGCTGTATAATGAGTTTACATTATACGTCAGGATGCGGAGCTTCTTTAGTTGCATATTTGGAACAAGAAGGTGGCCAGTGCCACGGACTTATCTCCATCGCTGAGCTGAGAGTAGTTTGGTGGAACCGCACTCCTAGCTTTTCCAATGACCGTGAGCAGGTCGGAACCAAAGAATCTCTGGACTTCGCTGTTAAGGTTTACTGGTGCTGAGGCTTTGGTTGGTACCGATTTTGCTGCTATCCTTGGTGCGGTCATCTTGGCTGAAGTTCCTGCAACTTGTTGTGTCTTTGTTGGTGCTGGTTTGGTTGGTGGGCCTCTTTTCGCCATTGCTGCGTAGCTGTTTGCCGGACGAGTAACCAAGCAAGCTGACTTAGCAGCAAACTCTTGGTGAGAACGCTTCTCCGACAATAGCCTGTTCCTTTCTGTCAAGCGAGCCTTTAGTGTTGGGCAGCCTTTAAAGCTGGCAGGGTGTCCAGTTTTTTGGCAGTTGGCACACCGTACGTCCAACCCAGTGTTTTCTTTGCGCTGGCACTGTCCTGGTTCGTGCTTGCTTGCACTTAACGCATACAAAGCCCCGCCCACAGTTGGTGGCCACATGTCCAAAGCGTTGGCAATTATGGCACTGAACGATGTCTTTGGATTTTAGCTTCTCCCAATGGACACTCTGGTTCATGATGCGAGTCTTTGTGCAGACCTCATTGACGTCGATGGACTTGGCTAACTCCACAACGAAGTAGTTGTACACATTTCCTTGGGCGTTCTTTGCTTTGAAGGGTGAGACTTTAATTACTGGCAGTCCCTCTATCCTTAGTTCTTCTTCTACTGGCGGCGTAAGTGTGGTGGATACCTTTAAACAAAAGCAGGTTTTTCATGTCATCCTTTGGCGTGAAAGTGTTGAATTGTATCTTGCTTGTCAGAAAAAACTTCTTGATGGCGTCAAAAGATTCCCTGTTTCCAGCGTTGATGATGGTGGATTTTGTGTTACGGTTCTTGAAGGTCATGCTGAGGTTTGTTCCTTTGAAGTGTCTGCTTATTTCAGCGATGTTTCCAGAGAACACAAAAATTGGTGGCATTCCTGAAGATTTGGTGGTGTTGTCTTTAGGTTTCAGTGGCTGTGACTGAGTGTCGGTTGTTGTTGTTGTGGCTGGTTCCTTAGGTGGTTGGCTTAGTTTTTTTGGCTGCTGTTTAGTGGCTTTTGGTGTAGGTGGTGCTATTGTCGTTGTTAATGGTGCTTCGACTTCCAGTTGAGGGCGTTTGACGTTGTCCTTTTTGGATGATGGTTTCCGTCTTTTTTGACCAGGTAATGGGGATTCAGAGTTGTCTTCTTCGGAGCTCGTGTTTTCACTGGTTGGGTTTTCTTCAGTTGACGTTTCTTCGACGCTGCTATTTTCGGATTCAGTATCGGTTTCCATTTCCTCAGATTCCATTTCGTCATTCTCCTTGCTTGGTTCGTTGATGGTGGCAGGTAAGAATTTGCCGATAGTTTCACTAAGCCGCTGACTGTATTCTGGACTTAGGTGCGTGGCTATCCTGGCTAGCAATTCCTTTAACGAAGCAAGCGCTGCCTCCGGATTAAATGGTTCGCCCATTTCCGGCTTAACTTTCACTTTTTTTTTTATTTTACAACACTGATTTAAACAAACAAATATTTTTAAAAAAACCTTTGTTCTTGGAAAAGATCAGGGTGATTACTTGACTGGCGCAGGTAGCCCGTAGGTATACCTGAGTTTTATCCTTTTAATTTAGGGGTTGATTTTTATTTCAAAATTTCTTCCGCTATCGGTGTGTACTGTATCACTGCACTGCACTGAATGACTGTGACTGTGGAGTGACTAAATAATTTCCAAAAATATTCCTGCTTAAGTACAATTTTGAAACGACAAATTTTTTTCCTTCGTTCCACAGATTCTCGCGATTTGATTGGCCAAAACCAATACAGTGCTGTCTTCCAAACAATCTAAAAATGATCCATGATTCTCATCGAAGAGTGTCTCCTTTCCTATGAAAACAGCGGTGTCGAAAAAATTTGAAAACGGAGCGAAACGGCGGGATTTCGTTACGCGGGATTTCGTTACGCGGGATTCTGTTCTGCGGGATTTCGTTTTGCGGGATTTCGTTACGCGGGATTTCGTTACGCGGGATTTCGTGATGCGGGATTTCGTAGCCAACCCCTTACAATACTACTGGCCGCATGGTTTAAGGTAAAAAGAATAATAATAATAATAATAATAATAATAATAATAATAATAATAATAATAATAATAATAATAATAATAATAATAATAATAATAATAATAATAATAATAATAATGATAATAATAATAATAATAATAATAATAATAATAATAATAATAATAATAATAATAATAATAATAATAATAATAATAATAATAATAATAATAATAATAATAATAATAATAATAATAATAATAATAATAATAATAATAATAATAATAATAATAATAATAATAATAATAATAATAATAATAATAATAATAATAATAATAATAATAATAATAATAATAATAATAATAATAATAATAATAATAATAATAATAATAATAATAATAATAATAATAATAATAATAATAATAATAATAATAATAATAATAATAATAATAATAATAATAATAATAATAATAATAATAATAATAATAATAATAATAATAATAATAATAATAATAATAATAATAATAATAATAATAATAATAATAATAATAATAATAATAATAATAATAATAATAATAATAATAATAATAATAATAATAATAATAATAATAATAATAATAATAATAATAATAATAATAATAATAATAATAATAATAATAATAATAATAATAATAATAATAATAATAATAATAATACTTTTTTTTTTTTTTTTTTTTTTTTTACTTTTGGAGGAATGCTTTACGCACCATAGAGAGGTGTTCCATACCTCTCCGTGTGCCAGACTCTCCACGGGATTTCAACCGTTTATTTGGCATACTGGCTAAACCTCCAAAAGTGTCTCGATGATCTCACCCCCTCGGGACTACTCGCGCATTACTTCGAGGGGGAGGTCCTTGTCTAGGCGGGTTCAGTCGTTTCTTGAACAGGCTCCTCTCGTTTTTTGGTTATCAAGATCTGTGTTAGATACGAACTTATTCGTACCCATTTCGCTTCATTTTCAAGCATCTTCTGGATGATGTTATCTTGCCTGATTTCACCGATGTTTCTGCGTAACTCCTCCCGGAGCGATTCCCATCTACTGCATTCGAAGACAGTATGATGGACGTCATCTAGGCTCGAGTCACCGTACTGACAGGAGGGGCTCATTGTTTTTCCCATTTTATGCAGGTAGGCGTTAAAGTATCCGTGACCGCTTAGGAACTGAGTGACGTAATAGTTCACTTCGCCATGTTTTCGTTTACTCCATATGCTTACGTCTCCGATTAGCCTCGCAGTCCATCGCCCTCTGCTTTCAGACTCCCACCGTTCCTGCCACTTCCGTTGTGTAATCGCTTCTGCTTCCGCCATCGCCGCACCGGCTCCAATTTCTGCTTTCTTTTCGTGTGCGTACTTTCGTTGTGCTGCAAGGAGGTCTATTGGTGTCACACTGGCGATTACCAGAACAGCTGGCTCTGACACTGTGCGGTACGCGCTGGCTATCCGTAGGGCCCCGCGTCTCTGTACCGATGCCATCTGTTTCCGGTACTTTTCCAGCTTCAGTGCGTCAGCCCAAATCTCACTTCCGTAAAGAAGAATAGAGTGCGTTGTTGCCATAAGAAGTTTTCTTTTACTTGCGGATGGTCCACCTATATTTGCCATCAGTTTAGACAGAGATGCTGTTATTTTCGATGCACGTTCCGCGGCCGACCGTATTTGTTCCCAGAAGCTCAACTTTGTGTCGAGTCTTATTCCCAGGTATTTTAATGCATTCTTACTCGTTATCAGCTCGGTGTCTATGTGGAAGTCAACTATCGTAGGAATTTGTTTCCTCGTTAGTAACACTACTTCAGTTTTCTCCGTGGCCAGAGACAGTCCGTGGTCCGCCATCCAGGAGTTTGTTCTTCGCATGACCTGGTTAAGTTTTCTCTGCGCACTTTCGGTGTCTCTTGCTGTGATTACCGCGGCGACATCATCTGCGTATCCAACTAGGAAAGTATCCTCGGGCATTTCCATACGAAAGATTTCATCATAAGAAATGTTCCAGAGGTCTGGTCCGAGAATCGATCCTTGTGCTGCTCCTGCTGTGATATCCTTGCTTCTTGGTCCTTCTGTTGTTTGATAGATGAGTTCACGTTCCTTAAGGTAGTCTTTTATCATACGTAAAAGATACTCCGGAATTTCGAACTTTCTTTCCAGTGCGGTCAGCATATCTGTCCATCTGACCGAATTAAAGGCGTTACGGACGTCTAGTGTTGCCAGAAGTACTATTCTTCTGGTGGAGTGGTTCCCCCTCTGGGCGATTTCAGCGGCTCTTATAATAATAATAATAATAATAATAGTAATAATAATAATAATAATAATAATAATAATAATAATAATAATAATAATAATAATAATAATAATAATAATAATAATAATAATAATAATAATAATAATAATAATAATAATAATAATAATAATAATAATAATAATAATAATAATAATAATAATAATAATAATAATAATAATAATAATAATAATAATAATAATAATAATAATAATAATAATAATAATAATAATAATAATAATAATAATAATAATAATAATAATAATAGTAATAATAACAATAATAATAATAATAATAATAATAATAATAATAATAATAATAATAATAATAATAATAATAATAATAATAATAATAATAATAGTAATAATAATAATAATAATAATAATAATAATAATAATAATAATAATAATAATAATAATAATAATAATAATAATAATAATAA
This sequence comes from Eupeodes latifasciatus, assembly GCA_920104205.1. Classification (NCBI taxonomy): domain Eukaryota; kingdom Metazoa; phylum Arthropoda; class Insecta; order Diptera; family Syrphidae; genus Eupeodes; species Eupeodes latifasciatus. The sequence continues at coordinate 120,714,589 of OV049926.1, forward strand.
TAATAATAAAAATAATAGAAATAATAATAATAACAATAATAATAATAATAATAATAACAATAATAATAATAATAATAATAATAATAATAATAATAATAATAATAATAATAATAATAATAATAATAATAATAATAATAATAATAATAATAGTAATAATAACAATAATAATAATAATAATAATAATAATAATAATAATAATAATAATAATAATAATAATAATAATAATAATAATAATAATAATAATAATAATAATAATAATAATAATAATAATAATAATAATAATAATAATAATAATAATAATAATAATAATAATAATAATAATAATAATAATAATAATAATAATAATAATAATAATAATAATAATAATAATAATAATAATAATAATAATAATAATAATAATAATAATAATAATAATAATAATAATAATAATAATAATAATAATAATAATAATAATAATAATAATAATAATAATAATAATAATAATAATAATAATAATAATAATAATGATAATAATAATAATAATAATAATAATAATAATAATAATAATAATAATAATAATAATAATAATAATAATAATAATAATAATAATAATAATAATAATAATAATAATAATAATAATAATAATAATAATAATAATAATAATAATAATAATAATAATAATAATAATAATAATAATAATAATAATAATAATAATAATAATAATAATAATAATAATAATAATAATAATAATAATAATAATAATAATAATAATAATAATAATAATAATAATAATAATAATAATAATAATAATAATAATAATAATAATAATAATAATAATAATAATAATAATAATAATAATAATAATAATAATAATAATAATAATAATAATAATAATAATAATAATAATAATAATAATAATAATAATAATAATAATAATAATAATAATAATAATAATAATAATAATAATAATAATAATAATAATAATAATAATAATAATAATAATAATAATAATAATAATAATAATAATAATAATAATAATAATAATAATAATACTCCCTACCGACTGAAGAGCCGTCTACTCGCCATATTGAATACATATTTTCGGATATTTAAAATAGATCCTGGTACAGAGTTGTTGTGTTATTACGTGTTAGTAGATAACACACAATCTCTAATTAACAATTTCTAACAATTGTTGTTCCCAAATAATTCTAACAACAATATTTGTTGAGATAACATTAGCCGCGTTTTATTATCACCATGATCTGATCCGGATCTTGAATTTACATGCATTACAACAACAACACAAGATCCTGCTTTGTGTTTGGATCTCAATTTGAGATCCAAAATTTAATTCTTTTTTTCACAACAAGGACCGCTCTATCATTGTTATTTCACATGTAAATATTGGTATCATTGCAAGCAAATTAAATAAAACCTGTATTGCCTTATAAACATTTCCATTTGACTGAAATAAAATATTTTTTAAATAGAAAGCGAGAAGCTTTATATTTATTTATTTGGTATATAATCCATGAAATAATTAGATATTTTAACAAAACTAGATATTAATTGGTGAAATTAAAATAATTAAGTCCAAAAAAATGTATATTTGACATAATTTATGGGTATTATTTTCCCCCAAAAAAAGGAACAAAAAAAATCATTGAGCAAAATGTTCTTTGGGCAACCCTGCTTTAAATGTCAAAAAATATAAATAAAATCGAGAAAGCTGCAGCACAAATGGGAGAAAAGATGTTCAAATAAATTGTAAGTAATCTCTAAATTAAATTATTTAAGTGTCACATTTATTAAAAGGTCAAAAAGAATCTGGACTACATGTGAGACCAAAGCGTTCCTGGATGCTTTGAGTTTGAGAGTGCAATGGTGATTTGCAGAAACATTTTCAAAAGTTGTGGAGCTTCCATTTTGGTATGTGTTTGTTTTTTTTTTTTGCTTCGTAATGTCACTTTTGAAAGAACGAACTTGACACTGCTACCAAACTTTAAATAACAAAAAAAAATGATGATCCAATGCTGTTTTATTATCATGATCTGATCCGGATCAGATCATGGTGATAATAAAACGCGGCTAGTAAACGATTGTTCGAAAAAGAACAGACCACAGAAAACAAACGTCAAAAAAAAAACGAACCTCTATTTGAAACTTTTGTGATTTTCATTTCATCAACAAAATTCGAGATTCTTATCCTTTTCAAAGTTTATCATCTGGTCAACCAAAATAACCGACTTTTTCTAAGTAATTTTTAGTAAAGATTCAAGTAGACTTCCTGAGAGTCTCTATAATTTAAACACGGCTCAAAAGTTCTTGTACAAAAGTAATAGGTCATACAAATCTTACAAGTGGAAAAAGTGGCATCACTTAAAAATAGTAGTATTTTTTTTGTAAATAAAGTGATAACATTTTCCTGGAGTGCAGAAATCAGAAAATTGTCTTCACCAAATTCAAAGCAAAATCATTAGAAGTAGAACCTCAGCATTTTATTTTCCGCTCAATCTTAAAACCTTCAATTTGGATATTTATCAGTTTTTTGTTATCCATTATTTTGCTCTTATCTCACCCCAAACAAACTTCTTATCAATTAATCTATAATTGTTTTTATCAACCTGCGCCATCAACATCAGTTCAAAATTGAACACTATATTCATTGATAAGTTTCTTAGTTTGGTTCTATTTGAAAATGTCAGGAAACTTATTGAAGCGAGTTCTATCAATCCAAAGCCATGTTGTCCATGGATATGTAGGAAATAAAAGTGCAACATTCCCATTGCAGGTTTGCGAAAATAACTATAAACGAGCTTCGAGGCTTTGGAAGCTAAAAAAACACTACTAACATGTTTTAAAATTTCTTTTTTTATTTATTTAAGGTACTTGGCTTCGAAGTTGATGCAATCAATTCTGTGCAACTATGTAACCATACCGGTTACAAGTCTATCAAGGGGCAAGTTCTTGAAGAGAAGGATCTAAGTAAGACGAGAAGTTAACACGTCTGATATTTTAAGTACCTATACATATCACCTTATAAACTGTTTTTGTTTTTCTTGTTCTAGGAGATCTATTTGAAGGTCTTGAAGCAAATGATTTATTGCAATACTATTCCCACCTCCTCACAGGATACATTGGAAACGCATCATTCCTTAAGCGTGTAGGATCTATTGTAAAAAAGCTGAAAGAGATAAATCCCAATCTTGTTTATGGTAGGTGCTCTTATACAATTATGTATACCAATTACTTTTCCGTTACTAATTGCTTTTTATGCCTATAAAAAGATTGGATAGGTTCATAAAGGTGTACCTACTTAATCTCTAAAGTTATATCTTCTACTTTTGAGATAAATTATTGTAATAAATAAATGTGTTCTCGATTTCCTTCCATAAGCACGAAGAATTATCTAATAACTTCAACAGATTTTTCTGTGCGGAACATTTGTTGTTGACCTTTATTAACTATGAAAGTATGAGGTTAGATCACAAAAAATTATTATTAATTCTTTATTCTTTAGTTTGTGATCCGGTTATGGGTGACAATGGTCAAATGTACGTCCCGAAAGAACTGCTGCCAATTTATCGTGATGAAATTGTTCCACTTGCCGATATCATAACACCAAATCAATATGAAGTCGAGCTTCTAACCGATCGCAAAATTCTAACCGAACAAGATGCATGGAATGCAATGGACTGGTTCCATACAAAAAATATCGAAACAGTAGTTCTTTCGAGTTCAAATTTGGGTTCATCTGGTGAATTGTTGGCATTCCTAAGCAAAAAGAACGGACCTCGTTATAAGCTAAGCATTCCATTGCAAGGAAACGATATATGTTTCACAGGCACAGGTGATCTTTTTGCATCACTTTTCTTGGCACACAGTCACGGTAATTCGGACTTGAAGGCAGCTCTGGAGAACACTATTGCTAGTTTGCAAGCTGTTATTAAACGCACAATTGAAGCTATGCCAAGCGATGTTAAGTCTGGCCAACGAAAGGTCACTTCGCACGAAAGAGAATTGAAGTTGATTCAGAGTAAAAATGATATTGAAAATCCAAAAATTATTCTAACAGCCAAACAAATTGTATGATGATGAATTTGAACTGATTTTAAAAGGTTATTGATTTTAATGTACATTATAAAATTTTTATAAAATAAGCCTTATATCTGAGACAATAATGTTAACCAAAAAGTTGTTTTTTGTTGTTGCTTTAGCTGATTAATTTTCGTTGTTTTTATTTGAGAAATATATGCTGCATTATGTTTTGTTGTATTAATGAATTATGAATGCTTGTTTTTGTTCTTTATTGTTTGATAGTTAAAACAGCAGTATTCAGTATGCGTGAAAGTCAATTTACCTCTTGATAGATAGGGTTATCCAATCCTTACGAAATTTGGAACAAAAACTTTAAAAATAACTTATCTTCCAACAAAATTCTGATGAAAAACAATCTCTATATATGTGCAGGGTGGCGTATAAGTTGCGTAATGATTTTATTAACAAATAATATTTTTACTGCTGATTTTATTCAACTATTAAATTTTATTAGAACTAAGATTATAGTTAGCAAAGAGTCACATACTAGCTCTAGGTTCTTCTTGCACATTGCTCTTAAGCTGTATGCATAGTTAATGGCTTTAAATTAAACAACTTAGTCACAAAAAAAAAACATAATCTGTAGTAAATCGTGAATTTAACCATATTTCCCGATCACCAAAAATCTCACAAAGTCGACATGTGTACATGTGGCTCGATTTTAGGGGCACTCTGAAAATTGTGTTTCTATTTCATTTCAGTGTGTTCACACCTTCAAATTTGCTTTGTCTTTTTCGTTCAAAGGACAGTTTCTGAGTATTCAGACCGCGATCAAAAAGCTCGAAAAAAATACCGAACGTTTTTGTTAATAACAAATGTGTGTTGTGGAAAATAATACAAATTGTCAAATTTTTCTCTTTTGAAGACTTTGTTGCAGACTCTTCTAAATCTTATTCCTCATTCGAAATTGTTCAGCTTAAACTTGAATGTGCACGTATCCAACATAATAGGTATTTGAATCTTTTTGTTTGAATAATTGGATTTCAACTTACATAATAAAATTCAACAACTTTGATCCTTAATTCTGTGTTAAGTCTTCCCTATAAATTTCTTAAATTTATAAGATAATTCTGCGACAAAAAAAATATAAAATAATTAAATCATAACGTTACTTTCTGAGCCACCCGTTCATAATGAATAATACAAATTAAAGGAATAAATAAAATATTTTTATTGTACAGTTCCTTTTTTCTCTCTGAACAATAGAATACAGTGGTTACAATAAATTTCTAAGGCTAAACAAACAAATAAAGTAATGCAAGACATATCGGCTTTTCTTTGAAAACACAAACATATTCATTATAGATACCGTTATATTGATATAGATTTATAAATACTTGTTGATTTAATAATAAAATATGTATTATGAAATAAAACTCATGCTTTTTTAATTCTCAAGGAAGCCGTCCGATTAATTCTAACCACCGCAGGTTCTGATGTACTGCTAATAGCCTTGGCTTTTTGCCTCTTAAGGAAGTTTGCAGTCGAGGCTAGTGCTAATAACAAAGAACAAAATTATTGAAGAACTGATTGAATGCGTTATTAACTTACCTCGAGATGTGATTGTTGTAGTTCTGGGACTCTTTCGGACACGATTTGGACTGTACTTCTCGTTCTCCTTTTGAATTCCTCGTGTGACAGTCTTAAGGACAGTGTCCCGAGTTATGTTGGACTTTAAGAGTGCTATAAAATAGAATATGAGAAGCGGTACTAAGCAAGCTTATCATTCACACCTACCTTTTTTGATCTGTAAGCGATTCGATGTACTAGAATTATCTTCCGATAAAATGCTAGTTATAAAATCAGCTTTCTTACTGCTCTCAAGGGCTGAAACCTCAAATGTGGAATTGTAGTCAGCATTGATGTCAACTGTACTGGACAACACTTGGGTTTCATCAGCAGAATTCGAGCCCAATGGACGCTTGAACATGTCTAGTTCTTTTTTGCCTGTTCCAACGTCTAGTTCTATAGTATCATCAAAAAGTCTTTTATTCCGCTTGAACAAAGGCCCAGTGTCATCCTCATCACTAGAATTGTTTTTGCGTTTATCGTTAATTTGTATTTCTATAGTACTTCCATTATCCAAATGATTTTCTTCAAATGTGAGTTGAAATTCGTCTTCACTGTCTTTGTTTTCTTCGTCCTTGAACTTAATTCCATTGCCATTCATTTGCTTACGCAGTTTTTCAAGTTTTGTTCGATGTTCCGTGTCAATTCCACTGAAACTAAGGATCAGATAATCTCGTTGAATAATTTCACAGCCCAACGAGAACATTTGTACCAAATGTTCAAAGTCTGCATGATACAGGGAATTGAGTTTTGCGATGTGATTTGTTTTGATGTTTTGCTTGGATTTTTGAATTTCTAAATCTTTTTTCTCCAAATATATTTTGAGAATATTTGAGCATTTTGCTTCTTTGACTTCTTTGCTAAGCTTTTTGAGATCTTTTACTGATTCTTGGAGTTTTTTACGCCATCGAACGAGGTCTTCTTTTTGTTTGAAAATCTGCTTGCCAAAACGATCAATCGAAGCTTCAAAACGGCTTATGTCCTGAAAATATGGAATTATTGTTTTATGATTTGTGTGTTTCACAAATTTTAAGAGAAGGAGAGGGAAAAATTAAAAACGCAGATATCTATATTTTTGACTAGTAAAAGCTAGCTATAGATTCCATTGACCAATAGGTATCAGAAACTTAATTCTTATTACGACAAAAACATAAGCACTGTCTCGACACTATTTGATTACAGGGAGCCTGCTCTTTATATTTCCGGCCTTCCTAAAAACGTTATGTATTTTAAGCGCTTGTAGTACCCGTGGCGTTGTGGTTAGTGTGTAGGGCTGTCACGCCAGAGGTCTTGGGTTCAATCCCTGCCTGTGCCACCTTAATTTAAATGCCTCTTGCGAGGAATTGACAAATTCTCCAAGAGTAATATTCTTGTCATGAAAAGTGCTTTCTCAAATTAGCCGTTCGGATTCGGCTTAAAACTGTAGGTCCCCTCCATCAACACCTGACAACTTTACTCGCACACAGGAGAATTGTAAGTCACTAGGCCCTAGTTCTCCTTGGACTGTTGCGCCACCTAATAGGTTAATGTCTGAATAATCTCGTCAAAAACCTGATATGTTCTTATCAGTGTTGCTTTAAACCAGGAGCCTGGAAAAAACCCAAGAACATCATCATATTATAGCAACGACTTCTATAGACAAATGTCTTGTTTTTGAATACCTGACTTGTCCGTTTGTGCAGGACGAATGTGGAGAGATTGATTTAATTTTAATGTAGAGAAAATTATAGCAAGTAAAAACAAGTACATGCTGTCAGAAAGAAAGGGTCTAAAACACGGACAGATGTAATTTTGAGGTAATTAAGGCTGAGATCAAACAAAACAGTTTCTTCTGTTAATAGCTGTTTCTTCGGACTAAGAAAACAGTTGGGTAGTAGAGCCTTCTATCGTGAAAAGTTCTTAAAGGAAAGTAATAAACCTTACCCTATGCATATCGGCGACTGAAGGAGAAGATGAAGCAATGGGCTACACAGGCTGTACAGTCAGGAGAGTACAATCCGAACGTGTGAGATGGCTTGGTCATGGCATGGAAACCAACGCTCCGTATCGAAAAGTCCTCGACAATATTTAAGAAGCAAAAACTCGTAATCGGACCCCTTACAGGCAACATAATTACTAAACGAAAATACAATGCCGTTAAAGAGAAAAAGCTATACAAAGTTAATGCTTACGAAAAGTCACACACTCTTCAAATTGTCCGAAAATGTTATTTTCCCACAAATTCACCCTCTCAAAGTTGCAATATATTGTCACGGATCGGTTCTAAAAAAAAACCTTAAGGCATGTTTTGTAAAATTAATTTAAAAGGAAAACACGAATATAAAAAGCACAAAAACAGGGATCTTACGGTTTTGCGAGACTATTTTTAAAAATTATCTCTTAAACTATTACTATTTTTGAAAATAAAAATGTATGTATGTACATTGTACATATAAATGGATAAAACAAAACTTTAATCATTAAATCTTGAATAACTTATAAGTGCACTGTTAATTATTGGCTTTTCGGTCTTCTCTTTATTTTATTATTATTAATTTATTTTATATTAACCCCTATTTCACATTTTTTTAATTTACATGAGATAAAAAAAATCACACCAACTTTAATTTTTTTCTTCAGATATCACTAAAAGTAGTTTTTATTAGAATTCGTTAAAACACCCCTCAACGGGTAAATATAGGGTGTTTTTTAGGCGTGTGGTTTTCAATGTGGCAATAAATTTTTTCGAAGTTGGTCTTTTTCACAGCTGTCACTTGATTTATGAATAGTTTGATTTGCCGTTTCATAACACTGGTCGACAAGGTTTTCTTACTGGCATTAGATATCACTTTTTAAAATTCGAAAAAAAACACGTATATAAGGCTTTTTGAGGCTATCTAAATTTATGAAGTAGCTTTTGTTTAATAAAATTCTTGATGGTTTTCCTTATCTATAATCCTTTTCTTCAATATTCAGTTGAAATATTTATATTATTTCATAGAATATTTGAACAAACTTCAAAATTTGTTAGATTTCACCTGTCTTACAAAAATCTAAAAAAACGCAGCTATTTTCGCTTAAATGGTTTTCAACAGAAAAAGGCAAAACGGTTTGAATGTAAGTTTTGTTCTTCTAACGAATCTGTTGACTAAACAATTTTTGAAATTTAATACAAAATATAAAAATTATGTTAAAAACGATTACTTTTAAAACTTGAGCAATTAGTTAAAATTTAAATTTGAATTCGGAAACAGCACTAAAAACTAAGTCTAACACGTATTTCCCAGAACAAGTATCAAATTCAAGTTTTTCTCGAAAACGTATATAGATTCAAATGGACTCATAACTAATGAGAATTTCTCGAAACTAAGTAAGATATTAAAATGTATCTTATTGACAAAGAGTGGTACTTTTCAAAATCATCAGACAATTTATTTTGAGTTTTAACATAGGCTTAAAAACCACGTTTTTGGTTGTTTTTAGCATATTTAAAGGGCATATTTTAAAAACCTGATGTGATAGAAAAATTTAAAGGCGATATTCGAATTAAGGACATCTTAATCCTTTAAAAAAGTATTGTTTTGTTTGTGCAGAAAAAAAAAAGTTATTTTGTCGACCAGTGTAATGAATACAATTACTCTTTAACAATTTTTGTAAATCGTGCAAATTTATCACCAATTTATTTATTTATTTATTTCGCGTTGTGGGCCTGTGCATAATCATTTTTGAAACATGATGGAAAACCCTCATTTAAATAAAAAAGCTAAATTCTTGACAGTAACATTTAATCATATGTGTTTTATTTCACCTTGAAAACCACATGTCTATTAGACTCTGCCAAGAGTGAATGATATAAAGGACATTTTAATTTTCTTTTAATAAGCACATAAATGGAATTATTTCGAAACATGATTCAGTAGTGTCCAAAATATGAAACGTCACTCCTGATAAACTTTGATATTTCAACTAATTTTTGCTAATTTAATTACTTGTTTGTTTTTTCCAATCAGCTGACGAATTAACTTTTGTCTTATAATAATTTTTGTAGATGCATGTTTTTAGTTTGTTATTACTGTTTTACCACAACGTATCAGAATGAAACCTCCAAAAAAATACTGATACAAAAATAAACAAAAAAATATAATATTCAGGTTTTTTAAAATTGCTTATAGGGCTTATACACTACGCAAACACGTTTGTTCAAACGTGTGTTTGAGCAAACATAGTTTCGCCACACACTACACAAACAGATCTTAATCAGACCTACCTACGGACACGGAGCAATGAGTGATTTAGCATGTGCAGCTTTGATTATTGCCTTGGCTATTAAAACTTTTATAAAGTTCAATGAATTCAGTCCAAAAAATTTGTTCCTCATGTTTATTCATGTTAACTCTATGAAAATTGGCATCGGTTTGAGCAAAATTCAATACACACCACACAAACATGTTTGTGCAGGCACAGAAAATTCAAATTTTTTTGATTTTGTTCAAACCGCTTGCGCAAACACGCATCATCGCTACACACTACTCAAACAGTTTGCACAAACATTTTTACAACAACAAAATTCGAAACGCATATATGAACACTTATTGCTGGATCATATTTATTTTATTTTCATGATTTTCATGAATTTAAATCATTTTATTATAAATACCAGTGTTCAGAAAAAAAACTATTTGACTTTTAACAGTCAAATATTTCTTTTTCAAAAAAGCCATAGCACGGCAATAAATTATAGCTACAATTTATCTTCTCTGAAGACTTGTAGCAACCATATAATTCGCAGTTGCTCTAAGTAGCTCGGATTATATGGTATCTCGATTTATTCGAGAAAATATGCGTCAAGACAAGGTGTAATGGTCATCTTCTGATGAGCCCAACCATTGCACCGGGGCGAAACGCATATATGAACACTAATTGCTGGATCATATTTATTTTATTTTCATGATTTTCATGAATTTAAATCATTTTATTAAAAATACATTCGTTTGCTCAAACAGTTTGTGTAGTGTATGGGCCCTATTAGCATAAAATCGATTTTTGAGTTCCCTACGCTTTCTTGTGTTATTTTATATTATTAATTGTCACCAAAAGTAAAAATATAGTTTTATTTTAGTAAGCTGACTTGACTTAGTTTCAGAATTATTCTATACGCTGGGTTATTGTTTGTTATTCTGTTAAAAGTTTGTATCAACAAAATATACGATAGCGCCATATGTCGCACGTGAAGAACCATTTTACTTAGACCATAATCAACGAACAGAACTTTTCAGTTTTTATTTCATTCAATTTACAAAATAGAAAACATGAAAATAAATTAAAATTAAAAAATCATAACAACAAATTAAAAAACAACAAAAAGCAAACGTGTTTGCATTTTTCTAAAATACTACTATTTTATGCATTGATGTGGCAACACCGAACACTTATTGCTCCCTTCTCAATTTCATAGGTTATGTCAATGTCATATTTTTGACAGATGTTTTAGTTGATGGGTTGAACAGAAAAAAAAAATACTGCAACAAATACTAAGCTCAAAAAATTAAACATTAAATTCAATAAAAAAAAGGATGTTTGTGCGAAAATTGACATTAATTAATTGTACAGTGTTACGAGAGCTCGTTTCGTCTTCTCGACACACAAGCCAACCGTTGTGTTCTCGATTGCCGGAAATTTTCAGTCAAAACCTAGATTCACATCCTGCCTATCAAACTCAAATTCGGTGTTATGCAAAAGGCAAGGATAGAGGAAAAGAAAAGGGTAAAAAAGGCGCCAAGGTAGAAATCAACGAGAACCTTTTGCGTGAGACCGTGAACCTTGATAATTTGAATGCACAAATGCACAAAACCATTGACCAGATGAAGGATGACTTCGTAAAGCAGCTTTCCCTACGCTCCACAACCGGTTCCATTGATTCACTCAAAATCTGCGTCGATGGAAAGGATCATGAGTTGCAAGAGCTAGCTCAAATCTCTAGGAAAAATCCCAAGACTATTGTGGTGAATATGATTGCGTTTCCACAGACGATTCCCGATGTCTTGAGTGCCATCGAGAAGAGCGGTATGAACTTGAATCCTCAACAAGATGGCACAACTCTATTCATACCGATTCCCAAAGTCACTAAAGAGCATCGTGAGAATCTCTCGAAGAATGCCAAGGCCCTATTTGTCAAGTACCGAGATGCCATTCGAGACATCCAACAGAACACCATAAGAAAGGCAAAGAAACAAACTGATATTAGCAAGGACGACATGTACGCAATTCAGGCTCAAGTCAAGGCCATTGCGGACAAGTTTATAGCCGAGGCGGACAAAGTTCTAATAGCCAAACAAAACGAACTCACCGGATCGAAAGATTAATATTGTTGTATGATTATGTTTGAATTTTTAAATTAAAAAACAAAAATGAACTTACATCTTGATTGGGCAGCGTATCGAGTGTGAGAATTTTTTTGAATTTTTCTGTCTTCTCCTTTATTCTGCATCTGAATTTGATTATTTTCTCCTTGCTCTGCATCCCGTAGAAGTACTCCTGGGCGGTGATTACGGAGGAATAGACTGCGTCGATCTTACGATACCAGCACTGCAGTTCACTTTCGTCGTAGGCCTTTGATGTGACTGCAGGTGGTTTGGTCGCGATCGCCGCTTTTTGTTCAAGGGTTTTGATGATTTCTTGAAGACGATCCAATTCGTCTTGTAGTTCGGTGTTCTTCTTGATGTAGAACTCCTTGGGCATGTTGGACTTCATCACATTCTTTCTGAGAATCGTACGGATCTTCTTGGCGCGGCTAGCATACTGAAAAAGTTCTTTCATCACTTAAACCGAGTTCTTTGAGTTGGTTTAAAAGAAAATTACCTTCAGGGTGTTGTAGGTATCCTCGTAAGTCAGAGAACTCATTGAAACATTGGCAACCATCAAGGTTTGGCAATTTCCTCCCAACGAGTCCTTCAGAATTCTCGTCAGATTCGAATCGCGGTAGGGAATGTGTTTCATCCCGTCGGCCAATTTGTTTATGCAATTCCCCAACGCCAACAGAGACTTATTGATGCTTGCCCCTTCCTTGAATCTCACTCCCACACCACGAGTACTGGCAGCTCTTTCACTGCCGGCCAAATCAATCATTGACAGTTTGACAGTTCGCTTCTGGCCAGATTTCTTGTCAGTCATGCGAATGTGAACTTGAAAAATGGCGTGGCTACGACTACTCTCAGCATTTGCATCTGTTGGATGTTGGGTTCGATTGTTGTTTCCCTGGGCAAGCAAGTCGAGCAATTCGTCTGCACTGAATATCGGCTTCAAAATGAGACCGCTCACCACAACGCCGTTTGAGTCCTCTCGCAGTTTCAGAGGGCCACTTTTTGTGAGAAGGTTCATCACTTGCTCATTGTATACTTCTAAATAGCTCACGCCGATGTCAAATTTACGTGTGTCACTTAACTCGTCGATTTTGAAGAACAGATCTTGCATGGTCAGATATGTCAGGCCTCGACAATCCTCACTGCCAAGCATTGTAAATGTTTTGCCAGCCCCTGTTGCTCCATAAACAAAAACTGAACAATTGTAACTAAAATTAAAAAAGACACCAACAATTATTTTTTTGACAAGGAAGAAGTCAGTGGAGCATAAAATGATTAGGGACTGTTCAACAAAAGTGTCCTAGCCAAAAGAATAAAAGCCTAACCGCTTTGGTGAATGAGTCATTTAAACCGGATTCAAAATTCACTTCGATGCGCAACGTCTTTTAGTTTAAATTTGAGGGAGCGCACAATGGTATTAGAAATGAATCACTTGACGATCGAGGAGGGTAGTGAAAGAAACTTAGGGAGAACCTCATTTGCATGGATTTCTGTGGAGACAGGTAATTAAGCTTGTTGTTGAGGACCATGTCAACAAAAGACAATAGCCTTCTCAAATAAAAGGTTTAGACAAACAAGATTTTTAAAAATCAAATAAGAAAATTTACATTATTGGAAGAAGGAACAATTTGGAATCTAATGTCTGATCGACATTTAAAGAGAGCTTTTAGGAATAATAACAATTACCCATTCATGACTGCATCAACCAAAGGTCTTGTGCATTCTTCAAAAAGATCCTCATTCGATGCTTCCGTATCGAAAACACGATCGAAATCCATGCTCAATTTCTTGTTGACCCTTTTTGTCATGTCACGGTAGTGTTGTTTGATTCCTTGGAAGAAGAATCCGTCGTCTTCCTCGTCCGGATCAAAGAGAAGAGTCGTTTTGTCCATTACTTTTATTATTGATCTTTGATTTGTTTCCAATTCGCGCCGATTGTAGGGACGAACTCGAACGGCAACTTTTATGTTCTTTTCTTCGCCGTGTGACATTTTATTTTCTATGATATGTGTTGCTATTATAAAATTATTTAAACAAATATTTTTCAATCAATTTATTTAATGTTTGATTTTGAATTAAAAAATAAAATTAATAGACAAAATAAGCACTCAAAAACTCCGTTTGTCCGTTTGTATTCAAATTGTAGTTGTCAGTTTGATGGCAGTTGGTACGACTGTTGGAAAATGAACGAATTCAAGAAGATTTTTATTTTTGGTTAAAACTGGCCGCATTCAGGTTTTGATTTAAGGCTTGTTTCAGTTGTGTTCATCAGAGCAATTTTAATTTGTTTTATCTGTAAGTTGTGAAACTTTAATTTTAGATGAGTCATTTAGGCTAGGCGCGCACATGCAACTTTTAGTGTCGAAACTGTTTGGTTTCTAAACTGAGCACTATAAACTTATATGAGAATCCGCGCACATGCAGAAACCATTCTGTCGCCCATTCGAGCAACTTTTTAGTTTGTGTTTTGACACAAACTAGACGATCACCTCTAACCAATTCATTAGTTTGTGTCACAAGGAATTATAGGTAACTGCGCGGGCATTCAAGTCAAGGTGAATAAAAATTTCCTGTGTATTAGTTTCTTTCGTTGATTACTTTCGGAGTTGCTTATGTGCGCGATGTTTGAGCAACTAACGATCGACTTATTTGGTTTCGAAAAAGTTGCATGTGCGCGCCTAGCCTTACTAGGAGTGAAAAGTTGTCAAATATATGAATTAAAAATGTAAATCTTCTTCTAATAAAAATATTTTCTTTAGTCTTTTCCTAAAGTATGTATGCCGTTCACTTATAGACATACACTTAATTTTTCCATTAATACATTATTCGATGTATTATTTCAAGGAAACAATTTTCACAGACTGCAACAAAATATATAACTGTAGAAAATATCTATTTAGAGAATTTGAACAAAATGAATTTTGAAAATTTTGAAGCTGGTTATGATTTGCCTATATTTAATTTTTTGTTTAAAATTTGCAATTTTAGAAGTGCTTTTAATAAAAAAAAACTCGTTAAAATTTAAAGTAGCCCATTTTAAAAGTCAAACCAAAAGAGGTTTTATGACCCCGTTTTTAGTTTTTGTGTTCTTGAAGCTACTGGTACTTTTCGACTTCTTCGCAGTGAGCGACAAGTCAATTTTTAAAATTCATTTATTGCAAATATAAGGTAATGCAATAGTTACCCCTGGACTGTCTATTTTGCCAGCTGTGTCTCACTGAAGCCTCTCAACTGTAACATTATTTTTATGAAGTTTGGTTGCCCTTTTGTTTTTTTATTATTTTGATCTATTCTTTGATTTCATATTAAGAAAATGTTCCACATCCATTTTGACAAGCTTCGAATACTTTAAAATATTATGGTTTTAATAAACTAGAGCTGTGAAAATTGAACAACCGTTGTTCATTATTTTATCAGTGGTTCATTAGTTTGAACTCACTACTACCCCATTCACAAGAGAATATTAAAGAATTGAATCCGAATCGAGACTCCGATTTGGTATATGGCCGCACTAAATCGAAAAAATGGAAATTTGGCTCAGCTTTTTAGGCTTTTTACACCAAAAACAAAACAAAGTTTTCAGCAAAAAGTTTTCGAAAACCTGAAAACAGTTCACACTGCTTACTTACACGTTTTCTTTTGACATTTAAATTTTTGCTACATCGACTGTCAACGATTTATAAGTAAAAGTTCAGTCCTTCAATTATTATTTGTGAAAATTAAATGCATTGTGATCAATTGGAATTTTCAGTGTCAAACAAAACTAATGCAGCCGATAGTTTCTTCTATGTTCTATAAATAAGAAACAAAAAAAAAAACAGTATATATAAGAAATATTTATAAATAATACTACTTACCACAGACAAGTTGTAGGTTTAATTTATTATACTAATTTATTTAAATTAAAACTGCAGTTGTGGTTGTTTTAAACAAAATTTCGAAATATCAAAGTAAAATATTTTTGTTTTGACAGCAGCCATCAGCTGTTTTGTTTACATTTAATTGAGCGCTGAATAATTAGGTTAATTAAGGTTTGCTTATTTAGTTAATCATTGAATTGCTACTAATAATGTATGGGAAAACTTGAGTTTTCAATTTAGGCTTTCGGCCAAAACCGATAATTTCGCGAAAACCGGGTTTTGGGTTTGGTGTGAAAAGTATATTACACTCTCTTCTTCAATTCGTTGATTCGGGTATACAGAAATATTTTGGATTTGAATCAGATCCATAGTGGGATCGGATGAAGAAATCCGCTTCAAGTATACACAGAAGTGAATCCTGATTCAATTCAGATACATGGTTTATAAGGCTACTGAGGTTGAGGTTACTGAGGTTGACATATTATCTTATTTATAAATTCATTCCAAAGTTTCTTATTAAGGTTAAATTGACCATATTTTAAAAACCACAGTTGTTAAAAAGTATGGGAAATACGCATTTGAGATATTTATGCTTAAACAATGAGAATTTAAGATCCGTTGCGAAAAAGAGGTAAAAACTAAAGGATTTGACTACTCAGAACTTTACTTTTACATTGCGAAAAATACCCTAAAATGACCAATACTTATCAGTTTATGTAACCAAAAGCAATGCCAGCCTAAGGGAATCACTCGTAAAGCATAGAGGAAATATATTATCTAGAGTCCCGACTTAATGGGTTTGCTCTCTTTCGGCCTGCAAGCTAAATTGAGAGGATTTTGTCCATAAGGATAAGAATGTGTTAGTGGTCCCGTGCATTTCTTATGGGAAAAAGCCATTATGAATGTAGTTGTTATGGAATTTGTGCCAATATTGCTCAGCCGTGGGAGAAAAACTGTGAGGTGAACTCAGCCGTTCAAAAAAGAGATCCGTTGAATTCAAAAATTGAAAAATTAATGCAATATTTAAAGAAAAATTAATTTTGCTACTTCCTTTCAGTGAAAACTGTACTAAAAATAATATTTGACTGCTTTTGGCAGGTGAAGGTTGCGGGTTCCCAATTCTTGGAACATCATTAGAGTAGTTTGTAGGGGTATTCCCGTGTCGACGGTCTTTTATGTGAGTCCAGTTAGTTGTGTTCAGAATGCACTTAGTTTTGATGATTCAATAGGCATTATGTTTTCATGGAATTCAGATTTTATTTTTCCAGTCTATAAGTTTACCAACATTCTGATTCCCGTCATTTAGAAGGTGTTCTCACAGCAGGTTGCTTCGAAGTCGACTTTCAGTTCCTCATCTACTTGGTATGTGTCGGCGTAAGCGGCCGCAGTAGCCGCTGTCTCGGTCAGTTCAGCGTCCCCGCTATCATTTTATCAAATACTAAAGAACAATAGAATTTAAAACATCCATTAAATTACTCGTAAGTAAATGAATTAATTAACCTGATTTGCCTGCATAGGTACTCAGCCGTTGCTGATTCTGCTGTTTAGTCGTTCCAAAACTGGCGGTCGACTATTAATGTCGAAGCTTTCACTTGTAAAATTGACTTGAATCTCACAAAGTCGATGGCATAGCTGAGGATGTTCGCTATTTTGGAATTGAATTCGTAGCTTTGGTGGGGTTGTTGCTGCTGGTGTTGTTGCATTACAAGCATCTGACTATTTGCAGCGACGGTGACACCTCCGCCGTCAACACCTGCGGCAGCTATGGCCGTTGAGATGTACACACAAATACAATGGGCAGCGTCTATCGTTAAAAACATTGATATTATTTTGTTAAGAGAAATATAATATAAAAAACTTACCTGTAAATAAGTATACTTTGTCTTCCAGATTTCTTGATGGAAGTTGCTTTCTGCATTATGGTATGTAAAGGGCAGCATCTAAAATGGAAACAGTACAAAATAAATCGATTATTGTTGCACTTCCTTCGCTGCAATTTGACTTACTTTTTATTCAATGAAGTGACCTTGTATATTATACTCTTTTCATTATAAAGTTTTTTGGTCTGAAAAATATCAAATTATATTAAATATCAAAACAATTAACAAAAACTTACTCTTCAAATCCAAAATCCATTGTTTTGTTTTGCAAAATTGATTGTCATTTTTGACAGGTCACAAAAATTCCATAAGTTTCTATTTTAGCCCAAACCCCATTTTGTTTTTTATTTCCCCACTCACATGTATTCACCGATAGTGAATTTAAGAGAGTTCACCTCGAATTTGAGAGAGTTCACCTCGAATAAAATTTGAGGGTGTTTCAGGTAGGACGGGTACCGGTCGGGACTCTAGATAATATATTTCCTCTATGCGTAAAGTTTGAACAACGAAAGCCATTGGAGAATCTTGTTTAGTGCTATAAATGACAATGTACACAATTTTTGGAAATTTTTAATTCGTATTTAAATAGAGCTACAGATTGTGAAATGGTTTCATCATTGGATCATTTTCCTTCGGAAATGAAACTGGGAACAACGTTGACGTAGTCTTCAAACTATATTATATTTATGAATTTAATTTATATATTTCAAAAATACAACCACTAAGAACTAGCAGATGTAAACACAGAAATCATTCAGCAAATAAAAGTTTCAAACTTTGCCAACATTGACCAGTTTTACATCATTAAATTTGTTGAACGCACCCCAGTTTTTGCAGACTTTGCAGACACTTCACGCCATTTTTAATTTACAAAAATTTGACAAAAGGAAAGTTTTATTGCGTCCTTCTTTCCGAAAGAAAAAAAAGAAAAAATTTAGTTATACTTCTACTTAATTAATTTTTAATAGAATTATAATTACATTTATTTCCATTAAAAAAACACAACAGTTGAAAAAAAAATAAAATAAATTTTGTTTACTACGACGTATCGCATCGCAAATAAACTAAAAACCCTCTAAGAAAGTCGACCTTAAACAAAATGAGCGGAAAAGTTCTATTCGCTTGTTCTAAATGTTTCTCAAGGCATCCGTTCGAGGAACTTTCTTCTGGGCAACAACTTTGCAAGGTAAATTAAGTGTTTGTTTTTGGTTAAAATAAATAAATTTAGTTGTAACAAAGCGAGAAATTCGGTGTTTTCATATTCAAAAAATAAAAGTGACGAGGTTCACGGAAGATGGCGCGTCATTCTTTTGTTTGATAAAATTGAAATTATAATTTATTTGTTGTAAGTTAAGAATAGAGTAGGATTTTTGAATAAATTTGTTTACTCTTGAGTTGAGTCTTGTACGAAAAGAAAGAAGTGTCATAACTCATCAATCAACACCAAATTCAGTGGTATTATCCTTTTCTATTCGTTTTGTTAAGCGGCAAATTTTTTAAAAATCCAGGAATAATCTTGAGTGTATTCTCTTCAATTTATTCCTAATTAAGGTCTCTTTTTTTAGTGATGTCCAACACTGGGTTAATGAAGGTAAACATGATTTCTAAGTCACATATTCTTAAATGATAGTGTTGTTGCTGTTCTTGACAAACTACTAGTTTTGATTTTTGGGAATTCTTTAGTCATCCTAAGAGATGACGGATGTACGGAGTTAAGTTTTTTTTTCTATGTTTATTGCAGAAGCAGATAGTAGACATGTTTTTTTAATCACTAGGTATTACTACATTGTTTTTATGTTTGTCTACAAAGTTCACGTGTAGTCTACAGATGAGGCGACATTCAAAGAGTTTTCTGGATTAAATCATCAGTGGTGATGATGCTAGTCCCATATAGGATGAAAATCCACTTAAGAAAATGTTCAATCGACTTCTGACCCTTAGGAGCTATATTTTGCCTTCGTATTTATTGAGTCTTAGTCTATCGTTGCTTCCCTGCTACAGAAAGATTACTTGAATGACTCATTTGCTGGTGATGAACCAAACAAACAATATACGAATTTCTGCAATTATGTTGTGGGAAAATCTAAAAATCTAACGATTTGGTTGATACCATGAAAAGTTCATTTCTTCTGTCCCAAAATAACCTTTTCCAAGTTTTTCAAAAATCAGCAAAAAGTAGTTTCGAGGTCCACCATTTTGTTTTTTTGTTTTTAACCCTTCAAATGTTAAAAGAAAAAGTAGTCAAGGTCATGAGGGGGAAGGGGGGGTGTGTGTCTTAAAATTGTTTAAATATTTAGTCAATTCTGAGATTTGAAATATTTTGAGCCAATTAACTGTAAAAACATACAAAAAAGGAATTCTTCTAATTTTTATGATTTAAATTTAAAGATTGCATTCAATTAAATCAAAAATAGTGCAGTCACCATTTACAGCAGGCGCAGTTTTTAAAGGTTGTATTTACAAAAGTGTGGATTGGTAAATTTGGTTTTTAGTATTTTGGAAGTATTACTCTTGGCGTGAAGATTAGTGCGTTGGACTGTCATGCCAGAGGTCTTCGGTTCGATCCCTGCCTGTGCCATCTAAAGTTTTCACGGGTACTGCCTCTTGCGAGGAATTGACATATTCTCCAAGAGTAATTCTTGTCATGAAAAGTGCATTCTCAGAATAGCCGTTCGGATTCGGCTTAAAAAACTGTAGTTTCCCCTCCATTCCTGACAACATTAGTAGCACACAGAAATAGTTGAGAGTTGTAAGTCACTAGGCCCTAGGTTTCAACGGACTGTTGCGCCACAAAAGTCTCCGTGTACCTCTAGGCAAGTTTATTTTTTTTTAAGTACTCGAAATTAACTTTGAGATTTTAAATAATTCTGACAATTCTGTCTATCTGTACATCAACTGCTTTTTTCAAGGTTTTTTTCGTGTGAATCCGTAAATTGTTATCCTTCATATAACCATTTGATTGTTTTGAAATTGAATGTTGGGCTTTATCATACAATTGGTCTTATCATTTCTATGGAAACATTTTTTTTTTAAACTAAGATAATTCATCCATTTCCTTTCGCTCTCTTAATCGTAGTTATTTTCTTTCTCGCTTTCGTTTTCGGTACTTACAAATTTGACAACAAAAAGTTCTTCTTTTTAAGAAGAACAAAAATTGTATGAAAACTCAATACCTACATACATGTTTTTATAAACAATGAGTTAAGTATTATAAGATTCTTCTAGGCAGTATTCAGTATTTCACTTCAAATATCTTTATTTTGCTTGGAATTTTAAAAGATTTCATTAGTTCTACTTGAATAAAGTTTCGAATCGTATTTTGAAAAAAATAATAGCTTATGAAGAGAAATTTATTGAAGATTACAATCCTCTTCCAGCTACAACTCATAGTGAATGATATTTTTACGTATGAAACTCACGAAAGGGACAATTAATAAAAACGCACTAGATTGATCTTCATTATAGCAATGATATAATGCTTGAGTAATCTTGCATTATGTTACATATGTTATATACGGTTTTCTGCATCGCCAGAATTAAGGTTGGTACGAACTGAATTTAGTGATGATAGAGATGTCGATTTTTCATTAAAATCCTACTTTGCGGTTTAGCAAACCTTGATTAACTTTTGTTTGTACATTAACTCATGTTTAATGAGGACGAGTTTTGAGTTTTCTGTGTTTTTTTATCGGTATTAAAAAGGTCCACATGAGATAAGACACTACAGTTTTTATCATCGTGATGTTTAATTTATTGAATTATGTTTTAAAAAGGCTCACTTATTGTTGTATTCGACATACAAACTGTAGGTCCCCTCCATTTCTGACTTTACTTGCACACAGGGATGGCTGAGAGTTGAAGTCACTAGCCATTGGGGACATTCACTAAGCTAGTGGCTACGTAATCAAGGGATTCTGATTGGCTAAATGCAACTACAAAAGTAGTTGAAATTTCTCCTCCGACGTAGTGTAAAAAATTCGGCTACAAAGTTAGTGGAGATGATTTTGACGTTTCACAATCAGCTGCTCGGTAAAGTAACACGAATTCAAAGTGAAATAATAAATCGTTCAATATATAAATACAAATATAAATCATTCAAATTGTGTCTTAAATTTGATTTTATTGAATTTAAAAACACAAAAGATAAGTTAAAGTTATCAAATCAAAAATGTTTCTCATTTTATATATTTGCATTTGTCAATAATATGACAGTTCCAGATTGACTAGCTTTGTAGTGTAGTTTTGCATTCACAAAGCTAGTTGAATTTTGACTACGTAGCCACTAGCTTTGTGAATGCGACCATTGGTTCTTCACGATCTGTAGCGCCACCTATTTTTTTTTAATCCTTTAAACAAATACTTGGATGTTTATAAATTAACTACTTTAAGTTTATATCATTTTTTTTTGTTCTTTAACTATACTTTTAAAGCTTAACAGTTTGATAGATCTAAAGAATGGATTTTCCTTTGCTTAACTTTCGATCAGAGCCTTAACCAACAAACACACTTCAGTTCCGAAGCTCTAGTTCGTTCAAATCCTATATAACTTTTGTGCGTCATTTTAATCAGTTGTTTTGGTTTTCAGTTCATATATAAGAAAAGAGGCTAGGATGCCTGTAAAATTTTGCTTATTATATTTTGTATAATAAGTCAAAAAGTATGCAATACCAAATTGATGTTTAAACTGTTTTCTGACGATATATTCACAACGTAAAACAAAGTGCCTGTCTTTAATTAGCCCTTTGTTAAAAAATGTATTAACATGTCACTAAAAGGAGGTGTTTTTCCCTAATCGTGAAAAGAATCCCTTGTAATAGAATAAATAAATTAGGTGGCGCAACAGTCCATTGAGAACTAAGACCTAGTGACTTACAACTCTCAACCATTCTTGTTTGCGAGTAATGTCAGGGTTGAAGGCGACCTAACGGATAATTTGAGAAAACACATGAGAACAATTACTCTTGGCGGATTTGTCAATTCCTCGCAAGAGGCAGTACCCTTGAAAAAATTGTAAGATGATGCAGGCAAAGATTGAACCCAATACCTTTGGCATAACAGTCCTACGCACTAACCATCACGCCACGGGTACTAATCCTTTGTAATCCCGTCAAAAAAATAACGAATCCTAAAATGATCAAGTGACTTTCAACCTATAAAAACATATGCAAAATATTGAAAAATTCAACTCCAGTCACACTTGGAAGAGCAAAACCTTCTAAATACTTACCAAAAATTGAGGTGAACATAGGTTAACCGCAAGTTACAATACTGTTAGAGGGGTGGGGAGTTTATTCATTATTTTCATAAACTATATGAGCAAAATAATTCAATCGTCAAAGCTTGCACTCATAGTGTTGTTGATGGTGTTTTATACGTTCCTGGAAAAGACCTAACACAGTGCTTAGAATATATAAATTAAGATCTGGTGAGAATAGTAACATTGAAAATGAACAGATTGGTGATCGATATTTTCCTGTAAGTTTGTCTGTCTACCAATAATAAAGTTTCTATTAATACATATATCTATAAATGATGACCAACTTAAAAAAATAAATTTTTTTGGTATTATTCTTGACGAACAACTTAATCTTAATGAACACATAAAGTATATTATATAAAAAAAATATCTATAAAATTGTTGTTAAGAAAAATTAGGAAAAATATTTTTATCTATGAAAATAAATATTAAATTATTTTACGTGTTAATTAAACCTTATTTTGATTATCGTACCAGTTTATAATGTATGTGTCCCGAAAGTCATAAAAATATACTTCAAATACAAAAAATAAAATAATGAGACTACACCAATACAAAAAATGTGAATAACTTTAAAATGGATAAATGTAAACAAGAGACTTTTTAATTTTCGTGTGATATTGAAAATAAAAAAACAATATTTTTCCTACTTATGTGATAATTTTACACTCGTAAACGAAGTAGTTGAGTATATACCTAGGAAATAGTAATGAACTAGGAAAGATACCTTGAAACGTCGACAAATCGAACCGATTTAAAATTACTCCCAATGAGTAGTTAATAATACAAATTTACTCTTCCCGAAATAGAGCAGCCACATTAGTTTTTATTAATTTGATTTGTTTAAATTAGATTACAAAAGAGTAAAATACAAATCCAAAAAACCTTGCTCATTGTCAATCGAAAAAAAAAAAAAAATGAACAAATTAAATGTTAATCACCAGTTACTTAGTTTCTGTACAATTGATTAAAAAGTCACATAGAAGTAAATGTCCATTTTGCTCTCAAATGTGAGACAGAAATTTTAAGGCATTGATGCTGTCTTAGGCTGATAAATTCAGCAGTACTTTGGTTTAGATTTAACTGCCAATTTTGTGGATTTGCTGTAGTAGAAAGGCATAAAGACCCAACTATTTAAAAAAATACTCTACCATAAGAAAAATACTGTACTCTTACTCTTTTGAAAGAGCAAAATCTATCATTTCATACAAAGTCAATCCTGAAAATTGATGATGCTCGTTGTGGCTGTGCCTGTGATTGCGATGAGAATTTCCTTTGAGTAAAAGAATAATCGGAATTATCTCACGTTTTTTATTCAAGAAAAATAGTATGAGACTATGAAATAATTTTAATGCTTAATATGGAATTCAACATCAAAAATACTTTAATACAAGTTTTTGCATTTTTTCGTTTCAGAACTGCCGCACATCTTCTACATCGGTTGCTAAGTGTACTTATTGTCGTTCCGAACATCAGCCAACAAGGTGAGTAATCGAAATGATAAAACAAACCATCAGGACACGGAAAAAAGCTCAATATTTGCATTTAATTTCAGCAAATCGAGTGTGTGCAAAAAATGCGAACAAAGTCTCAAGCAATACGGCAAACCGAATGCCTGCGAATGTTGCAATATTGTCGCAGCTTTTGGTAGTTCTAAATGTCAAAGGTTAGTATTTTTATATTATATTCTATTGAAATAACCTCAAAACCATGTTCTCTATTGCAAAAATAAGAAAAAAGAGATTTTTGCTTATCCACAAAGTTTATGGCCCCTAAGTTTATATTTTTGTTTTTATTTAAATTGAAAAAGAGTCTTCCTCAAAAAACCCATATTTTAAGACAAAAAACCAAACAATTAATAATTTCGAAAAAAGGAACAACTTTAGGGTCATAAACTTATACATATAAAAACTCTTTGTTTTATAATTTTTATAAAAATACAACAAAAACAAAAAAAACTTTTTTCTTCGCCTTTTGCAAAAGGGATTGTAGAGTTGATGATTATACACGTTAGTCTATGCAAAGCTTATGAACGCAAACATTTTCTCTTTACCTTTCTCTTCGATAACTAGGTGTACAAGCTACGAAGCAAAATTTGGTCAACCGGTAACCTGCGATTGGTGTAAACAGCGATCGGCATTCGATAAAAACGATGAGAATAAAAAGGTCGGTTTGTGCCAGCAAGTATCTCGGCAGGAGAGCTTACATCAATAAACAAAAATCTATATTATTAACGAAGCAATGTGTGCAGAGCATTTATATTTGCAAAGCGGCTTAGACGTAGACATACTTAACATATTTTTATATAATATGTTTGCGTTCATAAGCGAAAGCCAGACAAAAAAAAAAAACAATATTATTTTAAAAATGTGTTCCTTTAATATTTCTTTGTGTAACCATTATGTTAACTATCAATTTCAGGTCAATGGCAAGCTCCTTTGTTGGTTGTGTACGTGCTCATATAAGCGTGCATTAGCGAAGGCAAATCAGGATGGTCGGATGACAAAGAAACGACCCCAGCAACACAAGGATAGCTCGAAAAAGTCAAAGCAGTCTCGTTCGGAAATGTCAAAGAACTCCACTAGTCTAGAGATGCCAGATAAGAGTTCGAGGCAGAATTCTTCATCGGCAAGTGGTGGTGGTAATGGTAATGGTGGCGGAAATAACGGCGGCGGAAATAGCGGCAGGGAACCTATGCCTAATGTTCCCATTGTAGCGCCAGCTGTTGTATCTATTGATCCCAACAGCTCGGATCATGTTGTTGCTATGACTGAATTGAAAGAGCGAATTGCCAGTCTCGAAAGGAAACTCGTTATGAAAGACAAAGATTTGCTGGAAAAAGATAAGCAGGTAATTTTTACTATAAAATGCCACTTCCTTTTTTCTGTTATGTCAATGTCCTAAGAATACGAAATACTTCAATTATTTTGGGATTCTGGTATTTGATTTACTTAGTTGGATGTGGGAAACTTAATTCGATGAATAAGATACTAATTATTTTATATTGGACTATTTGAAAATGTGAAACTGAAGAACGAAAGTAATGGTCATATTTTGATGTTTTCTATTTCAGGCAGGCTTTTGAGAAGAGATACAATTTTGAAGTAAAGCTGCAAAGTACTAATCTTCGTGCTCAAGTTGTTGCTTAACGTTCAATATGTCATTAAGTTTTAAAGAATCTTCATACATAATTGTATAGCCATTGTCTAACCGTACGAATAATTATATACAGCTGTTTTACTTCAGTTCATGGTTTAAAATTAAAGTTGAAATTACTTGGAGTGGTTTTGGAAAGAACATCTAAGCTCTGTATTTGGTTTTCCCGTTAGAGCAAAAAATATTGAAACCGTACTCGAACTCATACACATATATGACACTATAGTAGAAGTCGGTGTTTCTTACTGATAAGAGGCTTTTTACGAGACACTCTCATATTAAATTATGTTCGCAAAGCACACAGTAAACAGTCTTAGCAGTATATGCCTTCAATTTTCTTTGCTGATCATCTGGTGCAAGTGTAGGCCGATAAATTCGGAATACTTCTGATTTTTCGTGTAACAGATGAATTGATTGGATTTGTTGTTTGCGTTTCCATGTATGCCGAACTGTAGAGAAACTCAAATTAACCCAATCTTAATTTGTCGAATAGGTTGTCCACTTTGTTGTTTTTTCTAATAAAATTACACTTGCAATTAAACAAATTAAGATAAAAATAAATTAAAAAAATATTAAAATGATAGAAATAGAGTTAATAACAATCCACTGCCTTAAAATTCGATGTTAGGTGAACTAAGTATGACCTCGCGAGATGTTTTTTGGGCCGCCCAACGTTAAGTTTATGAAAACTTAAATTACACTAGATCCTCTTTGAAAATAACAGACATGAAGATATAAAGATCTTTTGCAAATAAACACTATCAAATAATCTATAAACCGCTGATATTTAAAAGCATACTTAATTCAAATTTGAAAAATCTCTTGAAGCAGTCGCTCTTTAAAATTCTATGACCTTGAATTTTTACAGAATATTCTTGGAGATATTCATTGTCCAAAAAGTTAAAAGTATCCTAAAAACCTTAAACTTTTCATTCAATTTCCAATTTCAATTGCTTCAAACCAAGGAGTCCTTGACACTGTACAAAGAGCACAACCCTTAACACATATAATCGCATAACATTTGTTTACTTCTATATAAATAAATAAAATATATTTTTAATTTTTATTATAGCTCACCGAGCTAAAGGGAATTAACTTTGAAAAGGAAAACGAAATGCGCAACAAGCTGAAGGAAAACGATAGAATACACGAAATGAAAGTCGACCAACTGAACCACAGAATAGCTAATCTTCTTAAAGAAGTTGCTACACTCAAAAGAGGCAGCAAGAAAAATGGCACTTCCGGCGGCGGTAAGGACAAGGAATCTGCATCTGGAAAAGACAGCGGAGGTTCTGGCACAGAAAGCCCAATTACAAATTAGATTAATGTCTGTTCTTGCTGGGGGAATGAACATTTCAAAATGATGTTCTTATTTATCGAACAACAAAAACTTTCTTGCTATAACTAAATCTATATTGAAAACAAAAATAATAATTGAAAATAAAATCCAAGTTGTCTACAATGAAAGAGAGAAACTATCGCGGCGGATGATACTTCCGACTTTTCGATATGTTCATCGTTTTTAGTGAACAGCTCTGTAGCGTAATAGTAACTTTTTATTTAATTCTTTTTTTTTTTATTTACCCATTGTAAATAAATACTATTTGACAAAAATAAT
Organism: Eupeodes latifasciatus; assembly: GCA_920104205.1. Classification (NCBI taxonomy): domain Eukaryota; kingdom Metazoa; phylum Arthropoda; class Insecta; order Diptera; family Syrphidae; genus Eupeodes; species Eupeodes latifasciatus. The sequence continues at coordinate 120,742,347 of OV049926.1, forward strand.
TACGTACACATTTTGTTTTATTTATTATGCTTTATTCTAAAATTCTATTAACTTAGGTAACAATAATCTCAGTGGGGTTTTGGTTTGTGGCCGTCAACGTAAAAGTTCCTAGTTGCCTTTGGCAATGTCACTTCGATACCGTCTAGTTCTTTTGTGAGGAGGATTTGACAGCCTAAGCGAGAATTCTCTTTCAGGAATGGTGCCATATCCAAGAGATCATCTTCCTTTTCCTCAGGCTCGGGAAGTTTCTCCAAGTAGTCGTAATCGACGTAAACGTGACACGTTGTACAAGCTAAAGATGCTTCGCATGCTCCTTTTGAGTTATTGTATAAGCTTTTCAATTACAAAAACAACTTATTGGACTTACCTTCCATTTCGACTCCATATCGATGTGCCAGGTACATTATGTTATCACCGATTTTTCCCCTTACAGGTGTCCTCTTGCCATCCTTATCGACGTAGGTTATATTAACTCTGCAATAGAAAGGTTTCGATTATTATTTTAGTTTACTAACAAGGGTTATGTTTGTCTGATGCGTACACTTCATCTTCTGATTTGGGGTCTTTCCACTCGTAATCACCGCCATGGCAAAGATCTGAAAATAAATGTATAGGTAAGCTTTAATGTGATTTTTTGCCACTTGGGAACTTCCAAAAATTCAATTTTACATTTTGATGTATGCAGCAATTTTAAAGGTTGATGTTTTTTAATGTTTTGTGAAGATTGGAAAAGTATTTTAATTGGAAAACGGGCATGGCGTGAAAGTAAACAAAACATTTTTACGATAACTAAAAACCGCTGCTGAGAATTAAATTATTTTGACATCACAGAACGCAAATTATCAGCTGATGAATTGGAGTGTTCAAAATATTTAAATGCTATAAAAAGAAAATGAGTGTGTTTGCAAATCTAAGTGTTTATTATGAACCTTAGATCTGTTTGTTTCTTCTTTTCGTTTGTAGAATTTTTTCAACTCAGTTAACAATCAAACAACATGGTAAAATTAATTCAAAAAACTACTTTTGAGGATTGCGCAATGATTATGTTCTTCATAACTGACCAGCCACCAAAATCATATGATTTGACACCTTTAGATTTTGTACATTAGGGCAACACAAAGTAGCGTACTTACATGATTAGTAGAAAAAAAAGCCATTAGTCAAAATGGAACCATAATCACTTAAACAACGCATTGAAATTGTTGTAATTCACTACAAAAATTGTGAACATTTTTCAGTTACAGTTTTGCCAGAAAAGCTTTCTGACCATGTTATATCTCCAAGAGATATAAGGGTAGGCGCGCACATGCAACTTTTTCGAAACCAAATAGTTCGATAGTTAGTTGTCCAAACATCGCGCACATAAGCAACTCCGAAAGTAATCAACGAAATAAACCAATACACAGGAAACATTTCTTCACCTTGACTAAATTTTTCTCTCTCTTGCACTTACAGAAAATTATTCACCGATTTAGTTGAATGTCCACGCAGTTACCTATAATTCCTTGTGACACAAACTAAGGAATTGGTGATCATCAAAACACAAACTAAAAAGTTGGTCAAATGGGCGACAGAATGGTTTCTGCATGTTCGCGGACTAGCTCAGTTTAGAAACCAAACAGTTTCGAAACTAAAAGTTGCATGTGCGCGCCTAGCCTAACAATCTCAAAGAGATATAACAATCTCAAAATTAGCCAACAAATAATTTAACTCATTTACCCCACAATTGGTTCAAGACCTTAAAGATGGAATTCTTGAAGTTATCGCGGACAGAACAACCGGAAACGGGAATTGATCATGGAGAATTTCATGAAAGTAGATATGATTCTGTAACCGTGGTGGCCATTTGACTGTAATCCTTTTTCATTCTTAACATAATAGCCGCCTCTGTGCAATGAAATGAACATTCATTGATTTTCCTTTTAAAATAAATTGTTCTTAATGTAAAACTATACATAAATTTATCATAACTAGTAAACTCCGTCCAAACGTGTCTAATTGAATACAGATTCATTTTTCACCCATCTGAACGCACCTAATTATAGCATCTCACCCACATAGCCTTTACTTCAAAACATTTAATCTGCTACATTATCAAAACTGTCAAACCAATTTTTTTCCGAACTTTGACAGGTCTTGCGTGATTTCTTTTCGGGAGAAACAAGAAATGAAGAACAATTCAATTTAACAAAATAATATAAAAGATTTAACTTTCATTCCCAATAATGTCGTCCCTAACTCGTCTAATCGAACACAACCTACGTTTGACAGGATCCAAATACTCTCTATATCAAGCTAGGTTGGTGTCATCCCAGGCCACAGAAGCTTCAACAAATGATGCCGAGGAAGGTAACCTCTTTTCCAATCAATTAAGACACACAAATCTATATGATTTATTTATATCACCGACTTTGTTTCAGAATTCCGTGTGTTGAATCTACGTGCTGTCAGAAATGTTGCAACCAAAAGAAAACCATACAAGAAAGATCCAGTTCCTCCGCCGAGAACTCACAAAATGGCAACAGATCAAGATTGGACAGCCGTCTGGCCAGGACCAAGAACATTTCACCCCGCAACAGTGCCATTGCCAATTAGACAGGGCTTCACTGAGAAAGGCGCACCAGCACCTTCGAAGTTTGGCAACGCAGAAATAATGAAAATTCCCAATTTCCTGCATCTAACACCACGCGCCATCAAACAACAGTGCGAGGCTCTGAAAAGGTTCTGCACTCCATGGCCAAAAGGCTTAGAAACTGAAGAGAAATGCAAGAAACATTTCCCAGTCGAGGTAATCTATGGTGACTATGTTCATGGTCTGCCTACAATTCGCAACATTGAAGCTCGTCGAGTTACTTTGAAGCTGAAATTGACCACACTCAAGTTCGATCAACACGCCAAGGACAAGTTCTTGCGTCTAATTGGCAATCGATATGACCCAGAAACAGATGTTATAACCATCATGACGGATCGTTGTCCGTTGAAGAAACAAAATTACGATCATGCATTGTATCTACTTACGGCCTGCTACCACGAGTCGTTCGTGACAGAACCATGGGAAGCAACAAAGTCTGAGGCAGATATGGAAACTTATTATTTTAATCGAAACAAATCGAAGGTGTCTGCAGAAGCTATTCTCAATTGGGGCAAGCCTGAGGACGCACAAAAGACGACTGCTACAGAGGGATTTGCTAAGAGTGTTGAGAATCTAATCAACGAAGGCGAAAACGAGTACAACATTCAGAAGTATAAAGATGAAGTGAAACAAATGCTTGGCATTGTCAAAAGTTAAAAATGTTCGAAAAATATGTTTAAACTTTTTAAATAAAATTATCCAAAGAAATAATTTTAAAAAAGAACTTAAAAATGATTACTTTATTGTAAATTGTACATATTCGGTACATGGTGGCGTATGTGCAACATTTTTCTTGTTAGGATCACAGAAATTTTGTATGTTCACTTTTATAGGCAAACATTTGTGAAAAAAGTTATTTTATTTGAAAGTCGAAGTTTAATAAAGTTTAATTACCATGCCTTCACAATTGTCTTTTAAGTCGAATAATCGATGATACATACAAAACGTGAGTATGAGGATTGATATTTTGTTTTTAATTATAAATAAAATAATTTATGTGGCCCAACAGTCCGTAGAGAACCAGGGTCTAGTGACTTACAACTCGAAAACATTACTGTGTCGGAATCTATTTGAGAAAGCACTTTTTATGACAAGAATTACTCTTATACGGTTTGTCAATTCCTCGAAAGAGGTGAACAAACTTTTAAGTGTCACAGGCAGGGATCGAACCCAAGTCCTGACATGACTGTCCTAGGCACTAAACATCACGCCACGATTAATATTTATTATTATATATAATTTTAAAGCAAAGAAGAATTTGTGGGACTTTCGGTGTGGGAGAGATGTTAGTCAAGGGTGGGTCAAGAATTAACCATAGAATCGAATATTCATAGCATAACGTATTATTACGAATAATTAAGACGAGCGGTTCTGATTTGGTGATTTGTTTATAAAATGTTGACTTGTTAATATTCCAAGTTTCCGGCATCTGGCACCCATCGTATCAAACTTATACTTCTAAATCATGGAATCGTAAACTCTGTTTAAAAATGTATAATTTATAATTGCAGAAATTAAGTATTCTTTGTCTTCGAACCCACCAATCTCAATAACGGTGGGTACCACCTCAAGTACATTTAACAATGTTTAGATCAAATGAGTACGGCATCCATTGAAGGAAATGGATATTTTGCTTCTCTGTCTAATATTTTATTATGTGCGCTGAGTGAATAGGCGCTTTATCATGTTGGTAAGAAAATTTAGGAAAATACTTTTCAAAATTCTCATCTGCATTCATTTTTATGTTACGAACTTAAAATCAATTGTTCCATAAAAACTTACTGCTCTCCGTATCACCACACCTTCTTCACTGCTATGATGAAGCTTTGAAAACCTTTTTATTTTCAAATCCTTAAAATAAAAGTTGGCCATCCAAATAAAACTGTTTCGTCTACAAAAAAAAAACATGTCATTCTTTTTCCAACTCATTGGAGTTTTGAAAAACTCTTATCGGTAGTAAAATGTATCAGTTTTTTTAAACTTTCATTTGTTTATAATGGGAAAATAAAACAATAACTCTTAAAATTACAGGGCGCAGCGTCTTGCGTTTATGCTGACGTTTTGTTTTTTTTGTTTGCTACAGAATTTGAACAATTGAATGCACAATTCAAAATAGCTTGTCTTCAAACTGCCGTTGTGGTGGTTTAAGGCCTTGGTAATTAAGCAAATTAATTTAAGGTTTTTAAACGCTGCAAAGGCATAAAGAACTACCTATTTTTCTTTAAATTTAAGATCAGGAACTACTGAAAACGCTGAAATAGTTGATTTAAACTGTCCAGAACTTAAAGACGTTCATTAACAATGAGCAAATAGTCGTTGTACCTATTCAGTTGACTCAAAAAACACTTATGATTTCCATATGAAACACTTTGCAGGTGTACGAAAGAAAAATCTCGCGGTTTTATGTGGATATATTTTGGAATTCTTTTTTTTAACATCTTAAGGGAGTAGTTAGTTTCAATACATGACAAACATTTTGTGTTGAATTTTTTTTAAACGTGTTCAGCTAACGTATGTACTTACTTAAAATGTTTCTATTCTCAATATCGAAGCAAATATTTTCCTTATCTCCTCTGTAGTATTCTCAAGCTTCTTAGATAGGTTTTATTTCCAGCAAGGCTCCGTTCGGACAAGTTGTTTTAAGCGGCAAATAACAAAAATCCATTTCATTTATGACACCTTCTGCATTTATTGCTTCTCGCCTTTTGGAAGGAGAGCCATATTTATCGAAATTTTTGATTCTTGGTTGTCGATGCATTTTGTTTCCTAGCAGCTTTATACTACAAAATCAGTTTTATCGCTTAAAATTTTATGAGTGAATTTCAGGTAAGAAGCCAACGTCCAATTCAGGCTAATTTTCTGGTTCTTGGTCATCGTTTCATTGAATAAGTATACGAATGTATAGTTAGACAAAAAAACAGAGAGTTGGGGGGTGGGGGGCATTTAGATTATGCCAAAAAAAGACACAAATTTTATTTCCTAGGACTCTATACACCCAGTGTTAGAAGGCATGGGCCATTTTTTTTTTATAAAAAGTTAGTTGGGCATTGCCAATGACCAGAAAACATGGGTGCTTAAATGAGAAGGGGGGGGGGTACTAATCAAAATAGAAAGCATAAGAGTCGAATTTTAACCGTACTTTACTGTCATACATTTTTTCATCTTAATATTAATATTAATTTATATTTATATATTATATATATATATATATATATATATATATATATATATTATTTATTATTTATTTTTATTTTATTATATATATATAATTCTTCTGTGAGTGTGTATGTCACTGAACTTCTCTTAAACGACTGGACCGATTTTGATGAAATTTTTTGTGTGTGTTCAAGGGGATCTGAGAATGGTTTAGATTCACAATTTTGTCCGATGGACAATGTTTTTTTAATTAATTTTTAATTTATTAGTAGTTGTTGATTTTGGAATGTTTTACATTGGATCCGACAGACGGCGCTACCATCGCAGTGTCAAATATTAAATAATGTTCAATTTTAAAAGGTTTTAAAAAATAAAAAAACGATTTTACGCCCCTAGCTCCATCTAGCGGCAAAGTGCTATTGGGAACGCGCACCGTTGCACCTTAAGGGTCTATGGCGCGATGTAAGCTTTCTATAAAAGCGCCATCTAGCAGTTATATGTAACAAGCATCTCAACAACTGCGTGACCAAATTTTATCAAGTCTGTCCCGACAGTGAGCGCTGCGATCAAATTAAAAAAATGTTTTGTTATCATTGTGTTATTGTAGACCATGTGCTGGATCAAATATTAAATTAAAAGGTACTGAGTGTTTTGAGAAGAGTTTTGAAGTGTGCCTAAAAAACTATACATTTTGCGAATTCAGTGCATCATTTCATCAAAAAGGTCCAGAATGTTTTAGCTTATTAAAAAAAGTTTGAATTTTTCAAATTAAAGACGTGTAGACAGGACAACGTCTGTCGGGTCCGCTAGTATACTATAGGGTGTCCCAAAATTAACGCAAGATTTCTTGCGTTAATTTTAGGTGTCCCAAAATTAACGCAAGATTTCTTGTGTTAATTTTGGGACACCCTTTATAAAGACAAGTATTTTTTTAAACACTTAATCAATCCAAAAAGGTTACCATTTGATGAGATTTCGTTTCTAAATAAATATGTATATCAACTTGTTTGAAATTAACGCAAGATTTCTTGCGTTGGATTTCCAGTAAGCCCTTATTAGTAACCTGCAAACAAAGTTCAACCCTTCTACCCCTTCCATTGGATTCTCAAGATCTTGAGTAGGTACATTTATGCGTATACAAAGGTCCACTATTTCTGATTTGTTATTCAATAAGAATTGACAATTTTGGCTGTCATTTACAGCGAATCGTGTTTTGACTGTTTTGGCTGTTTTTGAAATTTGGTTTTATTGGAAATACTTGAATAAAAAAAAGTGCAAAAAGTCAGCTATAACCCAAGTTCTAAGATCTTATAATTTTGTTTACCTATATTTGGTAAAACTAGTTGTTAGTAAAATTAAAGCTCTGATCAAAGTACAAGATTTATTCGTGGATATGATGTGAAGTAGTTAATGCCATCATATTTCGACACCGGGCGCAACCTTACCTTGAATCACAATCATGGAAAAAATCCCCAAAAACAAAAGACAAACCCTTTGTAGTAATAAAATTTCTTGTTGGCAAAAACGATCCCGTAAAAGGCAATAACATCGAGCAGTACTTTCTCTCACTCATCTATCTTTGGATTTTCTGAAAGAATTGCGTTGGTGACTTATGTTCAAAACCCAAACAAACATGTTGTTTTGTTATCGACGCAACATAACTGTGAGAAAGGCACTTTAAGTTTTCCAAATAAGCCTGATGTGATGGTACTGGGCTACAACAAAACAAAAGGTGGAATCGATGTTTTCAATCAAATGGTTTCTATTTATTCCTGCACACGTCAAATATACATAACGCTGGCTGGCATTTATTCAGAAACGATAAGCTCATCGACTTGCGGAGAAGCTGATGGAGGCGAAAATGAATGACCGTTCACAGCCTGCAACGAAACACAAAATAGGGATTTTGGTTTCGCTTCGTCCTATAAGAGAATTCAACCGATCTTGCAAACTATTCCCGAAAGACTTCCTTGGAAAAGGGGTAAGTGTGACCTTTGATCAAGATCAAAAGACGCATAAACCAGAGCCGTTTGAAACAATCGCTTCATAAATAACATATGAGTCAAATGTCACATTGAACTACTTTCTTCTTTAACCTGATAGTAGAACTTCATGGAAGGGTTATTAATTATTTCCAGAAAAACTTCGCAAAAAATTCTGTAAAAAGTTAGTGATCATAAAAGCTCACAATTCAAAATTACTGATTATTAATCAAATTGAAATACAATTAAAAACAAAAAAGTTATAAGTGTTCAAAAATACTCTGGGGTATATTTGGGGCCCATGACGTAAATGATGGTTAAAGTAATAAAGGTTGCCTATAATTAACCAGGATTAAGAGACTTTACAACCTTTAAGCTGAAGTGGTAATGGATTTAGAAGAACTCTCTCAGACTAAATAAAAGATTTTCCACTTTTAAATTAATGTTTGTATTAAGGTGTTTTGTAGGAACAATTTTTAAACTCATATGTACAGGATTCCATCACAGGATTGGATCACATATGCCCATTGAATAAGAATCTGCTCAATTTTTATATCATCTCATAGTTAAGTAGTAAAATTCTATAAATGTTCTCTTCCATTACTTGCTTCTAATTTTCCACTCCTAAAATCACATCTTTCGTCACTTCAACAGCAATTAATCCAACAATAATTATTGTTTACGTGTTTAAAATTGATTAGCCAGGATCTATCAAATTAAATCAACTTTCCTATGTACGTATATCACAACAAAAGGGTTAACCCGCCTTGCATATGGATGATGGAATGAATAGAAAGTAAATAATAAGACCTATCATTCTATGGTAAGGTAAAGAGAGTTTTAAAACAATTAAATCGAAGAAGAGTGGATTCTCAGGATTACCATACGACCGACATTCAATTGAAATAATTAAGTTATTTTATAATAATAGTGTCTAATTTTATCGAAAACTCATTAATATGCATCACTTGCACCGGAACCAGTAACAACACGACAATCGACGCTGACGACGACATGAACCAAGAGAACAACGACGCCATCGACGACTACGGCGACGACCAGAGTAATGATTGAAAGGGGAATACATCATCATCATCATCCACGAACCATAAGAATCGTTGTTCATTTTCATCCCTTGTTTTGTATGTTCATTGTATAGACTATACAGGGTACAAAGCATGGAGTCGTCATTGCAAGTGCGGTATAATTTGTACCTTAAATCAGTAAAGTCAATCGCTATCCTCACTGTCTTCGCTTTTATATGGAAGTTCAGTCAAAGCTCCCGCTTTCTGATTCTGTTCTGATGGAATTCCTCCTATCCGACTAATGAAAAATTCTTCGATGCTGTAAATCATGATTACACTTAATTTAGCTGTCATTATATGTATTTTTTGGGGGTTTGAACATATAATTCCAAGGGATAAAATCGTTGTCAAAAGCCATTCAAGAATCCGCCTAACACTTGTGTCAATTAAATACCAACCCCTACACCTCCCATTGGAGGATGTTTAAAAAATAATTTATCATTATTACGAGTGGAGAGGAAAAATGGTAAAATTGAAGATCAAGGCAAAATATAATAATCATTTTATAAAGATACATGAGTGTAACTTTAAAGCTGACGATAATAAATTGTTGAAAGATCAAACAATAAGGACTTAATAATTATGTAATTACTTCTTACCTTTAGAGTTTTGTTGACTTTGAGAAGGTTTAAAATCGTTGGTTTAAGTTCATCAAAATACAAGGTCACACATTTGGTCACTATAGCATTTCTAATAAAAGATTGATACAGAGAGAGCATATCTATTCGACCAGTCATCTGGTATTTTTTGAATAAGCACATTTCGATATCCGTCAAGAATGTTTATAACTTTGAAGGCAATCAAATGACATGACAAAGTTAGCTAGGATGTCCGGTATATCCCTTCATTATTATGCATTGAACTGAAATCGCATGGAAAATTCGCTTAACCTTTTTTTCTTCTTCTCTCAAAGACTTCGATTATTTAGCCTTTTCATCAAACTACACATCGAATAAAGAATGGAATATGTGAAAAAAGAACCTTTGAAATGCGAATGGAAAAGGATAATAATCAAGAAGTGTATCATTTGCACGTTTCAATGCACTTTGACTCCTTGAGTAATGTTGTTCGTTGTTGTCCTGCGGAAGGGTGACACATGACTGAACGATAAAAATGATAGACTTTTATCCTACATACTCATTTTAGACTAAATTTACATTCCTTATTTCTATGAGAATTGGCTCTTTCAAATGTGAGAATCGGAATGAGTTTTTTTTCCTTTCTTATCCTTGAATGGAAAAGGGATATAATTTATTGTAAGATTTACTTTTTCTTTGCAGTGTTATGCTAAAAATGAAAATTATTCAAATTTTTCAAAGTCAGAGAGAATGATAAGAATCTTAGAAAAGACCGTCTGATTTCTGTTGAGTTATTGATGAAAAAGTGTTTAATTTTAGAGAAAATAACTATGCATATGTAGTAGGTGTTAAGAACTCGTCTTTATTTTGATTTTGCGAGTTCAAAAACACCAATGGTTTCAGCTTTTAATTGTTTTTCGACAAAAACGTAATTATTTTATTTTGATGCAAAACATTCTCTATCTATAGGAAGTAGAGAAATAAATTGCCCTATGTTCTTTTAAATTCTCTATAATTATAATCGTTTTTGTTCTTTCTTTTTAAAATATATTATATAGATATTAGAATTTTTGAAGTACCCGTGGTATGATGGTTATTGCGTTGGACTGTCAAGTCAGAGATCTTGGGTTCAATCCCTGCCTGTGCCATCTAAAGTTTTTTTCACTGCCTCTTGCGAGGAATTGACAAATCCTACAAGAGAAATTCTTGTCAAGAAAAGTGCTTTCTCAAATTAGCTGACGTGACTGATCCACGGTCTTCCTCTACTGCGCTGTCCTGTGGGTGTGGATTCGAAGACTTTCCGGGCCGGATCATTAGTTTCCATGCGCTCTACGTGACCCATTCATCTTAGTCGTTGAACTTTTACCTTTCTGGTTAAGTCTACGTCGCTATACAGCCCGTACAGCTCGTCGTTCCATCTTCTTTTCCACTCATCTGTTATGCATACGGAAGCGTAGATCACGCCAAGAACTTTTTTCGCGCAACGACCCAAGGTGCTTTCATCCGCTTTTGTCATAGTCCATGCCTCTGCACCGTATAGCAGGACGGGAATGATGAGGGTCTTATATAGCGACACTTTGGTCCCTCGAGAGAGGGCTTTGCTACTCAATTGCTTTTTTATCCGAAAGAAACAGCGGTTAGCAAGAGTTATTCTTCGTTTGATCTCGTTTGTTTTCTGCGGAGCCTAGGTAGACGAAGTCCTTAACTACCTCAAAGTTACGTCTGAGTTACGACCGAGACGTCGGTGTTGTATGCCCTTTCTTGATGATAGCATGTTCTTTTTTTGTTCTCATTAACCGTTAAACCCATTTAGCCGCCTTTACCTTAATACTCACAAAAGCCCCATTGACATCACGCTGAGTTCTTCCGATTATGTCAATGTCATCAGCATATGCTAGTTATTGGACAGACTTTTGAAAGATAGTGCCTCTAGTGTTGACGTGGGAGCTCTGCAAGTACGATGTTAAAAAAATCGCATGACAGCGCATCACCTTGTCTAAAGCCTTTTTTGACATCGAAAGGTTCTGTTAAGTTGTTTCCAACCTTTATGGAGCAGCGCGAATTCTCCATGGTCATCCTGAACAAACGGACGAGTTTGGCAGGAATTCCAAAACTAGAATGGCTCTATATAACTCGTCTCTGTAGAGTGTAGATGGTGTCATATACGGCCTTGAAATCGATGAAAAGATGGTGGGTGTCGATTTGATGTTCTTGGGTTTTTTTCCAGGATCCGCCGCAATGTGAATATTTGATCGACAGTGGAATTTCCTGGTCTAAAACTACACTGATAAGGACCTATCAGGTTGTTGACGATGGACTTCAGACTTTCACATGTTATGGTAGAGAAGATTTTATAAGCGATGTTAAGTAGACTAATGCCTCTGGCTTGTGCGGTTTATATATGGTCTCCTTTTCTCAGACTCATAACACTGGTCGACAAAGTTACATTTTTCTTTGGTATACAAACAAGGCACTACTTTTTATTAAGTTGTCTTGAATTCGAATCTTGCCTTTAAATGTTCCTTTCACATCAGGTTTTTAAAACATGCCCCTTTAAAAATGATAAAGACAAGTAAAAACAGGGTTTCTTAAGGCTAAGTTAAAATCCAACACATCCCTTATCAAGCAATTGTATGATGATTTTGCTAAGTGGAATTCTTTGCCGATTGGTCTTGCTAAAGACTTTAACGAAAATGACAATATTTTGTGTGAGATAAATAATTTGAAGTTAATATCTTTCTTTGTTGTCAGTTGAATTTTTCTAAAACATTAACTAAAAATTACCAACAATACCTTAATTTTTTCACGAGATATTTAGAATCGAATATGATTTTTTACCAATTTCGCGTACTATTTTTTGTAGATTTTAATTTTTACGAAAAAACTGACTAATGGATTTTTATAAAAAATTTAATGAATGTCAGACACAATATTTTCTAAAAGATTAAAAGATATTCAATTCGAAAATAAATTTTTACCAAATTTTATTATTTTGGAAATAAAATAATCGAGATGACAATTACCTTTTTCACGTTTTATTGATTTATACATTTTCTTGACAGTCCTTTCTGCATCATTATCTTGAGATACGGACGATTAAAAAAGCTTCCTTAACGTACGGACGCACGAACGTACATTATGTAAACACGCATGCACATACATCTCTCTAAAAATCTTTTATTTAGATTCTAGGGACCTTGAAACGTCGAGAAATGTCAACATTTTCAATTCGACAAATCGTATGGGAAGTTAAAAATAATTCTAGTATCTTACTTAGTTTCTGGAAATTTTCATTAGTTAAAAGCTTTTTATTGACTTTACACGAAGTTTTGAGAAATCTTAAATTTACCGCTTCACGAATTTTAATTAAAAGAAAGAACTACTCAATGGGTTTAGATAGCCTCAAAAATATGTGTTTTTTTTATTTTTTTATATGTAAGTAATATCTCAAAGACGTTATTCAGTACTTTTTTACAATTTGATTGCTAGGAACAAAACCTCGTCGACCGCTGTGGTCGTGTTGTGTGGCTTGTTGCTTTGTCTTGTTAGAACCAAATATCGTCCAGTGCATGATCAGTCCACTAGTTATCAGTAATGCTTCCATTCTCTTCAAATTTCTTTACAATTTTACCTATTGCTAGTGTAGTCGGTAAATTGTGACGACTTTAATCATCGCGTAATGCGCGAAAAGTGGCTATGTTTAAATCACCACCTTGCAAGTTTTTTTAGTCAGATATTATGACACTTCAAATGACAACTAAGTTTGACAGGTATCAAATGCAGACACTAACAACTTAAAATTATGAAATTGATGACCCTAAACCTAAAAATCTTTATTTTCGCAACTAGACTAGTTTAGAAAACAGCCCGGTAAAATAGAGTTGCAAAAAACTTCTGTCAATGAATTCCGATTATATTCCATGAATCTAAAATCCCAAAATGACACCATCGCTTTGGGATATAACTCTTTGGACAACTTTGAATAATTAAAAAATCCGTTACGAATTGAATGATGCTAACTTAATATTGTACCATAAAACCTTTAAAATTTGGCTATATTAAACCTTTTGATAAATTTATTGTTTTCTGTTTCGTTCCTTCTGTGTTAAGAATTTTAATATGTTTTATTTTACTGTTATAATTATGCATTTGACTCAAAAAATAAAAAAAAAAAAACATTCGCGGCAAAATGTTAATTTCGAGTCTGAAGGATTCTTTAATTTGTTTTCGTGTATTTTTTTAGTTCTTTTACATTTTTCTAACCCATGATGGCCAGGGGTGTTTTTTCCTATTTCACGCTTTTTTTTTACAAAAAATCATGTAATTTTCTTTTTGTACATAATTAAAAGTGTTCTAAAACGGAAATTCGAGAACGTTTAACAAAAAATAAAATTAAAACGCGGAAAAATGTACAACCTACCTAAACCCACCACCGTTAACTTTTCCTCGCCTACTACACCAACGTTGAACCGTATGGTGGTCTATTCGAGTACCTATACAAAAATTAGGAATGAGGGGATTTTCCTTCTTTTTTTGTTGTTGTTGTTGTTGTCTGGAAAAGCGTATGCTAATGCAACATCAAGAAAAAGAATTTGCATAGAAAAGACGTAAAAATGGCAGAGATGAATGGTAATGGAGGAAGGGGTTAAGTTTTTGTATAGAATTCGGGTGGACAAGTTTTGTATTGTGTATTTTGTGTAAGGAAATGGAAATGGAAAGGGTTGGCTTTTTATGTGGCATTGTAGGTTTTAAATTGGGAAATTAGGAGGAATTTGTTTCGCGGAAAACGACTCCCATTGGTGCCATGTTGTTTTGTCATTTAACTTGGCGACACGACAATGAAATGACCGTTAACGAACCGAATAGAGGGAAATTTATGTTGCATTTTTAATTGTTTTCATTTCGTCTTCAAGTACCTTTAAGTTGAAGATGTCCTTTAAAAGATATTACATAGAACAACCTATAATAGTTGCACGTTTTAGGATTTTAAATGGGACATAGTTCGTTTGGTTTGGTTATTGTAGCGTAGGTAATGAATAGAAGTAAACCCTTTTTAAAATTATAACATTGATGCTTACAATCAAAAGTCATTCAAATCTTTATAATAATTGGAATTGCATCAAGGTTCTTAAAATCACATTTGAATTCGGACTTTAATATTGTTTGCTAACGTACATATAAGTATACGTTAGTTTTTTTTAAACTCAAATTTCTAGAAATGTTCTAGAAGAACATTTTTGGCTAGAAACGGAAAGTCAATTACTACTAGATAGATAGATTTTTATTTTCGGTATTTAGATATACATTTGGTAAGCTACCGCACAGTTTACACACAGAGATTTGATATGCTATATTAATATCTTTCTACTGAATAAGTATTTTAATTTAAATAAAGTTTACAAAAAAATAAAGAATTTACTTTGAAGGAAAGTACAAATAAAACCTTCAATACAAAATAAGAAAAAAAAAAATCAGGTACATTTGGACTCGAATTAATAATTCAACTTCAAAACTATAGTAATGAAGAAGGTTAGTACGAATTGGGTTAGTGAATAATAATAATAAATTAATTTATAAATGTATATTAGTACTTTGTTAGTAAATAGATGAATAAATATACATAAATGTATGAGATATATAATTAAATAAATACAATAGTTAATTAATAAGAAAAACAAATGAGTAAATAACTAAATAAACAAATAATATGTATATAAATAAATAAATAAATAAATAAACGTATAAATATGAACGAGATACATGAATGAATCAACATATGAATAAATATGTAAAGAAAAGAAAAATAGATAGTTACAACAATAAATAAGTAAATAAATAAATAAATAAATAAATAAATAAATAAATAAATAAATAAATAAATAAATAAATAAATAAATAAATAAATAAATAAATAAATAAATAAATAAATAAATAAATAAATAAATAAATAAATAAATAAATAAATAAATAAAAATAAATAAATAAGTACACGTAAACATGTAAACATATAAGGATCTTATAATAACAGGTAGATAACATCAAAAATATGGTTAAGAAAACAATTGATTAATTAATGGATTGTCAGGAATTTCACAATTTCGCAAAAATGAATTATTAAGTTTAACTATTCTTTCAGAGATCATTTCAACATTTGCTCTTGCATGTAAGTCCAGTGTAGAATGGTATCGAGAAAGATTAAGCATCATTTTAAGTAACTTGTTCTGAGAAATTTGAAGTTTTTTAAGATGACATTTGGAACAATTTCCCCACACTTGGCATCCATAGAGAAGGATTGCTTGGAATATTACCTTGTGAATTATTATTTTGTTAGTGTTGTTTAGACATGACTTTCTATTTATGAATGGATATAGCATATTGATTGCTATGCTTATTTTGCGCAGTGTTTGAACAATATGTTCCTTAAATGTAAGTTTTTGGTCTAGATAATCCCCTAAATATTTCACACTCGAGTCCCGTTTGACATTAACACCATTAACAATAATCTGATTACTGGGGAGATAGCAAGACTTTCTTTTTCGGCTGAAAAAGATAGCTTGTAATTTCTCAGCATTCAGCTTAATTTTCCACTTTTGATAATAATGCATCATCAGTTCAAGTGCATGTTGTAAATTTGTCTCAATGTTGAGACTAAATTCATGCGATGAAAAGATGCCAGTATCATCAGCGAATATGGCTATTTCACATTCTTGCAGTTTGGGAATATCAGATGTGTAGATGTTGTATAAAAAAGGACCCAATACTGATCCTTGCGGAACACCTGCATTAACGTTATTAGAAATTGAAGGACAATTATTAACATAAACACTAAAACAACGGTTAGAGAGAAAACTTTGAATAATTTTGACCAGATACATGGGAAAGCCAAAATGTACCATCTTGTGGACAATCCCATCATGCCACACTGAGTCAAAAGCCTTTTCTATATCTAGTAAAACAAGGCCAGTTGATTTACCTAGAGGACGATTTTTCTTGACATGTTCACATACTCTTAAAATTTGATGAGAAGTGCTGTGATGCATCCTAAATCCAAATTGTTCATTTGGAAAAATATGCAAGTTTTCAACGATTTGCAAAATTTTACATTTAACAATTTTTTCCAATATTTTACTTAGACAACTAAGCAAACTAATCGGTCGATAGCTAGTAGGAAGTTTTGCAGGTTTCCCAGGTTTTGGAATTGGTATGACTTTTGCGTTTTTCCATGTCATTGGGAAATACTGCTAATACTACTAATTTTTAAGCAAAACAAAAGTAATTTAAGTAATATTATATTTCTACATTGTGTTAAAAATACAAATTTTGGTGTAGATGATATTTAGATGTGAAAATAAAAATGTATGGATGTCCACTGCGGAGAGGCCCCTCTTTGGTTCAGTGACTAAGCAAAATTACCATTATTTCAGTAATCATCTATCAAATAGTGTTTTTCCATGAATTAATGCATGCAAATAAATTGTTTGTTTTTAACTGGTCCGATTTGTCAAATTGAAAATGTTGACATTTTTGGACGTTTCATGATAGGTACATAGAACCTAAATAAAACGATATATAGGATGTGTGCTTCTGTACTTACGTCGCGCAGTACATTCGTACTTTCGGGAACCCCCTCCACGGGAGGGGGGTCATATGAGCCATAAAACTTATACAGCTGAGTTCTATAAATAAAGATTTCATCTAAAGATTTGTTAGTAGCTCAACGATATTCACCAAAAAGCGGTTTGCTTTCAAAAACAATTAAATTCTTTGTTTTCACACAATTTAGAATTTAAAAACACTTTTGTAAATGCTTTAAATTATTGTCATAAGTTTTTTTCTAAATGAAAGAACCAATAGAGTCAATTTATTGAACAATTTGTGTAATTATTGTGATTAGTGGAAATATAGCTTTCCGTCGGCTTTTTTGGTCGCTGTAGTTTTTGCAATGAAACAATTAAGTTACATTAACTTTCCCAACGTTTCGGCAGGGGTTGCCGCCTTCTTCAGGGGAACTTTATTAACACAAAAAATATACAAGTAATCTTAGTTAGATCGATGGGATACAAATACAAAAATACAATAAAGTTTACTCACTCAAGAAAAATATGAACAAAATTTTAATATTAATTATAGTAATTAATATAAATTAAAAATAAAACTATAAAAATAATTAACACTTCAAAGAATGAAGTTGAGTCTAAATTGAATAGAGCACAAATTACATTTAAGAACAAAGAAGAGAGCAATATACAGCAGAAATGTTTTGTGTGTCTTGTTTTCGGTTCATGTTGTTTTTGTTATTGAGAATATGTAATGTTTCTAACGTGTATCGTTTCGAAACATGTATTTGTATCCCATCGATCTAACTAAGATTATTTGTATATTTTTTGTGTTAATAAAGTTCCCTGAAGAAGGCAGCAACCCCTGCCGAAACGTTGGGAAAGTTAATGTAACTTAATTGTGTCATTGCAAAAACTACAGCGACCAAAAAAGCCGACGGAAAGCTATATTTCCACTAATCACAAGAAAGAACCAATATTCAGGTTCTTAAAAAGAAACCTTGAATAAGAGATCTCCAATTTGATATTTAGTTGCCTTTAAATTCCTTAAACTCGGCTTCAATTCCATCTTACAGTTTCTGATGCAATAAATAGTGTTAGGCTTTCTTAAACCGTTTTTTTTCTTTCAAAATTGATTTTCTTTTAAATACTTTTAAGATCTTAATAAATTAAAGAAATCCACTTTTTGAAGTGATTTTGCTTTCCATTCTCTAGAACTGAGATTATAACACGAATTTTAAGAATATATATGTCCCAAAAAGAGCTTAAGTGACACTTTCGTTAAGCTAATGGCTAATTGAATAACAAAATAAACGTTCCATATCTATTAATTTAGTATAAAAGCTTTCAATCTCTCGAGAACTGCAGTGAAAAGAGATTCTGCAACGTGTAATTTGTGAGTTCCACACTTAATGTTCTTCCCAGCTTATTTGTTTACCTTGATTTGTTTTAATTTAATTTTTAGAAAAATTATGTACTTAAATGCACCTATTTCCTTAAATAAAGAATAAAACATTTTTCTCTCTACGATTTTTAAGTTTTTTTGACTACTTTAAGGTCAACATTTTTTTAAAAGGTTCACGAAAAGCAGTCATTTTTAGAATTTGTCTTCTAGCATCAACTCCAATCTAAGAGTAAGCAGGCTGATAACGATAATAATAATAGAGTCCTGAAAATTAAGTTCGAAACGCCAAAAAAAAGAGGCTGGGATGCGACCCACACTGATAACTTCCCATCCCGTCTGTCGATTTGTCTTGCTTAAAAGTTTGTCTATATGTATCAATTTTTACCAAATTTGCGTACTATTTTTTGTAGATTTTATTTTTTTATGAAAAAACAGACTGTTGGATTTTTATAAAAAAAAATTACTGAATATCGAAAACAATATTTTCTGTGAAATTAAATAAGTTTGAAGCCAATATTTTTAATTTTTAAAAAGCTATTTGAGTCGAAAGTTACCAAGTACCAAGTTTTAGTATGGTTTTTTTTTTAGTTTTTATTTTTTGTAAAAAAAAACTGTCAATTAGATTTTTCTCAAAATTTTATCGAATGTTAAAAACAATATTTCTCATAAGATAAAATTAGTTTGAGCCAATATCTCAAAGTTTTGAAAAGATATTTACGTCGAAAAACAATTTTTACCAACTTTTGTTAAATTTATTTTAGGTTTTTAATTGTTTGTACAAAAACTGTCAATTCGATTTTTTTCAAAATTTTACTGAATGTTGACAACAATATTTTTTAAAAGATAAAAGTAGTTTAAAGCCAATATCTCAAAGTTTTGAAAAGATATTTGAGTCGAAAATCAATTTTTACCAACTTTTATACATTTTTTTTTAGGTTTTTATTTTTTGTAAAAAAAACTGTCAATTCGCTTTTTCTCAACATTTTTCCTAATGTTAAAAACAATATTTCTTATAAGTTAAAATTAGTTGGAAGCCATAATCTCAAATTTTTGAAAAGATATTTGAGTCGAAAACCAATTTTTACCAACTTTTGTTAATTTTTTTTTTTTAGGTTTTTAATGTTTTGTAAAAAAACTGTCAATTCGATTTTTTTCAAAATTTTTCACAATATTGAAAACAATATCTTTTATAAGACAAAATAAGTTTGAAGCCTTAATATCAAATTTTTGAAAAGATATTTGAGTCGAAATTTAATTTTTACCAACTTTGAGTAATGTTTTTTTTTAGGTTTTTATTTTTTATAAAAAAAAACTGTCAATTAGATTTTTTTTTCAAAATTTTATCAGATGTCAAAAACATTATTCTTTGTTGCACAAAATCATATTTTAGTCGTAAATTTTCGAGGTGATAAATATTTTTTTTCAGTTTGTTTGATTTATAAAAAACCGTTGATTCGATTTTTTCCAAAAATATATTTTTTTTGTATCACGTTACAATATATAATATAAAATTTAATAGAAGTCCCTAGAGTCATTGGTTCGTGAGATATTTAGGGTTAACCAACATTTTCACCTTTTTTTAAACTGCTATGGTAAAAGAAACACCCACGCAATTTTCTTGAGAGCCCTTTCTGAATCTTTCTGTCTTATTATCTGTAAAACAAAAATTATTTGAAGCCGATATCTTTTCTGGTTCTTGAACTATGGATACGGTGACCATATTTTCTGAGACAGAATAATGAGCAGAACCAAAAAAATGAATAATGTTGTACAGTTTTCAAATATTTTTGTATTTCATTGAGTAATAGTAAATAAATATAATATAATATAATATAATATAATATAACTTAATTAATAAATATAGTATAATTAGGTATATGTATTTATAAACTAAACAAAAAAGGAATTTTCATCGATAATAAACAAAACAAACATAAAAATAACGCAGATTTTTTCAGTCTCACACACTTTGTCATTGAATTATAATACATATTAATATTGTTAAAATAAGTATTTTTCGGAAGAATATTTTTTTTAATTAATTCTGACTTTCCTTTTTAATAATTCTTATATTCAATGCAGTTTAATTCATAATTGCATTTGCAAATTAAAATGGACCTGATTGTTTCAATTTTCATATTGTTTTTTTTTCGATTGTCCATACATTGTTTAAAATTGAGAACACTCTCTCTATAGGGGCATTAGACCCAGGAAGGCATAAACAAAACTACGATTTTTGAAAAGTTTTCATACTGTATCATTTTTTCATTGAAAAACTTGAAAATTTTAACCCACCTATCTCCAGCACTCAATTGGCTCTCCTTCCATTCAAAAATTTTTTCTGAAGAAACATAATTTTGTACACAAGTCATGGTCAGTAAAACTCAATGGTAAAATTAATTTCCAGTAGTGAAAGTCATCCTGTGCGCAAGTGTAAGCGTATTAGTTTAAATTCCTCTGTATGTTAGGATGTATAATATGATCTGATTTTTGTAATTGTGGGATTAGGAAGTGTTCCGAATTGAAAGATAACAAATTATGATGTAAGGGTACGTTTTCATTAAACATTTAATGGTTTTCATGCTTAGGCTTTCCTCAAAGAAAAAAATCATAAAATAATGAACAAATAATGAGCAATTTCTAAAATAATGAACATTTTTATATTTTCCGACACACAATAATGCATAATGAACATTTTCTTCATATAATGAACTGCTCATTATAATAATGAACGGATGGTCACCTAAGCTATGGACGACGAAAAAAACGTCGCGGACATACGGACGTACGAACGTACGTACACCCGCATGCACAGACATCTTTCTAAAAATATTGTATTTCGACTCTAGGGATCTTGAAACGTCGAGAAATGTCAAAATTTTCAATTTGACAAATCGGACCCATTACAATAACTTCCTATGGGAAGTTAAAAAGTCAGAAAACTCTTCATAACAGATTCTGTTTTATTTTCGTACGAAAAAAGATCAAATTTTTCTGGCAAACTTTCTCATTTTCGGGGTTTTTGCATCTATATTTTTGTAGCGTTCTACGCATTTATAGAAATGCCACGAGAACAGAATATATTATTTTTGAAAAAAAAAACTACATTTCAACACAATTTCTAACATTTCTGAGTGAAATGCATCAAAAAGCCTTTAAATTATTGTAATTTAGCTCTAAAATATGGCATATTTGGAAAACTGTTGGAATATTGGAATGCTTTTATATAAAAGGAGTCGTTTAAATTAAATAGTTAGACCATATCTTGCTGGACTACAGAATTCTAAATAAACTAATACTTAAAGTTGTCACTTAAGCCCTTGAAATATATGTAAATGTAAGGTTAAGATACAAATTATGTTATTTATGTAAATCTGGTCTGGTCTGGATCCACTCTTGCTTAAGGTTTTGAAGGATTAACTCTGTAATCTCACGTGAATTGACATTTTATGATTTTTTTTTAACATCAGGCAGAGTTAGAAACATAAGATAAAAACAAAGAACAATATGATATTCAAACTCTCCAAGTACTCTAATTCAGATAAACGTGACGAATCTCTCAACCAATTTTGTGTGAAATGTCATTTATCAATGAGACTCTTAACTTTAACTATCTCTTATTCTTATTCAAACAAATAAGATAACACAAAGTCCCTTAAGGACTCACGGGAGTTCATTTTAAAATTCGCAAAATTCAAACAGTCTTTTTGTTTAGATATATGTTCTTATAGCCTCAGACTCAAGACTCACCCCACATTCACCCAAGCGTCTGGCATATGGTTTCTTTGCAGTTTAAAAAATAAATGCAAAAAACCTTTTTTTATATTTTTCCAGTACATCTCCTTCCGATAAAGAGTGTAAGATTGTAGGAAGGAGGTTTACACAATAACACACTCATCATTATAGATGGAAGCAGAAGCAGAAATAAAGGCAAGTTTAAATCCGATTTATTTTTAAAGTGCCTCAGGGATCGATTATTACCTCTCAAATTCGAATGAAACGTGCGCGAATTTAAAATATATTTATGTATGTTCGCGGCAATGCCAAGTTGAACAATTCAAAATCGAAGGAATTGTTCCTGTACGAACATTTTTGTTTTTGTTATTTTATATATATTTTTTTTAAGATATCATACAAAACGACATGGAAGTCAATATTTCGAAATTATTGGCACCATTTCAGGATATACGCATATCGATATGTGAAGGAGGAAATTGCGTTTGATATGGCCCACACTCTGTTCAATGGAACAATATAAAATTTGCAAGGGTTGTTCGACATGGGGTGAAATTGAAGGGGAAGAGCGCTGATAATAAATGTAAAATAAAATAAGTTAAGTTTAATGAGTTTTACCAATAAATTTATCAGGACCCTTATTACTTCTCTTAAATGTACTGCACATAGGAATCTTCTACATATATATATGGTCTTAAGGATGTCTTGAGTGTGCAGATTATATTTTTGTATAGATTAAGACAAATTATTGGTTTATTATAAACTTGAACAGGTGACCAGATGAGAACTATAGAAAACGGAGTTTAAATAAAAGAAAAACGGTTTGAGATATACAATTTATTGATTCTGGGTTTATCTTCAAGGTATATCTCAACAGAATCTAGACCAGGAATCACCTATTTTGAAAAATATACCCCTCTTTGGACATTTTTCTTGACTTAAGTATAATCACCTTACTGAACACAGTAACTCCTTTGATTGCTTATATAATTTTGATTTCAGATGAGCTAATTTCCAGTTGTTGTCTGAAGATTTGACCATTTCTGGAATTGCTGATACATTAGCATTTTCTAATATTGATAAATCAGTTTCAAATATTTATAAGATCCTTAATAATTGTTAGGAAAAAAATGTACCTAGGCAAGAAATACAAACTTCAGCCACCCTTGGTACACGAAAGAATTTCGTTCACTGCGTAACAAAAGAAATAAGGCTTGGAAAATTTAATTCAGAACTCTGTTTCCAATCAATTTCTCTTTTATTTGAACTCTTTAATGAATATAAGTCTCTTTCTAACGCTAGTTATTTTACTGACATGGGCATCTCTTTGAAAGAGAATCTTGAACAATTGAAACTTGAAACTTGAACGAAAAATCAGATGGCTTTGCAGTTAACTTCACTTACAAGAACCTTTCATTAGATAAAACTGTTGCTATTTGTAACACTTTCGCAACCAATTTTCATGAGTCATTTGGTAATCGCCCAAAATAATACTCATAATATATATGTGTTTATGACAATATATAATGTTATATTGTCATAAACACATATATATGTTCTGTAGCTCAACTCAAACTCATTCAAATTTTTAAGCTTCACTTGCTATAAGATAATTTAAGTCTTAATGTGTTAGCATTTATTAAAAAAAAAATAAAAAAAAAAATAAAATAATCTTCACTCATTTTCGCAAACAAGGGGCAAGAGTACGATAACTCAGGCGACAAGATATTATAACGGATTTTTTAAAAACAGTTAAAAACAAGCATTTTTTACTATGGGAGCATTTTTTACTATCTCCCACCGTTTAGGCGGGAGGGGCAATTTAAAAAAAAATATTATTAAAAATGGAAAAAAATAATTTAAAAATAACGGTAATACTTACAATTTAGAATTTTACATTTTTTTTAAAGCCAACGTTCTGTTCTATTAGCTAGTTTTTAAATCAAGACAAAACTGTGGGTAGTTTTTGAAAAATTTAAACTCAAAATTTTAGTAAAAAAAGTTAAAAAAAGGCTTAAAGTGTAATTTTTTAATACTTCAAGATTATCTACCATTGTTTTTATTTTAGAATTTATTGCTCTTATTTGTTTTTGATCAAAAACTGAAAACTAGATAATTTTATGTCTCTTAGTTTTTGAGAAAATTGAAAATAACCACAACTACTATTTTAATTTAATTCTTTTTTTTTTGCTTGAGTGGTCTTATTTTGATAGTAATAATGGTAGGTGCGAGTTTGGGTGTATGCAACAGTGGGATGTGTATGGGGGGCATGCTGTCCCCCTGCTTGGGAACACTATAAGATTTGGGGTGGGTGCAAGGTATAGTGGGTGCAAGGTGGGGATGGTGCAAGGTGCGGTGGGTGCAATTTAATTAAAATATTTTTTTTGGTAATTTTCAATTTTCTCAAGAACTAGAAGACATAAAATCATCTAGTTTTCAGTTTTTAATCAAAAACAAATAAGAGCAATGAATTCTAAAAAAAAAACAATAGTAGATAATCTGAAAGTTTTGAAAAATTACACTTTAAACCTTTTTTTAAACATTTTTTTGCACAAATTTTGAGTTTAAAATAATTTTTTTCAAAAACTATGCATAGTTTTGACTTGATTAAAAAACAAGCTAATAGACAAAAGTGTTGGCTTTAAAAAATGTATACAACTTAGTTGTAAGTATTACCAATATTTTTTAATTATTTATTTATTATTCCATTTAACGTACATATTTTTTTAAATTGCCCCTACCGCCTAAACGGGGGGAGATAGAAAAGTAAAAAATGCTTGTTTTTAACTGTTCTATACAAATCCGTCATTAAACTTTGTCGCCTGAGTTATCGTACTCTCCCCCAAACTAGCTGTAGTCATATCCCTGTGCTACAGAGTACCCGCCTTGATCTTCTATCCGTGTTGAATGATGACTGCTCAGGTTCCGATGGTATTCCCCCGACAGTATTAAAAAGTGTAATAATGCTTTAAGTTGAACCCCTTACGTTCATATTCAAACTTTTCCTAAAGACATAAAAATTTCCCAGTGTATGGAAGAAGTCATTTTTTACATTAATTTTCAGGAAAAGTAACAAGGTGGATAAAACGAACTACAGGTCCATTGCAAAGCTTTCTTGCGTTCCTAAATTTTGTGAAAAAGTTGTTTGTGAGAGCTTAGCAATTTTTAGTAAGAATCTCATTTACAACAGCAACATGGTTTCGTGAAAAAAGATCAATCGTTACATTCTCATATTCTAAAACATTATGTTCAAACACTTTAGAACAAGGTTATGAAGTTGACTGTATATACAATATACATACACTGACATTTCCAAACCTTTTGACCAACTTAGCCTCGGAATCGTTTTATTTAAAAAGGTCTTGGTTTTCACCATTTTTCTTAGCTTGGATCAACTCTTACCTTGAAAACAGATCCTATGGGGTAAAATTAAGAAATTGTCATTCAAAACCTTTTGTTGCTCAACCTGGTGTTCCCCAGGGAAGCCATCTTGGCCCTTTTCTGTTCATCCTGTCTATTAACGACGTATCGTCATGTCTGCGCTCAAGTGAAGTTCTAATTTTTGCTGACGACATGAAGATTTTTAAAATAATAAAGTCCACCAATGATCGCATTCTTTTACAAGCCGACATTAATAGTTTTACATTTTGGTGTGGGAAAAATAGCCTTGCCCTCAACCCTTTAAAATGCCAGACGATAACTTTACTAAACAATGAATCGGTAGTGTATTTGATTATTGTACATATATAGCAGCAAAAACTCTGTAGTGTCATCACTTTTAAAGACTTAGATGTTCCTTTCTGTTCCAACTTAGAAGATCCCTATGTTACTCTTTCTTTGTACCAGTTCGTCCTCATCTGAAATATGCTTGGAATCAATATTATGAAGTTCATAGAAAACGTATTGAATCAATTCAGCATAATTTCATTCGTTTTGCCCATCATAAGGGTCTTTCTAGGGAAGAATGAAGTTCATCGTTCGATTTAAATTTAAATACGGTGGAATTAAAATCATTGTCTAGAACCAGTGGTATCTTAACCGTAATTATTAAATTTTTTCTTTTCGAATAGTTCATGTTTAATGTTAATTATGTTTTGTATTTTGGGCCATCGATTCAATTTTGGTGATTAAGTGTAGAAAGAATTGCACTCGTACCACATTATGTTTTTTTTACCGGTACTGCCTTTTGCGAGGGATTGACAAGTTCTGTAAGAGTAATTCTAGCTATGAAAAGTCTTTTTCAAATAAGCCAAGTGGATTCGGCATAAAAACTGTAGGTCCCCTCCATTCCTAACATTAATTGCACACAGGAATGGTTGAGAGTTATAAGCTACTATGTCCTGGTTCTCTACGAGCTGTTACGCCACCTAATTTTTAGATGTCATTAGTAACTTTGACAACTGCTGAAATAAAAAAAATATTTACAAATCTTCTATCGCGAAGGGATATGTCTTTATGGCTGGCTAAAAAATTAATAAAAGATCATCTAACTTGACTTCAAAGACTTTAAAATGGAATGGCCTGACTTAAAAAAAAAAAAAAAACGTTTTCAACAAAAAGTAAACACTAGGCTTTCGGAAACTGATTAATATTGCAAATTATTTTGATTGAGAATCAAACATTGATTATAGACAATTTATGATATTACCTTCAACATGTCGACAGTCCGGTTACAATAGTTATTAACCTGTCCTTACTCGCACAAATAATTTATTTAGTAGGTTTCCCCATACTTATCTAGTACAAACTTTAAAAATGAGAGGATTTTATTCGATGGTTTTACCATTATAGCTGATGTCCTTAATTTCAATTAAATATAAAACCAGTTGACAGCATGTTTGCATACCAAATTGCCTTTAATTTAATTCGCAATCTCATCATGACCATGTGTAATTTATTGCCTTAAATGAGTGTATTTAATAAATATTTCATCTGGCGCAAAGACAATCACGTTCATGTGGACGTTTAGCTTACATCTCTATTTGGAATCCATATACACTAATGTCAATATGGTATAGCTCATCTAGTGTTAGCTCCACGAAAACAATTAGAAAACCAAATCTGATGCCAATCCTATACTCTTTCTCTGTGTGAATTGTGAATGCTTTATGTTTTTCCCAATAAAACTAATTTACGATTGCCAGTATAGGCAAAAGGTATACTTTCTTTTACACGCAAGGCAATAGTTTACACTTGTGACCACATCCGCATCCACATCCACCGCAATCCTTTGTAATATGTGGTCCATTTGTAATTTATGACTTCTAATTACGAAATGATGAATTTTCATCTCATCCACTGCCCCTGCTTCTATATCGACTCAACATCAGCTTCAACATGTTGTGTGTCAGTTTGAAAATGTTTCGTGGGAATAATAACTTGAAATGAGTCCATTTTTAAGGTTTGTTGTACGGTGATGTTGTCCTTTGTTGTCATGTCAAAATACCCATTTAAAATATTTTATATGCGAAATCATAAACCTTTAAAAGTTTTTGCCTCTTGTTTTTGGTTGTATGCATATATTTAAGTTTACGGTCGCAGCATATATACGTGCCTCTAAAAAACAGATCAAACAATTCAAAAATCATTTATAATAATTTTATCATTGGATTATATCATGATGTGTATATATGTATATATATGCAATCTTTTTGGGGGTGGGTTTAACATGCTGTTTTAACAGTATAAGTGTGACCATTCGTTTTGTATTTGGTTTGAGTTTTTATTTTAGTTTAAATTTTACTCTATCGGGTGTTTTTTAAGAACTTGAAAACTTTAATATTAGACAGAAATATTGTTCGAATGAATTGTTTATTATTATAATATTGTACATATTTTATTGGAATGTATATTGAGCATTGTCTTTGTTCCATAAAAGGCAATTTCGCAGGAAATGAGCTTCATCACTTAACACCATAAAATGAACCAAGTGCTTTATTAGCTTCGTGCAAAAATGTTTGTTTTCAAAGAAAATTCCCAAAATTTGGAAGCGTTGTTTTAGCGTTAAACGATTCATGAAGAAGAAAAACAAAAACAAACCAGAAACAGAACAGAACAGAAATGTCAACACAGTTTGACATTCTATACTATCAAACTATAGACAACCACCATCTAAACTTCCCATGAATATTAAAAAACACTCTTAATTTGCAAATTTGATTGAAATTGATTTTTAAGCTGATCAAACATATCCCGAAGAAAAAGTTAGATATTAAAAAAGATGACTTTGAGATTGTTAGTATGATTGCAATAAGTAACCATCTTAAGTGGGACAGGAGTGGTACGTTTACATATAAATATTCTTTGTTCTGTCCCACTCTCGTACCGAAATGGTTAAAAGACAGAAACGGATCGATGGTTTATTAAATTGAACTATTTGTTTTGGATTGTAGTACCCGTGGTGTGATGGTTGGTGCGTTCGACTGTCATGCATAACGCATCACAAACAAAAATCAGGACAAATTTGTTAAAACTTTCATAAAATAAGTAACTGGTTGATGGTTAAATTTTAAAGGCCGATGTTGAATGTGAACCACACCTAAATGTCAAGTTTTTTTCTGCGTTTCGTTTGACATTTTTCAACTTCAGACTAATTCAATTTTAACTATGGAAAGATACACAATTGAGCAACGCATTCAAGTTATTCAGGATTATTCTGAAAATGGAAAAAGAAAGAACTTAAGCCTCTTGACCATTTCAATCTTCGTCAATGGTCAGAATGGTGGCAAGAAATGGCAACAATGCAATTGATGATCAATTTCAGAAGAAAATCATCTTCAGTGATAATAACATTTTCACCTCAGTGCATTCGTGAATAAGCAGAATTGGCGCATTTGGGCGAATGATAATCCAAGTTATTGTCGAAAAACCAATGCACCAATTGTGCGGTTTATGGGCCTGCGGCATCATTGGTCCGTATTTTTGTTCAAAATGAGGCCTGTCAGGCAATTACAGTGAATTGTGTTGGCTATCGTGAGATGGTAATGAGATAATTCGGTACCTTTACGGCTTTGAACATCAATTATGCCACAGCGTTATTGAAAATTTGGACCATCGGATTGAGGTGTGTTGCCAAGGTTGCGCGACCATTTGGACGATATTTTGCTCCATATATTTATAATTGAACTAAACCGATTGTATCATAATAAAAAGAAATGTCAGTAACGTTCTAAATAATTTGTGTTTTTTCAAAATCAACATGGGCTCTTAAAATTGTACCACCCTTTTATTGTTTACAGCCCACAGTAGGTCAGTGAACTTGCATTGTATTCGTTACAGAATATTTAATCTTCTAAGAAAATGGCTAAGGCTATTCGAAATGAAAAACCTTATTAAAAACCATTAAGTTAAACCTTTATCTCTTGACCGTTAATTGAACGAATGAATAAAGTATATCAACATTTTAATAGTTATTATGTTTTTGGAGATGTAGACCAATTTAGTCTTGTTTAATTATTTGAGTAGGTACTTGTAAAACATAAAATAATTATAAATAAAAAACTTTTTATAAATGGTGCTGATGGTCACCTCAACAGTGGACCTCTTAAGGGGGATGATGTTTAAAGACAGTTGACAAATGACTTTAGTATACTATATGAGAAACTGTCTTTTATTATGGTTAAGAATAATTTATTAAGATAAATCAAAAAATCTTGAAGATGACATATTGATGTTATTTTGCAATTGCAATGCAAAATCCCGTGATGTGTTGCAAATTACCGTAAAATTAAACTGAAGACAAAAAAATTACCTACAACAATAAAAGAATGAAACCAAAAAATTGGCCATACATATGTATATTTTTGTTACCAGAAACTTCTCCGTAATACATTCAGCTCCAAATTGGAGTCTCGGGGGATAACTTTCTTCATTCATTTTTTATCACACAAGTTCCTTTCCATTTTAAATTTTCGCAACTGGTTGATGCGAAAGGGGTTTATATATATATGTATGTTTGAGGCTGTACCAAACCCTTTCAACCCTTCCTATATATATTTTTTTGAAAGTAAACCCAGGGTGGGAAAACATAACAACATACCCATACAAAGAATTGAAGTGAGAAAATATGGTAAAAATCGTATTTTTGAACATGTGTAAATCCGTAAAATAAGGATGGGGGTGGACAGCTTAAGAGGATTTATTGCCGAGGTGCGAGACATAAATTCTCGTTTTGTGTGATTGCCTGCAATAATCGATAGAATAATTGACTGGTTTTCCAAAAAAAAAAACAGAAAAAGAAAAGAAGGGTTCGCAATGTATTATTCTTATTTTTTAAAGGAAATATTTTATTTATTTTGAACTTGAAATGCTTGGATCTCTAAGGTTAGATTAGGGGGTGGGGTGAGTTGTTTTTAATATATCTAAACCACTTGGGATTTATTTAAAGTAGCCTCATAATCTAAGATGTTCTATGGCATATCAAAAGTTGATAGTGGTTGGAATAAAGTTTAACTAAAAGTTTAGTAATTGAACACTTGTAAGAATTTGTTTTTCAAAGACGAAGAAGCTGTAATCACCCACAATGGGATATTGGAAGAAAAGCTCTTTGATTCAATACTAAATTGGGTAAGGAATTTTCTTTTTGATATTACCAATTACTTAAATGTAGGACGAAATATTTGTTTTGAAATGAAAGACATTGAAAATGTATTAAACAAATATCTTCCATAAATACCAGGTTTCTTGAGACGATTTAATTTGATGAATTTTCGTCATTGTGAAATATTTAAATCACAATAAAGTATTTTCTAAAATGGAAATCTCTGTTTAGATTGAAAAAGTCAATACTGAACATATAGAAGGACCACTTCTAGACTGCATAAGGGCGACGACGAACCGAATCCCGCTGTCAGGCAGGATGCTCCATTCAATATATTCAATATAGACGAAAGCCAACAATCCCGTCTTCCTGACTTAGACGAAGTGATGATTGCCATATATAAGCTGAAGTCTAAAAAAGCCACTGGAGCCGATGGCTTGAAAGTCAAGCTCTTTAAAGCAGCTGGAGATAATTTGATTAGAAGTATGCACCAACTTATCTGTAAGATATGTTCGGAAGAAAGCATGAACGATGAATGGAACTTCATTATTGTTTGCCCGATACAGAAAAAAGGAGACTCTCTAAACTGTACCAACTATAGAGGCATCAGTGTACTTAACATCGCTTATAAAATCTTTTCTGCTGTAATATGTGAACGTCTAAAGCCCATCGTCAACAACCTGACCTCCTTTAACAGTGTGGCCTTAGTCGATCAAATATTCACATTACGGTAGATTCTGGAAAAAACCCAAGAAGATCAAATAGACACCCATTATCTTTTCATCGATTTCAAGGCCGCATATGACAGCTTCTATAGGGACGAGCCGTATAGAGCCATGTCTAGTTTTGGCATCCCCGCCCGTCGACAGACATAACTTTCAAGTAGGACTTTGTCTACCTGGGCTCCGCCATGAACACTGAAAACAACACCAGTACTGAGATCAAACCAAGGATTACTCTTGCTAACCGCTGTTTCTTTGGGCTAAGAAAGCAATTGAGTAGTAAAGCTGTACAGCGACGTATAGACGAGAAGTTTGTTGGGTGAGACTACACAGGACTGTAGCGTCATCTTAAGTAAGTATATCTCACAAATATCCGAATCTCCTAAACCTAAAACGAACTTCAAGAAACTAAAAAATCAACCCCTTATGACAAAATACTGAAATACGAGGACATTCAACCTTAAAAAATGTATTGTTAGAAAATTTAATTGCACTTAAACTAGGGCTAAGAATGATAGCCAAAAAAAAAACGTACTATCATTTTTTTGTTTAAATATGCTATCTTTTGTTTTTGCAAATATCCCAAATACATGGTTGGGCATCTTTTCTCTATCTAAACAATATTTTAACACTGACAGTTGTTCCCGATCCCCCCAAATCTCAACAGAAGCCAGTTGAAAAAGAATTAACCTTAAACTTAACACTTAGGTATACATGTTTCTTCTTTTAATTTACCATAATCAAAAAAGGAAAACATATTATTCAAATGAAATAAAAATATCAAATTTCCATTAATTTTGTTGAATTAAAAAGAACCATGCCCTCCCGTCCAAATGCAGATATATATGTACATGTATTTCTGTACAATCGTCTTTTAGAACCAATTTCCAATGATTTATTCATCCACCAGGAAGATAAGAAAACATAGACTCTTCTTATGCAGAGCTTTCCTTCTTAATATTTACCTTAACCGTTAAACCCTCAGCCTCCAGTGATGGGATGAAGTATGAAACATCTAAGATTACTAATGGCTATATGCAAATATATAACTGAACCCATTTTTGTTGACATTATCTTCATAGAAAAATAAAAATTTGTATGATTAATTGCCACCCTCTTGAGGACTCTTGTACAGCTACTTGTATATTTTTTAGATTCAGTTTTTTACAGCACCCACGGTAGACATTCATCTTCCGTGGTTGTTGCATAAATAAACTTAAATTCCAGCATGCAGTACCTCTCCTCTCGCTTTGATAAGATAATTTAATCGAGTTTCACCTTTTTCTTTACGTTTATATACATACATAAATATAAAGGTAATCCATGAGGCCAGTTGTTTGAAAAGTACGATGAGAAAAAAAGATTTTTCAAAACTGATGAAATTTTAATTTAAAATGTTTATCACTCAGTCTATATATACAATTCCACCCTCGTAATTTGAGTTTTTGGCATAGAAAGTTACAAAAACTCGTGTTCTCAACAACGGAAACTGCACGCCACAGAGGCTTCGTCAGGTCTTAATTGCGTTAGCTTGCCGTTGGCAGTTAGATTGAATTCAAATTGGGGTACACTTGATTGACCCTTAATCCTGCTCGTTTTTTTTTATCAAAAGGGTGAGGACAACAAAATGTCAAAATGTGTACTCACACACGACCCCATGACAAGAACACACGCACGTCACTTTACTTTGGTTACAATTTGACACAAATTGACAGCATTCAACGGAAAATAAAGCAAATTGCAACACAAAATTGAAGCCACAATTTATGTAACGCGCGCCGGCGGGCGGCGGCGGCGGAGGGCGTTCGGTGTTTGACGTCAAGAGTTGGGAATATAGCACAAGCATATTACAGTACGGTTGATGTATAATTTAATTTAACGTTTCTTTTTTCAAACTTCAAGACTTGGTAAACGTAAACAGAAGCATCAATAAGTACACCCCACCACAAGAAGTACGGTGTGGCGGCCGGCGTATGAAACATGACCATACAGTATAGTGTTGGTGGTTTCTCATGCTCTTAGCTGGCATAAGTGGTATATATAAGGATAACGCACTCCACCCCCTTTGGGTTCAGACATGTTGCAAAGAAAAACAACATCGATTGGGTATCCATGAGAGATGCCACTGCCATATGATGCCATTGCGAAGATTTATATCTTACCCGCATGCGGAATCATAGTGTTGGAGTAAAGTAAAATAAATGTTCGCGATAAGTTAAATATCTATATGGAATATCTTGGCGAAAAATAAGTTATGGGTCCAATTTCAAGAAGAAAAAAAAATGTGTAACGGGGATGTAAAAGAAATTATGATGCTTCCCAGCTGCAAACATGTATAATATAGACTTATGTAGATGTCTGGAAGCTGAATCTTAAAAATATACCCAATAATTCGATTTTGAAAATCCACCGGTAGATTATAAGTGTTTGATTAAATTTACTATTGAATGTTCAACAAAATCCAAATAGAACAAAAGTTAGTCATTATGCAAACTCTATATGCAATACTCTCTACAGCCAAAACAGTGTTTATGTTTACCCTTACCTAATTGCTGACCTGTCACATGTAACACCCCCAAATACATAAGCCTTAATATCAAGAGATATTTGCGTCTCTCGATTTATTTAACATTTCTTTCTTTGAACACTCTCATTACACAACAAATGAAACCACTAATTTGCCTCGAACTTCATACAAAATGATTATACAATAGAAAAACAAAATTAAATTATCTTCCCAGGATAGGATTCTACAAAGGGAAGCTCTCCTCAATCTTGCTATTATAAATTTTGGAACGTGTTGACATTTCAGCTGAATGAATTGAACATACGTGTCTCTTACTGCCCATCAGATCAGGTTATATTCTAATGGTTGGTACGTCCGTAATCGCATTAAAACTGACAACCCTCTGATTTTAAATTTTATACCACCAGGCACCAGCTATAGTCAATACCTTATATGAGAGAAGTGTGTAACCCTCCTTTTTTTCTGAATGTTGATGTAAGTTGAGTTAAATGACATAGAAATCAAATAACAGTAATGAAATCGAAATTTACATATGGACAAAGGGGGTGATTTTGGAAACACCATGTGTAGACGTACAATGTACAATGAAAAACTTAATTCGACAGTATTTTTTGAGAATTGGCAAATAAGTTTTAAAAAATTATGTTTTACATTTTTTTGCGTGGAAAAAACTGACATTAGGAGCTTAAATATTAGTTTTCCCGCCATCCACCTCCATTAAATGCCCTTAAAAGTTTTTTTGTGTACGAATAGACTGTAAAACACTTTGATTTTTCAAAAATTTAACAGTTTATGATAAATAAACGGATATCGAAGTTACTGAGTCAATTCATTCAGGCTTTAGCTTGAATAGAAACTAGCATTTTCTTTACCTAAGCTTGGAAACAACATTTTTTGGACATGTTTTTACTTAAAAAAAAACTAAGATAATTGTATTTCAAAGATTTCTATTTTGTATTCGTTTTTGGAGTTGTTACAATTTTCTAGTAAGGTTTACCAATTAATAAAAAGAATTAAAGGTTCTTCCAATAAAAAATTTCAATATTGAAATTGTCTTATTTTGATATTTGAGACGATGTCATTACTAAAAAGGATTGATAGACTCTTCAACAACGCACTTTCTTGGCCGGCAATAGTGAAGTAGTGCATCGTTCAAGAATAACTAAACACATTTCTACTGTAGCATGTATTTTTGGCGTATGCCCAGGTTTGTCGATTTCTTGTCAATCTTTCGAATAAAGCCTTTCATACTTACGATATTTCACCGTATTTTGCATTATGAAAACTTAGATCTTAAGGCTTTTAAATTTTAGTTAACACAAGAACTCAAGCCAGTCGATCTTCACTGATAAGGTCCTTGCAAGGCTTCAAAATGATCCAGATTTTATCGAGACATATTCAGTTAGTATCTACGTAGAATTGTTGAGTATTTGACGTGTCACTTTTTGATGCGGTTTTTGGGCTGGTTGGGGGTATGGTGGTTATCAGCTAGAATTTAAAGATATTAATGACGGTGCTAACCTACACACACAAACAACGAAACTATCACAATTTCGAAAGAAAAGTTTCCTGACTGTTGTTTCTCGAAGAGGTTATCACAGTTAGTCACCGAGATCTTGTGATTTAACACCTTTTGAGTTTTTTTTGGGGGTGGGGTGCATGTGAAATAAAAGATACATGTCAAAGCTCACAATCAAATCAAGTTTATAAATATGGAATTGGAGAAGGCATCGAGGATATACATACATACCACCAGCCAAAAATGTGTGTATTGGTCATACACAATTTCAAGGAAAGGATATGGTGCTAGAACAGTAGCCTTGTAGTTTTCGATAAACGATGCACATACAACCACTGCCAACTACTTGAATGAGGCCACACATTTTGGCACCGATTTTAGCTTTTAATAGCTGGTGGAAATTTTGAATATAATCTCTATAAGACGGTTTGAAATAGAAACATTTAATTTTTTTTAATAATCACAGGACATTTGGATCCAAGAATCACGAACAACTTCGATTAAGGTGTCCTTGTCTTCAAATTGTCTGCCAACTTCATAAACTTTATGAAAAAGCCATGCCCAAACGCAGGGCCGTCGAGAGGAATTCAGGGCCCGGGACGAAAAATCTCTCCATATTTACCATTTTTTTCAAAGTTCATGTCCATAACAATTACGAATAGCATGAAATTGGTGGAATTAACGGAAATAATATTTTTTTTTTGCAGTTAATCATCAAATCAATCTCAAATATTAACAAAATGTACGCCAATAATAATCAGGGGCCCAGATCGACAAACTTGTGACTGATAGATTGGTAGATAACATGCAACCAGCAGGGGCCCGATTGCGAAAGCATGAATGATTTTAAATTTTCGGGCCCCTAAAAATAAGTGGGAATAGGTATGTTGATGATGAATATAGAGTATATTAAAAAAAAAAACACTCTCCTCATTGCTTTCAATTTAACGGGCTCCGTGGGGTTCCCCCCCCTGAATAATGGGGCCATGGTAAAAGTTCCACGTCTTCTGATTGAATTCAACTGCTAATATCTTTGGAAGTGTGAATGTCTTTTTGGAAAATCCAAGGCAGTGGTCGAAAAATGCTTTTCATTTTTCGAAATGGCCGTTCCAGCAAACATTTATAGTTATGTTCCCGTTCATTATTGTGGACAAAAACTAAAAGTAGATTGTGCCATAGTAGGTTATAGGCAGGGTGGCTTCAGTCAAACTTGCGCCCTGTGCAAGATTTGTAGAAAGCGCCCCTTTTTTATATTTTTTGTACACATAAACTGATACACAAGGATAAGCCTTTAACACATTACTCAGGAGGTAGACTTTCAATGCGTTTTTTTTATTGAGGTATCCCCAGGAGGCCTAAACCATTAAACTAAAACGCAGCGAAGAAATGAGCAGAGGGGAACTTACTTGGAAACTTACTTTTCTGGGCTTACATTTTGCAAATTTAGAAATGAGATCATCAAAGTCTAAAGAATTTAATAATTTCTTTTCAATGGACATTATAGATAAACCTACCAATCTCTCTTGAGTCATGGTTGTCCTAAGATAATTTTTAATAATTTTAAGTTTAGAAAAACTACGTTCTCCTGAAGCTACCGTGACCGGGAATGTATTAAGGATTTGGAGAGCAATTACTAAAATCGGAGCAAAATCTTCAAGGTTTGAACTAAAAATAAAATTTAACACATCTAAACTTGAGCTTTGTGGTGTAACAAGCTCGGATATTACGGTTAACTCTTGAAACAATTCTTCCCCATCTAAATCTTTAAAACTACTTTATGTTAAAACATTCTGCAAATTAAGGCATGAAGCACGTACATTTTTAGTTTTTAAACATTCGCTTATGTTACTTAAAAATGAAAAATTGATACTAAACGTATCAAACCTTTCAAGTATTTAAAAAAAAATCAACTTTAAATCTTTGTTTCGGGTCTAATATAGTTTCAGGACATTGATCAGCATAAAGTATTTTTCTCCGTTGAGATCGCAATGATGAAGCTACAGGAAACATATTTGGTATTTCTAGGGAACTAGCAACACACGTTACTCATTAAATTTTTCATCGGAGCGCATTTAAATCAAACTGTTTTTTGTATTTTCTAAAACTGTTATGCCAGTTGACACATTAACGGACGGATTTCTTAATTCTATAAGGGCTTCATAAATTTCTTCTTAATTTGTTTTTAAAGGCCTCAATGCATCTAACCTGCTCTCTCATCTAGTCTCAGAAGGGGGTTTCAAAGCATGACTTGGAATTTTTTTCTTATAAATATCCCACCTCGTTGTGAAAAAAAAGTTATACAAACATTGAATTGTATCGAAAAATGTAACTGCATAAAATGAGCACCGAGCAGCATCATTAACCACTAAATTTAAGGAATGCGGACAACATGGTACAAAAAATGCTCTTGGTTCCAGGGTTCGAATTCGATTCTGAACACCCGCTTCTTTTCATTTCATATTCGAAACATTATTATAACTTTGACAGTTACTTATTAAAATTTCATGTAATTCAAGCTTGTCTAAAATCAACTGAGTCAGTCACATTACGGTCTTGTCACAAAATACGTCACTTCTGTTAAAAACTGATAGCTTTTTATTTAATATTAATTAACCAACAAAGCGAAAAAACAATTGAAACAATCTGCATTCTGCACCAGACTAGATATACATTAAAAGTAGCCGTTACAACAGTCATTAACTTTCAAAAAAAAAAAAAAAAACAAACTGCCTGCGCAAGAACAATTCGACTCCACATAGAATCATCCCTCTTTAATTTTTAAGCTCTATGCTCCTTTTCCATTCTATTAAAAATTTCATCTCCTGTAATCAGGCACTTAACTCTTACACAGTGTGCAATAAGAAAACTTGCACGCTCTGACCCATATGATTCCGTATAAATAAGTTTTAACTTCCAATACGAAGTTATTGTAATGGGTCCGATTTGTCAAATTGAAAATTTTGACATTTCTCGGCGTTTCAAAGTCCCTATAGTCGAAATAAAAGATTTTTAGAAAGATGCCTGTGCGTGCGTGTGTACGTACGTTCGCGACGTTTTTTTCGTCGTCCATAGCTCAAGAACCAGAAGAGATATCGACTTCAAATAAATTTTGTTATACAGATAATTAGGCAGAAAGATGCAGAAAGGGCTCTCAAGAAAATTGTGTGGGTGTTTTTTTTTTACCATAGCAGTTAAAAAAAAAGGTGAACATTTTGGTTAACCCTAAATATCTCATGAACCAATGACGCTAGAGACTTGAATTACATTTTATATTATATATTGTAACGTGATACAAAAGAAGTATATTTTTGGAAAAAAATCCGATTAACGGTTTTTTTATAAATCAAAAAAACTGAAAAAAGAGGCTGGGATGCGTACCACACTGATAACTTCCCATCCCGTCTGCCGATTTGTCTTGCTTAAACGTTTGTCTATATGTATCAATTTTTACAAATTTACGTACTATTTTTTGTAGATTTTATTTTTTTATGAAAAAACGGACTGTTGGATTTTTATAAAAAAAAATTACTGAATATCGAAAACAATATTTTCTGTGAAATAAAATAAGTTTGAAGCCAATATTTTTAATTTTTGAAAAGCTATTTGAGTTGAAAGTAAATTTTTACCAACTTTTAGTAGGTATTGGTTTTTTTAGGGTTTTATTTTTTGTAAAAAAAACTGTCAATTCAATTTTTCTCAAAATGTTCCCTAATGTTGAAAACAATATTTCTTATAAGTTAAAATTAGTTAGAAGAAAATCAATTTTTAACAACTTTTGTTAATTTTTTTTTTCGGTTTTTAATTTTTTGTAAAAAAAAACTGTCAATTCGATTTTTTTCAAAATTTTACTTTATGTTGACAACAATATTTTTTGAAAGACAAAAGTAGTTTAAAGCCAATATCTCAAAGTTTTGAAAAGATATTTGATTCGAAAATCAATTTTTACCAACTTTTGTTAATTTTTTTTTCGGTTTTTATTTTTTTGTGAAAAAACTGTCAATTCGATTTTTTTCAAAATTTTACTGAATGTTGACAACAATATTTTTTTAGAGATACAAGTAGTTTAAAGCCATTATCTCAAAGTTTTGAAAAGATATTTGATTCGAAAAACAATTTTTACCAACTTTTATTAATTTTTTTTGGCTTTTTATTTTTTGTAAAAAATATTGTCTATTCGATTTTTCTCAACATTTTTCAGAATGTTGAAAACAATATTTCTTATAAGATAAAATAACTTTGGAACCTTAATCTCAAGTTTTTGAAAAGATATTTGAGTCGAAATTCAGTTTTTACCAACTTTGAGTAATGTTTTTTTTTAGGTTTTTATTTTTTATAAAAAAAAAAACTGTCAATTCGATTGTTCTCAAAATTTTATCAGACGTCAAAAACATTATTCTTCGTTGAACAAAATTGTTTGAGAGATGAAATCATATTTTAGTCGTAAAATTTTTGCTCTTTCCGTAGCTGTCAAAAACTTTCCAGATCCCACATGTTTTTCAAATTAAATTAAAAAGAGCTATTTTCAATACTTTTGGATATTCTTTACAAAAGTTTTCAAATGATAAGCGACGTTTTTTTGCAAAAAAAACGAAACCATACGGAATAAAACTAAAAACTGATAGAACATAAAGACGAGTTTTTACTCACCGCTTAAAATGGTTCTTTAATGTTCTGTAAAGGAGACTGTCAAAATTTAAATAACATAATGTGTATCTTAACCTTACATCTACAAATTTCAAGGGCTAAAGTGACAACTTTTTAAAAATTTTAGTTCTAGAGCATTAAAAGCAAATTCACTTCAAAAAGTTGATTTCTTTTATTTTTTAAGATCTTATTTTTTTTTTGTATTCTACAGAAAATAATGAAAAAATATGTCTCCCAAAAAGTCTATTTAAAAATATTTCCTATACATATTTTAAGATTTAGAAATGTACCTAAAAAATTAGTTTTTTTCAAAAATTTTAATGCCATTTTACTTCTCAAAAATAATATTTTTGGTATGCAGTTATTTAGCGCTTATAAATATACATTTTACATGGTGACCCCTATTTGAGATATTTGTATTCAAAAACTAATATTTTTTTAAAAATCAAAAAAAAAAAAATAATGACATTTTTAATTATCAAAAATCATCAATTTGATCATATGAGGGAGCGGGTCGAAATGCTGGATTTTAAAATACTGTATGGTCAAAATTCTGTATGATACTGTATACGATACTATATGGTCATAATACTGTATGGTTAATATTCTGTATTTCAAAATACTGTAAATTTAAATTACTGTGTCTCAAAATGCTGTATCTTCAAAATACTAAAAAAGAAGCAAAATAAAGAAAAGAATTTGTAAAAGTTTTTTTTTTTGAAAAAGTATGAATTTTTTTTGAAAAATGTATGGGGACTGCTGTTATTTTTTTTTATTAAAAAAGTAAAAAAACGCCTTATGCCAAACGGCTTTAAACCTTAATTTCCCTGTTTGAACTCAATCGATACAATGGTTTGAGCTGTAGGGGTTTTCATATATAAAAAATAGTCGATTAGTTATGCATTAGTTTTGCATTCAAGAGAATTCCTACGAATTTAAAAAAAAAGTATTTTCAAGGGGGGGGTTCCGCCATTGAAGTTATCAGTGGTGTGGGTAGCATCTCATCTTCTTTTTATTTTTGAGTTTGAAAGTATCTACTTAAATGTATTATGTAGGTATATAAATTGCAGCAGTTAATTTTTTTCTTTAAAAGACCATTAAGTATAATTTTAAAATGTCGACTTAGTCTTAATGGCTTCAAAGAACACTCAGAAATGAAAATTCAAAAGATTCAAAGGCACGAATCATCTCCACAACCTTTCTATACAAATAAAACCTTTCAAATGCAATTTGTAATAAACAATTTTAGTACAAATAATTTAGGAAGTTTCTTACAATGACATTCTTACAAACATAAATATATTTTATGATGCAGTATCTTAATTTCTCCAAGCTTTAGGCAAGTTTACAACAAAACGAAATCTTGATACTAATTTTGCCGGTCGATTGTCAATTAATTTCTTATATATTATTTCTGCTTACCTATCTACATAAATTAAACATTTTCCAAAGGTCTATAATCAGTGGTGGTACAAGCATTGAAAGTTAAAAATTTTTTAAGAAAGTTCCCTTACCATGCCAATAAATTATAATTATCTTCAAAGGAAGAAAAAAAAATAAAACCCTAAACTGCGCAAAACTTAAATAAAAAATACATCCGAACCTTTCCAAGACATTCAACCTCTGCTCTCCTTTTATCATTGATTTTCAATAAAAATTGGATTACACGATATTTCCATTGAACACAGCAGATTCGCCTTTCTTTTATACTTTCTGATTTCACAAAAAAGAAAAGCATTTTTAAAGTCCGAAGAAATTCATTTAAAATTATGCACCCCTGGATTGTGCTGGATGGCGTAAGAAAGGGTCGAACTTCACAATTGTAAAGCATAGGCCGTAGTTGCTTTTGTTGTTTGAACTTAATTTGTGAGGGCCTGCAAGGTGGAAACGAATTTTCACTACTTGCGGAAATGAAAATCCCCGATTGTAATCTTTTCCATCGTCGAAAATTTTCTCCAAAAATGAAATATGAATAAATGGCAGAAGAATAAACTCAGTGACGGTCTTACTGTGTTCCTACATTACACAATTAGGAACGTCAGATTTTACTAAGTGTTCTGCTATGGCATTCCATCACAATTCTATGGACAGTTTTGACAGTGATAAAACTTCATATCACGGTTGAAAAATGTTTTCAACATAGCCTTTGGATGGACCCTTTCGTTTCGGTCATTTGTTCTCTCTCCAGAACACACACGCTACACGCATCGCTTCGTAGGCGGATAGGTACACATAGTAACTTATTGACATTGTTGTCCTTGAAGATTTATCTTCGTTCGTCCTAATCCAAAAATAAATCGAGAAACTGAGTGTATGTGGCTATGTAATATTTCATGTGGCATATTTTTCCACACTTCTGATGGATAGTGCAGGAGCTCCCCTCTGAATGGGATGGGGGAATATATGTTTCAGATGATAAATGACCTTTGAGCTCTAAAATATGACCAGCCGTCGTCGTCGTCGTTGTCATCTTCGTCGATGTCGTTGCGTTTTCTTTGAGAAAATTTAATTGAAGTTTCTTAACTGAGCCAGATCCCTCGCTATATTGTATAGCAATGTTTTTTGATGCATGGAGGTTATTACAAGGAATTGTCACCAGTTTATATGAAAAAATCCTTCCCACTCACGGGATAAAGGGGTAAAACTAATCTTTGGTTTTAATTTAGTGGATGACTTGTCGTTTGTCAGACTAACGTCTTCGGTCTTCAGTGTTTCGTCAGTTCTGTTGGGACTCTTTGTCGACACTTGTAAAGCTCTCTGCTCGTAACGTCTCGTTTCGAGTTTCGACGACATAGATACCCAACTTAAAATGTAAATTTATATCCTTTGTTTAGTATGCATAGCCTTTTCGGTGAGTGTTTGATGTAACTAAGATTAATCTTTGGCTTATTTGCATTTCTTAAATATTCTCCAAGGGGATTTAAATGTCTTAGTCGTCGTATGCTCCGGGGTAATAAAAAAGTCGACCGATGCCGATGGTGTTAAGTGTTCGTGACAATAAAGCCCATCAAAAGATAAACATGAATATCATCTTGGATATGTTTCCTTTTTGTATATAAAAGAGGAAGTTATTTTATGTTGTTTTTTTTTTATAAAGAGATGGGGAATGGGGTTGTAAAATAATTTAAAAAGCTTAACCCTTTAATCATATTAAGAGCATGGACTGTGGTTTTAACTTATGGTTTTTGTTAAAATGTATTAAACAGCCAAAAGGAATAAAGATTGTATTATATAAGTTATAATTTATATTTCCTTATGTACATACATACATATTTAAGTACTTTTCATTTCGATAAATTCGATCTTTTAAAATTCTAGTGAGTCAGTTTCGTCAAAGAAATAAAGTGCTAAATATTGAAACAGATCAAAAAACATGTTGCATTATGCATAATTCCGTTGGGAAATTGTTAATTTTGCTGTTCATATTAATTGCTTTCAAAATTAAAAATTTAATTTATTAGCTTTTTTTGATCGCTATTTCGAATTCGTCGTTAGAAGAATTTAAATAAATTTCATTTTACAGATAATAACAGCAAAGATTCAAAAAGCACTTTTAAAAAATGCGCGGTTGCGCCAACTTGATCCTGTATCCAAAAACTGTTTATAAATACTTATATTTAAAACTTAAAAATGTACCTATGAAATAAGTTTGTCGTTCGAAAATTTAAATGCCATTTAATTAATCAAATAAACCTTGATTTATTAATCTTTTTTTCGAAAGTTATAAATTGAGTGTTTTTTTTTTTAATTATTAAGTATGCAGTTTAGTAGAGCTTAAAAATATACTTTTTGCATTTTAATTTCGATTAAAAATATTAACATATTTTTGAGATATCGAATTTTGAAAAAAAATATATGTTTTTTTTTTAAATCCAACAAAAAAAAATTTAATTTTTTTAATCATCAAATACTAAAATACTATTTAGAAAGTATAACATCTTGTGCATAATCGTTATGTTATTTTTGATTACAATATCGAGTTCTAAATTGTTTACAATTGCAATACCTGCATAATTTAGTTGATCACCTCTGGAACCAATAACGCTAGCGACTTTAATTAAATACAATATCATTGTGACGTGAAACCATTCGGTACACATTAAAAATATTTAACTAACGGTTTTTTACAAATAAAAAAGTATATTTTTGAACTCCAACTTCTGGCGAACAATAAATTATATGATTTAATTTGATACATCAAAGAAAAAAGTTTTTGGTATTTTTTTTTAGAAAAGTCGAAGTAACAATTTTGTTTGCAAACAAAAAAACTGTCAAGAATTGATTTTCAACTCGAATATCTTGGCTAAAACCAAACTTTAAACTTGGCCTTCAAACTAGTTTTATCTTTAGAAAAATTTTAGGAAAAATTTCATTTTTTACAAAAAGACATAAAAGACATAAAAGTTTTTTCTTTAAAAAATCCAATCGGTTTGTTTTATAAGAAATAAAAACTTTAAAAATTTCCAACAAAAATTGGTAAAAATTGTTTTTTGACTAAAATCTGGGAAACAAGAAAAGATCCAAAAATCCAATTGACAACTTTTTTATAAAACACGTAAGATCACAAACACAGCAAAAATCTGATAAAAAATTGTTTTTCAATCAAGTATTATGCGAACAAAGAAAATTATTGACACAAAATGTTGCAACTAATATTTTGTAATAATTGTTAAATTGTTAAACATTGATTTTCGACTCAAATATCTTTTCAAAACTTAAAAATATTGGCTTCAAATTAATTTCGTCTTATAAAAAATATTGTTTTCGACAGTAAAATTTATATAAAAATCCAACCGTCAGTCAAAATTGGTAAAAATTGATGTTCGATTCTCGATATCTCATGAATGAAAGTTTTGACTTCAAAATGATTTCATTATGTGCTAACCTACATATATAG
This sequence comes from Eupeodes latifasciatus, assembly GCA_920104205.1. NCBI lineage: Eukaryota > Metazoa > Arthropoda > Insecta > Diptera > Syrphidae > Eupeodes > Eupeodes latifasciatus. Next base: position 120,787,324 of record OV049926.1, read on the forward strand.
GCTTCTGTTTATACAGGGTTTTTCAACAGGGACGCTACAAAAGTAGAGCGACAGGGGCAGCAAACGACGCCATTTTTCTTGCCGTTCGTTTGAAATTTCTCTTCAATACGGTTTGCCATTTCATGATGGAAAGATATACGAGCCAACAACGAGTCGAAATCATTAAAATTTACTACCGAAATTCGGAGTCAGTCTCAGCCTCAACGTTAAGAGCGCTACATCCAATTTATGGTCGTCATAATCGTCCTAGCAGATCAACAATTGAGCGTCTAGTGGACAAATTTGAATCCACAGGCACAGTTCAAAATGTTCCCGTGCCAGTGAGAAAAAGAAGTGCCCGAAGAATATTGCTGCCGCTGAAGCTTCAGTTGTGCATCTCTGTGACTTCGTTGCGGCGAATTTTGCGAAAAGATCTTGGCCTACATCCTTACAAGATTAAATTGACGCAAGAACATTAAGCCACTTGGCCACCAGAAGCTTCGTATGTTCCACTCGTACTCCATGATTCATCATTGCATCCCGAAAAAAATGCGGTTTGGTGTGGTTTATGGGCCGGCGGCGGCGGCGTCATTGGGCCGTACTTATTCTGTGGTGATCAAGACCGGCACGTTACTGTGAATGGGAATCGCTACCGTTCAATGATAACCGAATATCTTTTGGATCCAATTGGATGATATGTACTTAGAGGACATGTGGTTCCAACAGGACGGCGGCGCGGCGGCGGTGCCACAAGCCACACAGCGAATTTAACAATCAATAAATTGGAAACCAAATTTGGAGAACGTTTTATCTCACGAAATGGGCCAGTCGCTTGGCCGCCTCGGTCGTGCGATTTGACGCCGTTAGAATATTTCCTGTGTGGGGCTACGTCAAGTCCATGGTCTATGCCAAAAAGCCACGACGATTGATGAACTTCGTACGAATATCGAACGTGAAATTAATTGCAGCAATATCGGCCGCTTTATGCTTGAAAACCGTCGAAAATTGGGTTCAGCGTCTGGACTTCTGCAAGCGTGCCTGTGGTGGCCATGCAAAAGAAATCGAGTTCCATACATAATGGCATCAAACGTACTTTCACAGGAATAAAGAATTTCATTGATATCCTAAACCGTTTTTGTTTTATTTAAAAAAAACTTTTGTAGCGCTATTGATAAACCCGATACAAGAAATAAAAACTTTCAAAAAATGCTATTAAAATTGGTTTTCGAATGTCAGCAACAAAAACAGATTTTGAAATCAAACTATATCATCGTATGCGAAATATTGTTGGTAATTTTTAGTTAATTTTTTAGAAACATTAATCTGACAACTTTTTTAAAGTTTCCATACTCCTCCGAAACGGCTTAACCAATTTCAATCACCCCTATTACCGATGTCGTAAACGACAGAAAAATATACGACACGACACAATCTGCATTCCATAAGTCGTTTTCAACTTTTGTCACTCGTTTTGTTGTCGTTTGTAAACGTCAAGTGTGTTGAACGCTTTAATTCAGCATTCTGTAAGACGAAAGGAAACGACTACAATAAAAAAAAACGACGGTATCTCTCGTTTGAAAATTTGCTCACGACGAAGAAATGGAAGTTCGCAAAACTGTAAGTTTCCTTGTTAAATAATTTTAATTTTATGGAATTTATTAGAACTTTATTTGCGATAAATAAAAAATAAATATTTTTGCACATTTTCAGTTAAAATTAACAAACCAAAACCAATTCGAGGCGCTTGTCCGGCTGATGGAAAGCAACGAGCAGTTGGCTAGGGGATTTTTGAAATGTATGAACAAAGCCGATTTTAAAAAAGAATGGAATGTTGTAGCTGATAAACTCAACAGCAAAAGTCCTCCAATAAAAGATGGTGATGGTTGGCAAAAGGTTTGAATCAGTTTATTCTATTTATGTACATTAACACATTTTTAAAATTTGCTTTTTCAGGTTTGGGCTGACTTTGAATTTAAAGTACAAAAAAATTGTTCAGAATAACAAAAAAGAAGTGAAAGAAAATGGAGGGGGGCCAAACCAATTGCACATCCTATCTGCGCTTGAGGATGCTGTTGCAAATCTACTTAAACATAAACAGATGGTTAAGCCCGAGTGGAAATGCAATTGGTGTATCGCAGCTCCCAACTACTTCAACGTCTTCATCATCCGGACATAAATAAGTCAAAGCAAGTTCAGGCTACAAATGCAGATGCCGACGCTTCACTGTCCTTTTTCTACAATTAATTGTGCCTTTGCAATATTTCGCTCTCTATCTTTTTCATCATTGTCACTATCGCTGCTTGCGTTGTAATACATTTCAACACTTATCATTTTAATAAATTTATTTATTTGGTAATAATTTAATAAAAACACATTTGTTGAATATCGAGTAATGAAATGATTTAGAAAATGATTTCAGTTTGACAGATCTCTGATACATTTTCATCGTTTAAAAATCTGCTACAAAATAGTCGCGTCGAAAAAGTTATAGAATGCCACTTAAAAAACGACACGACAAAGAAAACGAGAGTCGTCGAAAAAACGAGACGACATCGGTAATAGGCATGAATGAAATTTTGCATATACATTCGGTAGGTCTGAGAATAGGTATTTATCTATTTTTTATATTTCTAAAAGCTATTGTTTAATTGCATCAACATTGTACATGGTGCAACGATCTTACGATAGTATTCAGTGACGCTATGTACAATGAAGCATTGATTGCTATTGAGGATCTTTGCATTATCATTGCCAACTTACCACTCAGTCATTTTGGTATGAATTCACCAAATGCATCTGATTTAATAGACACTGAATTCAATTGTGAAATACAATACAGCGGCAGCGATTGTCGCTCGCAATGTCCCACTAATAAATGAAGAACAAAGAACCATTTATGACTACATCATGCTCGCGGTTTCGGCAGGACAAGGTGGATTCTTTTTTTTTTATGCACCAGGTGAAACTGGCAAAACGTTCCTTATTTCGCTAATCTTGCTAAAAAAAATAAATGATCAAATAATGGTATCGCATTGGCTGTTGCATCTTCTTAGATTGCGGAAACTTTATTGGATGGCGGCAGAACAGCTCATTTAGTATTTAAACTGCCACTAAGTATTCAAAATAACCCAGACGCGGTGTGCAAAAAAAAAATCATCCATGGCCACAGTGCTGAAACAGTGTAAAATTATCATCTTGGATGAATGCACTATGGAAAACACACACATCCGCTTGAGGACATTGAAAGATATAAAAAACAACGACAGACTATTTGGCGGCACTCTGTTACTCCTTTCATGTGATTTCAGATAAATACTTCCCGTTATTCCGCTTTCAACGCGTGCTTAAAATCATGGCCACTGTGGCATAATGTTGAAAAAGTACAACTGAAAGTAAATATGCGTGTTCAAATGCTTTAAGATCCATCCGCTGAAACATTCTTAAAACAACTGTTACAGCCGATGCAAAAGTTACTACAGATGGAACTGGATGCATAAAATTACCGTCGATTTCTGCAAGATTATTGATTCACAAGATGCTCTCATTGACCAGATATTTCCCGATGTACACAGACAATATATACAAATCAACCAATTTTTAAACTCATTGGATCTACCAGGCATGCCACCGCATAAGTTACAACTGAAGGTTGGATCTCCGGTAATTTTGTTTCGTAATTTGAACCCACCACGTCCACGGTTGTGCAACGGCACGCGATTAGTAATTAAAAAATTGATGAAAAATGTTTTTTTTTTTTTTTTTTTTTTTTACACTTCAGAATTTCAGAAGGTAGTAAGCTTATAGCACGCGTCAAACTACGATCAGAGGCTCATCATAAGTGCATGTGTTAGTTGTTAGTAAAAAAATAATACAATTATAGCCTAACACACGCACAAAATACAAAACATAATTAACATTTAACTATTACAGAACAAAAAATAAAATGAGAACGTTTACGATAGTGGAGCACTGGTTCTAAACAATGATTTTAATCCCACCTTATTCAAATTTAAATCTATCGATGAACAGTTTAAGTTATATAAAATGCACATTCGACTTAAAGCTTCATTCTTCCCATAGTTAGTTCTATGGAAGTCAATATGTATAAAATCAAATTTACGCAGGTGATGAGTTCCGCCTCGGTAATTCAAATGTACACAAGATAGCAAATAAGGTGCATCAATTTCACCATTAATGAGTTGATGAAAAAATACTAAGTCATTATTAACACGCCTTTGATGAAGAGATTGCATTTGAAGAAGCATAATACGATGTTCATAGGGAAGCAGATCATAAGGATCATCCCAAGGAAGACCCTTTAGGGCAAAGCGAATGAAGTTATGTTGAATTGATTCGATACGTTTTCTATGAATTTCGTAATAGGGAGTCCATACCTGCGAAGCATATTCAAGATGAGGACGAACATGACAATTATACAAAGAAAGAGTAACATAGGGATCATTGAACTCCTTTGCCCAGCGTTTTATAAAACCAAGCATTGAACTTGCTTTATTAACAATCAAATTAATGTGATGTGTAAATTCTAAGTTGGAACAGAAATGAACACCTAAATCTTTAAATGTGGAGACGCGAAAGAGTTTTTGCTGTGATATACAATAATCAAATACACTACCGATTCGTTTTTTAGTAAAAGTTATCGTCTGGCATTTTAAAGGGTTGAGTGAAAGGCTATTTTTCCCACACCAAAATGTGAAACTATCAATGTCGGCTTGTAAAAGAATACGATCATGGGTGGACTTTATTATTTTAAAAATCTTCATGTCGTCAGCAAAAATGAGTACTTCACTTGAGCGTAGACATGACGATACATCGTTTATAGACAGGATAAACAGAAAAGGGCCAAGATAGCTTCCCTGGGGAACACCAGATTGAGCAACAAAAGGTTCAGAAAGACAATTTCTAAATTTTACCTCATAGGATCTGTTTTCAAGGTATGATTTGATCCAAGCTAAGAAAAATGGTGGAAAACCAAGAGCAACAAAGAGAACAGTCAACTTCATAACCTTGTTCTAAAGCGTTTGAACATATGTTTGAGAATGTAAGGAGATTTGTAACGGTTGATCTTTGTTTCACAAAACCATGTTGCTGTTTCGCAAATGAGATTCTTACTAAAAAATGCTACACTTTCACATAGAACTTGTTCAAACACTTTAGGAATGCAAGAAAGCTTTGCAATGGGCCTGTAGTTGCTTATATCCGCCTTGTTACCTTTCTTGAAAATTGGTGTTAGAAATGACTCTTTCCATATATTGGGAAATTTGCCTGTTTTTAGAGAAAGTTTAAATAAGAACGTAAGGGGTTCAACTAAAGCATTACTACACTTTTTTAATACTATCGGGGGAATACCATCGGGGCCGGCTGAGCAGTCATCATTCAACGCGGATAAAAGATCAAGGACCGTACTCTGTAGCACAGGGATGTGACTACAGCTAGTTTGTGAAAAGGAGTGAAGATTATGAAAATATACTTTATCAACTTCTTGAGGGCTATTAACAAATGAATCACGGAAATTTGTCGCGAAAGCGTTACAGATATCGATGTTATTGAAGCCATAATTTCCAATTAGATTGGCATTTGCAATGACTATCAATAAGTCTCAAGGCCAAACGATTTCTGTCTGCGGCTTAAATTTGAGAACTTCATGTTTTTCACACGGACAATTATACGTGGCGTGCTCTCGAGTGGGCAAACTATCCCAGTTTGTTTGTATTGGCGAAAGAAGGCATCACAAAAAATATTGTACACTCTGTTGTATTAAGGGATTGATATTGTTTTTGTTTGTAGTATTGTCATAATTAGCGATATGTATATAATTTTAACAAATTAAACAAATTTGTTTGGTGATTTGTTTTTTTAATATTTTGTCACCGTTTACAGTGCTCTATACCTCTCCCACTTACCATATCCTTACACACTTACAATAAGTTATTTATTTCTAGCAAAATATACTCTACAAATTATTAAGGTATATGACAAAACAACGTTTGTCGGGGCAGCTAGTAAATGTATAAATTACTAATTTGAGGCATCTGGGTAGCCATACTATACCGTTTTTTAGTCTTATAGTTGTGTATATATATAAATATTTAGGTATTACATTTTTACATCATTCGTAATTATGTACATATCGTATCGGATTGAAGTAATATCTAAAGGATTTTGAAAGTTGGCTAGAATTTCAGCTGCGGTCTCTAAAGATGAGTCTATACCTGTCGCGAAACAAGTCACTCAACAAAAATATGCCATGTTGTAAACGATGTTTCTCAACTTGGGCTTACTTCTCTAGGTTCATGAGTACAGTATTGATTGCTAATGAACAAAGTTTTTCCTACTCGTACTCTAAATAATCTTATAGATTCTTCTCTACTTCATGCCGGGTTATACGCGTACATGACTGGCTACGGGTTGATGTTTCCGAAGAAAAGTTTCAGAGTTTTTTTTTTCAATTTTCCCCAATTTGTGCAAACGCCTTTTTCAACATGTGGTGCAGTTTCGGTAGTCCGATGATAACGGGGTAGCGAGTAGCAGCGTTTTTCGCTGAAGATAAAAAAAAATTTCCAAAATTCGTCATTTGTATTTCAGAATGTGTGCCTTTAGTTACAGCTTTTCATACAGCAATCAATTTTATAGCAATTGTTTAATTGGTAAAATCAGTTGGATTGTGATCTTCTGGATTGAGCCTAAGAAGAGCAGTTATATTTGACAGCTCGCATAGAATACTTGTTGATCGTTTTAAAATATAATGAAATGATATGAAACATGTTAATTTTGTTTCAAATTTGCTCTAGGTCAATCTGTCAAGTTTATAAATAAATTTAAAATCAGTAATAATGAGTTAAATGCGTACAAAACCTCAAAGATGTGAATATATTTATTGTTTTATATCTTAAAACCCATATTTTCAATGGGTTATGTTTCACAAAGAAAAATATGAAATTTAGGGTATTGGGGTCACTTTTGGTCAGAATCATTCCATTAATGAGGTACCAACGTAGTAACGTAGATGTAGTTTGTACGAAGTGGCATTCTAATACTATTCAAATAAAAATCGGACTCTGACCCACATATAATCTCCTTTCAACTACCTTAAACGTGTAGAGTCAAGGTGACAATTATTTCAGTTCCTGTCAACTACCTTAAACGTATAGAGTCAAGGTGACGATTATTTCAGTTGATTTACTAATAGAAGCTTTATCAATGTAAAATTTGTTTTAAACCAAAAAAGTTTGTGTCTGCATTTTAAGTTTACACATTTTCTAAAAATAAATGCCACTAAATCACGTTATGATTCTTGATAAAATAATTAAAGAGGAAATTTATTGACTTCCAAACTGAATATTTATCTGAAAATATCATTCTCAAGATTTAAAGAACCATACCACAACCTACGGTAGCCGTTTCTTTTATAAACGCCAACCTCCTCATCGTCGTTGTATAGTGTCAAGTTCCTTAACCATCAGCGTGCAATTATACTGAATAACAACAGCGGACCAAAGAAGAACAACAACAAATCTTGCAATAATATTTTGACAATAAATATTCAACAAATATATTTCATAATTTCGATACTAATCTTAATGGCTTCTGTAGAAGTGAATCCAAAGGATATAAACATTTTAAAACTTGACTTTTTGTGCTGCTGCGCTGCGATTCGGTTAAAGAAGGTTTGCTTTATGACCGTGCAAAAAGACAAAGTAGCCATTTAAATTAATTTTTGAATGCCCGCCGCAGGCCAAAAGGTTCAGCTTTTTCGTATGCAAATAAGAACAACTAAGGAGATATATTCTTCTTAAGATAAAATATCTACATCCCATCATAGTGGATGTTATGGGAGTGGGTGTAAAGTTTTAAGAGAAGGTAAGGTACAGGTTCGTACGTACGTAACATTGTTCGTACAAGCTCTCTAGCTCAATAAGTCTCATATAAATTTTATCCCGGGAGATACTCTAAATGCAATTTGTATGTTCAACCCTTTTGCTATTGTATAAATCTGAGTGGTAATTAAGATAATTTTAATTGTATGCATGAATTTCGGGCTGTGGAATTAAATTTATTAATAAGAAGTGTGAGGAGGGTTAAATTAACTTATGTAAAAGATTAAATTATGACGTTGAGGCCGTGTGTAGCTCTGGGAGAAAACGTGGAAGAAGGTTTAAGTTATATTATATTTAACTTCCTTTAGATACAAAACTGTAGCAGAGATTTCACATTAGATTTTTCGAAAATGTACATATGTAGGTACATATTTTTCTATTTCGGATGAACTTTTTTTGGTGAATCTAATTTGATTTATTGATTAAACTTACACTACTGTTGGCCGCGACCTAAGTAGGTCGTTTGTTGGAATGGAAATTTGGGGAATTTGCTTACATATTTCAAAAATCTTATATTTGAATTGTGTATTCTTTTTGTTTTATGACACACCAAATCATCTATTTTAGATACATGAGCCCAGTATTTATTTGAGGTTTTATAATTATTTGCAGGGTTGCCATCTTCAAGCACTACTATCATTATGACTTTAAGGTTACAAATGATATAATTGTATGCTTACCATTCATAATACTGATTTTGATACAAATTTAAATAAGGTTTTCTAACAACTTGAAAAACGTAGTTTCAAAAGCATTTAGTAGAGTCAGGCTGTTTTTTTTTTTCAAAAATATGTATGTAGGTAAACTTGGTTTTAACAAATCCCTCCTTCGATTTGTTATATAGTGCGCGCACTTAAGGGGATATGAATATCCCCTTAATAATTAAACAGAGTGCGAGCAATTAGGGAGGGAGGATAGGATTAGAAAGGAGATACTGAAGCACATTGGTTTTGAATGTCTGCTGGGCTCGAAAGGGAAGTTATCAGTTGGAACACATTTCAGTTCGGAGACATTTAATTTACCTCCTGAATATATGCACATTTTTGGCTTAGAATCTCGATAAATGGTTTTGTGTATTTATTAAGTTTCAGGAAACTATAGGCGATTTGATGGGTTTTTCAAAGTAAATGGCGGATCCAGGGGGGATTCAGAGGGGTAGGAAATTTTCGTAGGAAATTCCTTGAATTCAAAACATATCAAAATGCCGTAATGTATATGACCTCCCTTATATTTTTAATTATGTATTTTTTATATATGAAAATACAATTTGTATTTTACTGCTTTAAATTCTGTTGCCAAAAATACTTTCCTCTCCAATTCGATATTAAGTTGCCTTTAAATTCCTGAAACTCGTGTTCAATTCCATCTTATTTTTTTTTTGACGCACATAAAAGTGCTTTCTCAAAACATTTTTTTCTTTTTAATATTTTCTAATAGATACAAAAACTTTTAAGATCTTTAAAAAAAAAAACATTTTTAAGCTGTGCTCAAAAACACATGTTAAGTGTGTGACCCTCCCCTCTCCTTATTTAAGGTCTGGAACCGACCTTGTTCGAAGTCCTTATATGCCAAGATTTTTAAAACTAATTTTCGTAAGATTGATTTGTGGAAACTATGTGTACTTTCAATTTTTCCATTCCAAATATGGTATTGGTAGTACCCGTGGCATGATGATTAGTGCGTTGGACTGTTATGCCAGAGGTATTGGGTTCGATCCCTGCCTATGTCATCTAAAGTTTTTTTTTTCACTGGTACTGCCTCTTGCGAGGAATTGACAAATTCTCCAAGAGTAATTCTTATCTTGAAAAGTGCTTTCTCAAATTAGCCGTTCGGATTCGGCTTAAAACTGTAGCTCCCCTCCATCCTTGACAACAGTGCTCGCACACAGAAATGTAAGTCACTATAGGCCCTAGTTCTCAATGGACTGTTACGCCACCCAATTTATTTATTTATAAATATGGTATTGAAGTACTCAGAGCAGGCTTTGTCCAAAAGACGATACAAATTTTCCTTAATAGATTTATTTCAATTAACTGATGGTTAAGTTATGTACGCAGTGCTGAAAATCGAATTGATGGTTGTATGCAGCACTATACATCCGTGCTATCTAAGATGAAAGATATATATGATGTTCTACTATACTCAGTTGGTTTTTGTTTGTTTATAGGCCTACAGACTGCAAAATAAAAAAATTCGCCAACTAAATGCAATCGAAAATGTAAATCAATCTAAATTTATCGAATCGGAATATTTGATTAGGTTGAACAAATTTATTGCAAAATATTCTTGGTCTTGCGTGCTTTGCAAAAATTCAGTTCTTATGATATATTTTATTTATATTCCTACTTCATATAAGCTGCTTATATCAGGAACAACTAATGAGATGAAATCAGTTTTGTCAATAAAAGCACCCCACAAGTATTTATCGGGAATTTTATCTGAATAAAGAAAAGAAACATCAACTACTGATTTATGTAATGTTTAAGATTCTTCATGTGCATTTGAAATTACATTTGGCAAATCAGTGTTTACCTTACCTTTTTTCGTTAAGAGGTCCTTTAAGGTTGAAAATAAACAGTTATTTTGAACCGTTATAGACTAGACAAATATTTTGACACATTACCCATGTAAAGGAAACAATAAAGACACCTCCATATATTCCCTTTTCGACCACCAAAAATCAAATACAAAATCCAAACCCATATAGAAACAAATAAACCCTCATATCCTCTGTGTCCCTGAATTTTTCAGGTGCAACACTATCTTAACAAAGATCCAGAGAAAAGATAAAAAGGAACAAAAATCACTCCAAGAAAATAATCATCATTTTATTCTACTTGTTAATTCGTGTTTCTTTCTTTCCGTTGCAGTAATTTTGATGCTGTTGCAAGATAAGGCCCCCGGGATGACCATAAAAATTTGGTGAATGCAATAAAATGTGACACTTTTAAGCAATAAAGATTCTCAACAATATAATTTCAAGCGAAACGCGGTCTTCAACTCTGATTCCGATTCCGAGTCCGAGTCCGACACCGTCAGCGAGCTCTGCAAACACAGTTACACCTTATACTTTGGTGGATGATGCCCGTTTTGTACGCGATTGTTTCGGTTTTTTTTTTTATTTTCTTGGAGAGTTGAAGGAATGGAATCAAATCATATTCGGTGGCGTTTTCCATGATTTGAACAGGTCAAAAATTAAATGTTTGTTTTTGTTGTGGTTTTTGGTTGATGTTCTGTTTTTTGGTAGTTTTTTAGAGCACAATCTGATTACAGTTTTTCTTCGTATGGATGATGGATGGAAATGACTTTATCCGCTTGTTTTGTTTTCTGGTAGCATTCAAGGAACTCAGTACCTAAGTTAGAAATCCTAATCGAGATAGGAACATGATTTAGATGAACCTCAACTCAATGTTCTTGAAAAGTTCTGGGGACACTAATATGGAATTCTTATACGTTGAGGTGAGAAGAGACAAAGACAAAAATATGCTTCAGGTAGATATCTATGAAATACTGTCGAAAATGTGTTTGAAGCTTGAGATTTGGTTTGTTGCAATTATATTACCCAATGCACAATCCCAAATAATACATTCTACATTTTTAATTCAAAGAGTTTCTAAATTATTATATTTTGGGTTTATAAAAAGAAAAAGCAAATAATGTATATTGATGACTGAGCCAAGAAGCATAAGAAAAGACAGTTCTGTGATGATGGTATGACAGTAGCACCACACGTATTTTGGTATCGTTTTATGATGATCTTAACTCAATTAATTGCTTCTACGAAAATTTTGGGATTTGTGAATGAAATGCAAACGACACGTGTCTTTTTCTTTTTCTTTTTCTTTTAGTTAGCTAGATTTTTTAAAAATTATATTTATTAGAGTAATAGTAAAATAGTAATTTTTATGATGGTCATTTTTATAAGGCTCTCATTTGTGTTTGAGAGGAATTGGATCAAAATTATATGGAATTTGGGCATCTAATTAAACATCAATGCAAAGTGTAGGGTTTTCTAATAAAGCGTTTTATTTTGATTAAAAAAAAAACATATTTTTTAGAGAAATGAATGGATGTTTATTTAATTTTAAATACAGCACCTAATGAAAAACAATAATGTCCAAATGGCCGAAACGACTATGGTTGGAGCACCCTCAATCTTTAAGGTTCTGAAACGATTGAGGAATATTGGAATCAAGGAACTTTTCTTACCTTTCTTCTTCTTTCTAACTATTTTTCAATTGCACTAACGTCCCTTCTTTGCAACGCTGATCAATTTAAAACTTAAAAAAGAGGTTGGGATGCGACCCACACTGATAACTTCCCATCCCGTCTGTCGATTTGTCTTGCTTAAAAGGTTTGTAGGTTTTCGTGTTTTGTTAAAAAAGTTGCCAGTTGAATTATTCTAAAAGATTTAAAAATTACCAACAATATTTTGCATATAATGAAACAGTTTGATTTCAAAATCTATTTTTGTTAACGAGATTTTTACTCCAAAACAATTTTTAACAATTTTAGTAGTATTTCTTAAAAGTTTTTATTTCTTTAATACCTAAACAAATACAAATTGGATGAATGAAATAAATTTGAAGTTAATACCTTCTATTGTTAACGAGATATGCAGAACCGAACATCAATTTTTACCAAATTTGCTTACTATTTTTTGTAGATTTTATTTTTTATGAAAAAACGGACTGTTGGATTTTTATAAAAAAAAATTACTGAATGTCGAAAACAATATTTTCTTTGAGATAAAATAAGTTCGAAGTCAATATTTTTAATTTTTGAAAAGATATTTGAGTCGAAAATCAATTTTTACTTTTATTCATTTTTGTTTAGGTTTTTATTTTTTATAAAAAAAACTGGCAATTCGATTTTCCTCAAAATTTTACCAGATGTCAAAAACGTTATTCTTTATTGCACAAAACTATTTTGGAGATAAAATCATTTTTTTTCGTAAAATATTCGAGGTGATAAATAATTTTTTTTAGTTTTTTTGATTTATAAAAAAAAAGTTGTTTGAATTTTTTTCAAAAATATATTTGTTTGGTATGACGTCATAATATATAATATAAAATTTAATTCAAGTCGCTAGCGTTATTGGTTCGTGAGATATTTTGGGTAAACCAAAATTTTCACCTTTTTTTAAATTGCTATGGTAAAAATATAAATATAATAATACGTACACACGCACGCACAGACATCTCACTAAGGAAACGTCGAGAAATGTCAAAATTTTCAATTCGATAAATCGGACCGATTACCATAACTTCCTTTGGGAAGATTAAAATATCTTGAAGAAAGTAAGCTTAATGACCGGAAGCAATAGGTTCACTGATGGTGAACTCATGGTTTATATCACCGAACAGTCTAACAAGTCGTCTTTACATCGTTTTGGAAGAAGTGAGATTATAGCACTTGATGCATTTGGTATAGTTCGGCATCAAGTTCTCTTATCGAAAATGCGTGCATTTGCTATTGAATCTCTTCCTTTCGGACCGTTCAATTCAAGTAATTGGACGTGTTCAAATCTGATATCCACAAAATAAACGCTGGTGTGCATCAGGGCTCAGTTTTGTCTCCGCCACTCTTCCTCATTTTTATAAATGACCTTTTGTCTGAAACTTCTTACCCACTTAATTGATTCACTGATGACAGTACCCTCAGCTTTTCATATTCGTTTTTATGTTCCAATCCTTGTCCTTCGGATTTTGACTATAAACGGAAGCGTATGATAACCTTACAGACACACTTAATATAAAGATGAGTTTTTGAACACCGCTTAAAGGGAGGCTAACAAAATTTAAATAAAATAATGTGCATCGTAACGTTAAATGTACACATTTCAAGGTCTAAAGAAACAACTTTATTTATTAGATTATTTTAGAACACTGTTGTCCAGCAAGAAGTGGTCTAACTATTTCATTTGGACGACCACTACACATGAAAGTATTCCAAGATTCTAGAATAATTAAGAGCTAAAATACTATTGATATTAGTTTTTTGAAATTATCTAATGAATAAAAAATAAATAAAATGGAATTGAAGTTAAATAGATCTTAGGACCGAAAGGCATTAGCATTAAGTATTATTGTTTAACTTAGAGTGTCAGTAAGTTAGTTGTAAGTTACGGATAATTAGGCTAGTTTTAAGAATTTTTTTCTAGCTTTAAGATAGTCTTAAGAATGAATTAATAAAAATGAATTTGAAAAAAAAGAGCTAAAATACAATAGTTTAGAGGGTTGTTGGGGCATTTTACTCTGAAATGTAAGAAATTGTGTTGAAACGTATCTTTTTTCCAATAATAATATATTGTGTTCTTGTTGGCATTTCTATAAATGCGAAGAACGCCTCCAACATATTGATGCAAAAAACCAGGAAAGTGAGAAAGTTTAAAAGAAAAAAGTGATATTTTTTCTTAAGAAAATAAAACTGATTTTGATATGAAAAATTGTCTGGCTTTTTTTTTTGACGTATTTTTTTCGGACGCACTTTTAGGCAGTCTATTATTATTATAGTTATCAGTCTGCTTACTCAAAGATTGAGCAGACGCTAGAAGAAAAATTCGAAAAAAAAAACTGTTTTGCGTGAACCTTTTTAAAAAATTGTAGAGAGAAAAATGTTTGGTTCTTGAATTTAAGCAAATATAGATGCATTTAAGTACATAATTTTTCTAAAAATTAAATAAAAGCAAATTAAAGTAGGTAAACAAATAAGTTGGGAAGAAACTTTAGTGCGGCACTCACTCACAAATTACACGTTTCTTGAGAGATTCAAAGCTTTTATTTCATTATGTTTTTCAATTAGCCATTAGTTTGACGAAAGCGTCACTTCTGCTGTTTTTGGGAAATTTATATTCTGGATTTGTGTTTAAATCTCAGTCCAAGAGCATCCAAAGCAAATCCACTTCAAAAAGTAGAATTCTTTAATTTTTTAAGATTTTTAAAGTTTTTGTATTTAATAGAAAATCAATTTGAAAGAAAAAAAAAACACATTAAGAAAGCCTAACACTATTTTTTATAAGCTTCAAAAAAAAAATTTAAGGAATTTAAGGGCAACTTAATAACAAATTGTTGATCTCTTAATTAAGGTTTCTTCTTAAGAACCTGAATATTTGCTCTTTCTCTCAAAAAAGATCTTATGAAAATAATTTAAAGCATTACTAAAGTTTTGTCCACATTTAAAATTTTGAAAAACCTATAAGATTATTACGTTTTGAATTCAAAGAAATTCCTACGAAAATTAAAAAAAAAAATTCCGGGGAGGGGGGTCTTGACCCCTACGACCCCTTCCTATATCCGCCATTGATTTTTTTTTTTATAATAAGCGCACACTCAAAGGGATAAACTACCCTTATTAGGTAGACACAGTGTGAGCACTAGGAAAGGGAGAGAGGGGGTGAAAGGAGGTGTCGGTGCACATTAGTTTTGAATTCCTGAATATTGCAATGGCTGGGAAAGACAGAGTGTGGCAAGGCATTCCACATTCCCATAGTACGGCTAAAGAACGAATCTCTGTACTTGACAGTACGACCGAAGTTGGGCTCGAGGGTATATTGATGAGCATTCCTAGAAGCGCGAGTATTACGTTTGAACTGTTTAAGGGGAGGAATGCAACTGGCTATTTCTCTAGAGCATAAACCATTAAAATAACGGTAAAAGAGGGTGAGACAAGAGACATTTCGACGATGTTCAAGCGATGTAAATGATCTTATGATGGTAATATCAACAATCAATCTAAATGCTCTACGTTCAATACTGTCCAAGAGGCTTAAGTAAGTTGCAGGAGCACCAGCCCAGATATGGGAGTTATACTCAAGCTTTGGACGTATATAAGTCTTGTAGATAACAGCCAGATGAGAGGGGGAGAAAAACTTCTTGCATCGCCTTAGAAAACCCAAACATCTTGCGGCATTTTTGGCGACATCGCGTATGTGATCGTTCCACAAAAGGTGGTTGGTGATAGACATACCGAGAATATCGAGATGTTCAGTCTCCTCGATGCAAGTGCCATCTATGGATAATGGCAAGGGGGGTATATCTCGCTTTAACGATACAAGACAGCATTGGGTTTTCGTAGCATTAAATTCCACGCGGTTTCTTATTCCCCATTATACAATGCTGTTTAGGTCGGAATTTAATGAGGGATGTGAATCTGAAAACGAATATGAGAAGCTAAGAGTACTATCGTCAGCGAAACAATGTATTGGATTAGAAGTTGCAGACAAGAGATCATTAATAAAAATGAGAAAGATAGATAGATATATGTTGGAGATAGAAAAGAGCCCTGGGGCACACCAGCATTTATTTTGTGGTTTTCAGACTTGAATCCATCCAATACAACTAGTATTGAACGATTCGAAAGGTAATTACTAATCCAATGAAGGAGGGATTCATGAAAACCGAAAGCACGCATTTTCGATAAGAGAGCCTGATGCCAAACCTTATCAAATGCTTTTGAAATATCAAGTGCAATAATCTTACTTTCTCCAAGACGATGTAAAGATTCGTTCCACTGTTCGGTGAGATGAACCATGAGATCACCAGTGGACCTATTGCTACGAAAGCCGTATTGCCGGTCATTAAGAAGCTTTCGATCCTCGAGATATTTCTTGAGCTGATAATTAATCAGCGTTTCCATGACCTTGGAAAGAAGGGACGTAAGTGCAATCGGTCGGTAATTAGACGGTGAGGAAAATTCGCCTTTTTTGGGAATAGGCTGGACAAATGCGGTTTTCCATCCGCTCGGAACGAGACCTGAGGAGTAGGACAGATGAAAAAGCTTACGCAGTGGTTTTGCCAGCGTTGAAGAACATCTCTTCAGAACAATAGCGGGGATACCATCCGGACCAGCGGATTTGTGTGTTTTAAGATCTTTTAGGACTCTCGCCACAGTACGAGTGCGAAAAAAGATTTGCCCCATAGAATCACTAACTCGCCCAAGTACAGGCGGAGTCATAGCACTCACTGGCAACGTTGAATTGGCGGCGAACTGCCTAGCAAAGAGATTAGCTTTCTCTAAAGAGCTAACAAATGGAGTGTCATTGACAACAAGCGTAGGAACCGAAGAAGAGGAAGAATTCCTCATATTTTTTACAAATGACCAAAAATTTTTACTGCCTTTGGGACATTGCAGTATTTTTTGCCGTAATTTTTGGTCATGTAAAAATTTGGTCCGTCGAATATGGGCGTTGCAGGTCTTCCTGGCTTGCTTGAACTTATTCCGGTTTTCCTCAGTTGGATTGGCTTTAAAACAACGGAAACTTACCTTCTTGACCCTAATAACCTCTTTACAGCTCGCATCGAACAATGCGTTTTCCCTAGGTCTGATGCTTTTAACCCTATTCGGGATAAAAGTTCTCATTCCCAGGAGAATCAAACTTGTGATCATATCAGCGCTGGCGTCAACGTCACTATCGAGGAAGTATAGTGACCAGTTAAAGATCCTAAAATAATTATTGAGACCGTCCCAGTTGGCTTTCTCGTATTGCCAAACGGTTCTCTTTCTTTAACTGGAGAGTTTTTACACGAGAAATTTGCTGATATGACACAATGGTCAGATGAGCCTAGAGGAGATAGAACACTAATAGTGTAAGAAACAAGTCAAGAGTGTTTTCTGCTCGACCTACCACGTCCGATATTGATATTGATGCAGAAATATTGCTAAGTGTTACGGTTTTCTCCGATGATGCAAAAAGTTTTTTACCTCTTTTGATTTGGCTATTATTTACAATGCTTCTATAGCCCAAATAACGTACTTAAGTCTTTTTGCAAAAGGTTGGGTTTTTCAATGCCAAACGGATATGGACGGTTCAATTGCATTTCTGAAGGTTGTTTTTCACTGCCCTTGCTAGGTTTTTGATTTATCTTAGGATTGAAATAACGCTAAAGTGTATGACTTGTTGGACCTTAGGATGGTTTGTAACATGTAAATTACCATGAAATTGAAAATATCATACAAATTTTATCCATTCATCATCGTTCCATACCATTTTTAGTTTCATTTTATCCCCAGAAGAAAAGAAATAAACATACAATATTTTGTATTTGTGTAATGTTAAAATGAAATAAAAACATTTAGGTATATTGTAGTGTATTACTACGAGCCATTTTTTAGCCTCTTGTTAAAGTGCTTTCATGGCTGGTAAGGTACTGTATACCGCTTTCAAAATGTCAACAAAAAACGCTTCTATAAGAAACTCATTTATCGGATTCTGCAATCGACATTATTTTAATTTTCACCTTTTACTTTTTTCTTTTCCATTTGAATTTTTCTAATTTGACTTATTTAAATTTTCAAAAGATCAACAATTTTGCGAAAAAATTATAATTTTTGTTTTTTTTTTATGATTTTAAAACATCGTGTCGCACTTTTTTCAGTTGTTATATGGCCAAGATTTGGAATGGAGTGAAGTGGTGTTATAATCATCTTTGTGTTTGCTTTTTTTAGTTGTATAAGTTCTCTTGATGATTATTTCGGTTTGTTAACTTAACTCAACCAGTGTTCAGGTTTAAACTATATATTGAAACCCAAAATAGTTCGTCAAATACTTGAACATTATCGATCCTAAGTCAAAGCACGGACATAAGTGGATAAACTCGTTTACAATGTTGCCTTAATTTTTGATCTGGCAATTAATAATACGAGTCAATAATGGAAATATTCCAAGTTGCAGACTGGTAAGGTTTTTATCACACTGAATAATATTGACTGAATAGAAGCGAAGATGATTGATGTTTTTTTTTTTTTGTATAAACCCACAACTGTAGGTTGCAAATAAAAACAAAATAAACTTCCGAAAACACACGCAAATTAAATATTCCAACTTTATATTTTGAGATCTAACATCCCACCAAACTGTGGATTCCTTTCAAAACAGAGCCGATGAAATGTTTAATGTTTGACCATATTTTCTGTATTACAAAACGCAATTCAACTTTGTTCCGCAGAAATTTTCATTTTAGATTTTGCGCACTCGATTTGCACTCGATTTAGTTTTTGGGAGCTTTTCTGCGAAACAACGCTAGACACCTACTCATTGCCCAAACTCCAGCTATATAAGTTATATTGCAACACATGGAATGCATTCGGTCAGGTGTATTGAAGCACCTTCTTCATATCCACACAAGCACTTAAAAAACCTATCTTTACCTAACCTCCTGTCTTAATTTCAATGTATATAAAATGCTGCATCTTTAATGGAAAAAAGGGGCGTTTCCAATTTGTATCTAGATGATTCAATTCTGTACAAAAGTATATAAGAAACTTGAATAACGTGTTTCTCTCACACGCTTTAGTATAATGGCGACATAGTCATTTGGCCACGCCTTTAAGAGTTTACTCCTAAAAAAAATATACATACACATCTATAGATAAAAATTTTATGCATAAGTAGTTGTATATATCTTTTCAATGCAAATGTATATAAAGGAACCTCTATTCATACAGACATTCCGACGGATGTTGGATTATGCAATGGTCGTCCTAGGAGGAGCCGTTTGTTGGCATAGTGCGCCAGGAATTTCAATTTAAAACACCCCCCGTGTGTCTGTTCCGTCCAGCAGCGGGTGCAAAATGTGGTGCCTCATCTCCGGCTCCCATCATAAGCAGTTTCTGAACATTGAACAAGCTATTTTGAATTTCCCCGCAGAATAAACATTTCGTTTTCCTTTTTTTTAAGTTGGGTAGGAATAATATTTCCAACGAACAATGTTGAGCTTGATCTTTGAGAAAATCGATGAGTGTTGACCTAGTTCAATAGACGCATCTAAAATATCAAATTACTTTCTCATATCTAGTGATTTGTATAGAACCTCAAAGAAGCGTCCGAAAAATCTTTTCCAAAAAAAAAGAGATGCGTACGCGTAGACATCATGAGAGGTGTTTAAATAAGCAAAGTTTTATGTTTTATCGGTGACGTGAGTAGACACAGGAAAGTAGGTAGGTGGCTATAGAAAGGTGATAAATATGTTGTTCGACATTATTTTATTGGGTTTGGATTGATTTGATTTATTAAGAAAATTATTCCATAGTAAATAAATTAATTGTTTTAATAACAATAATGTTCTTTGCAAACACAAATAAGTAAGCATACATATGTATGTAGGTATCATGTTTCAAAAATCGTCAAAAATTTGCGACCCACAGTAATAATTTTCCATCTCGTCTGTCGGTTTGTCTTGCTTAAAACTTTAACAAAATGTTCATAACAATATTTTGTGTGAGATAAATAATATCTTTCTTTAGGTAAGGTTAGGTTAAAGTGGCTGCGGATACAAAAACCACACACTTAGGCCAGAAGAAAAGGCCCATTGTGATACCACATGAATCTAGAGAATTACTTCCCACTAGTCGAACCATTTTGAGCTTTTTATAAAGCGAAGGAGATATCTGATATCCTTTTTAACTAGTTCGCTGGGATCATCAAAAGAGTAATCTCCCAGATGAAGTTTGCGTCTTAGTGAAAGAGCAGGGCAGGTGCAGAGGAGGTGAGAGATTGTTTCTTCTTCTTCCTCGTCCATACAGCTCCTGCAGAAGTCATTTGAGGCTACACCAAGTCATAATGCGTGTCTACCTATAAGACAGTGTCCCGTAAGGACACCTATTAGGGAGCTAATATATGAAGTCTGCTTTGAGATAACAAGTCTTTAGAGCGCTTTAGGTCCAATGAAGGCCATATTAGTTTTGTGGCTGCGCATGTTGGTAAATTGTACCACCTAGAGTTTGCTATCTCGAAAGCTGTTTCTTTTAGCAGAAGTTTACATGTAGCTATGGGTAGGACCTATCTTCTCCCTTTCAGGTGAAATAGGTATGACGGTTCCATTTTTAGCGAGTTCATCGGCTCTACAATTTCCTGCGATGTCTCTGTGGCCCGGCACCCAGCATAGGTGAATGTTGAATTGCTGCGCCATCTCCATAAGAGACGATCGACAATCGAGGGCCGTTAGAGATTTGGTTGAGACGCCGTCAAGAGACTTGAAAGCAGCCTGACTGTCAGAGAAGATGCGGATATCAGAAGTTAATATCACGTTTTCTCTTAGCCAGGAGAGAACCTCTTTGATCGCTAAAATTTCCGCTTGGAAGACGCTACAATGAGGAGAGTGTCCAACACTGCTGAGGGTGTGGTTCTCAAAGCCCCGCTAATGCAGAGACATGCAGTGCGTTGGACTCTGCTGAGTTTGTCGTAGTATGTGACTTTCTCCAGTGCAGTCCACCACACTGCAACCCCGTACATAAGTATTGGTCGGATGACCGATGTGTATAGCCAATAGGTTATGCGAGGTTGAAAACCCCATTTGTTTCCTATGGCTTTCTTGCAGAGGAAAAGAGCTGCTGTAGCTTTTTTAACTCTTTCTTAAATATTAGGTTTCCAACTTAATTTTTTGTCCTATATTAGACCAAGATATTTGGCCTCATTGGTAAAAATTAGTGGTACACCTTTTATTGGGGGAGGTACAATTTCTGGGATCTTGTATTTCCGTGTAAAAAGGACGAGGTCTGTTTTTTGAGGATTAATACTAAGTCCGCAGTGATCTGCCCATCTAGTGAGCATATTGAGTGCGTTTTTGAGGAGGTCTCTCAGTGTATTAGGATGTTCTCCTATGACGACGATAGCAACATCATCGGCATACGCAACCACTCTGTAGCCTTCTCTCTCAAGGGATATTAGTAGCTCGTTAACCACTATGTTCCACAGGAGAGGGGACAGAACACCACCTTGGGGAGTGCCTCTACTGACAGACCTTTTCGTACAAAAATCCCCCATCTTAGAGTTGATGATCCTGCTTTTTAGCATTAGATTTATCAATTCACAGAGTGAGTATTCGACGTTTAGGGTCGTCATATCAGAAGTGATAGCGGATGTGTCAACGTTGTTGAAAGCGCCTTCAATATCCAGGAAGGCCACCATAGTATATTGTTTTTGTTCTAGGGAGTATTTGATAGTTCTTACCAAGGTGTGCAAAGCTGTTTCTACCGATTTCCCTTTGCAGTAATCATGCTGAGATATCGATAGTCTCTTATCAAAGCTATTACGTACATGGATATCAATCAATCGTTCCAGAGTTTTGAGAATGAATGACGATAGGCTAATAGGTCTTAGATCTTTAGGGTTGACATGCGAACATTTGCCCGCCTTGGGAATGAAAACTACCTTTACTTCTCTCCATCGCTGAGGTATATAGACCATATCTAGACAACTTTCTTTGCTCTCCAATAAATACTCGAGTGTTTTTGTAGGTTTTCGTATTTTTTTTTAAGTTGTCAGTTAAGTTTTTCTAAAATATTAACTAAAAAATACAAACTATTTTGCATATGATAAAATAGTTTGATTTCAAAATCTATTTTTGTTAAGGCGATTTTTATTCAAAAACCAATTTTTACCATTTTAGAATTTGTTTATACATTTTTCTTTCTTATGTAAACGAATAAAGATACGATTTTTCTAAGAACAATATCTTACGTTAACAACAAAATTAAGCACAGATTGAATTAATTTTGAAGACAATACCTTAATTTATTATTAAGATATGGAATCGAATATCAATTTTTAGTCATTTTGCGTAAGTACTATTTTTTGTAGATCTTAATTTTTATGAAAAGAATTGATTGTCGGATTTTTATAAAAAAATTATTGAATGCCGCAATATTTTCTATAAGATGAAATTAGATTGAAGCCAATATTTTTACAAGATGTCGAAAACGTTATTCTTAGTCACATAAAATTATTTTGGAGATAAAATGATTTTGTGTTCGTAAAATATTCGAGGTGACAGTTATTTTTTTCCAGTGGTTTTGATTTATACAAAGAAATTGTTATTTAAATTTTTGTTTTCAAAATTATATCAATTTGATTCGTTAGTTATTTTGGGTTAACCAAAATGTTGATATGGTAAAAAATACCCATTCATTTTTCTTCAGAGTCCTTTCTGTATACTTTTGCATTATTATCTGTATAACAAAATTTATTTGAAGTCAATATCTCTACTGGTTCTTGAGATATGAACGGCGAAAAAAGCTTCCCGGACGTAAGGATGTACATATATGAACATACGTACACACTCTAAAAATCTTTAAATTAGATTTTAGGGACCTTTAAACGTCGAGAAATGTTACAATTTTCAATTCGACAACTCGAGCCGATTACAATAACTATGGGAAGTTATTCAAGGACAAGGTTTCTCCTTGTTATTGAGTTTAGCTGGAAAATTTTATATTTTATTTAGTTTTCACAAACAAAAATATAAATCTTTTGGAGTTGTCCTGGGGCGAATGTAAAACATATTTCAATAATTGAGTGAGTGGTGAATTTTGTTTGTTGTCTTTTAATAAAACGTTTATAAAAGTTTATCATATAAAACAATCCTAATGGACAGTATTTCTTTAGATGTCAAATACGTCATTTTTAGAGGTTTTAAATATTTCTAAAATATTTTTATTTTTAGTACGTATGTAGTTTCTTAGAACTTATTAATATAGTTTTACGTTGAAAAGATATCGGTTTTGTGATATCGAATTCTTAATCCAAAAAGTAAAATTTGACTAAAATTTATAATTTCTTCAAAATATGTTTTCTTTTCTTAACACATCTTCGAATAAGATGGTTGTTCTACGGTCTTTAATTTTTGTATTTTTATTTTCATTTTACAATTTAAAAATTGTTTTACATAGGTATTCTAAAGGATGCCAAATTTGAACTAAATCTGACATTCTTGTCTAACTTAGATAACGAATACATTTCACTTTTCATCGTCATATTTTAAGGTAATAGTTTTTTTCTACTCTCCAAAGATCAAGCTATGTATATCTGACAAAAATTGTGTAATATATTTTTTGAAATCTTTGAGTAAGTCATGGATTTTGTTACACCTTATCCTTGACAAACTTCGAAATTAAAATTTGTCACTAATAGAAAGTTTTCACATTGGACTCTTTTGCTTCAATTTATTTTGACATTCCTTGATTTCAATTCGATTTCCCTTAATTTTTGAAAATAAAATATTTACATGCATACATATGTATGCCTCACTTTCCTGTGTGTTTAATATCTTTAAATATCACGTGGCACTAATAATACTCGTACTCAAGTATGACTTATTATAATTTAATTATATTTTCCAATAGAAAGTTATTACGACTGTCAAGTTAGCACTACATTTTTTGAAATTTAAAAAACTGAGTATGCATTTAATTGTAGCTTTTTTGTTGTAAATTAGTTTTGAAAAAAAAAAAAAAAATTGTAGCTCGACGATTTTTCAAAAAATGGGTATGTAGTGCTAGGTTGATATCAAGTTAGCACTACACTTTTTGATTTTGTTGAAACTAAGTACGCAATTAGTTGATAATTATTTGTTGTAAATTAGTTGTGGAAAAAAAAAATTCCGAAATTTTTTTTTACTTTTTTTTTTGTTTGTTTTTTTTTTTTTTTTTTAAAAAGGGGGTATGTAGTGCTAACTTGACACCGTGAGTCCAGGCATAAAACAAGGATATTCGAAAATGTAACGATGCAATTAATTGTAGCTTTTTTGTTTAAAATTAGTTGTGGAAAGAAAAAAATTCCAAAAATTTTTTTTACTTTGATTTTTTTTAAAAAGAGGGTTTTGTAGTGCTAACTTGACACCGCGCGCCGTGAGTCCAGGCACAAAACAAGAAAAAACTGTTTTTGACCTACCCCACCCCCTTTTCGAAAATCGATTTTTTGTTCCAAGTCAAAGCATATTTCCTCAAGTTCGTGTCCAAATTTCATGCAAAACTGTAATTAAATATATTTAAATATATTTTTTGAAATCTTTGAGTAAGTCATGGATTTTGTTACACCTTATCCTTGACAAACTTCGAAATTAAAATTTGTCACTAATAGAAAGTTTTCACATTGGACTCTTTTGCTTCAATTTATTTTGACATTCCTTGATTTCAATTCGATTTCCCTTAATTTTTGAAAATAAAATATTTACATGCATACATATGTATGCCTCACTTTCCTGTGTGTTTAATATCTTTAAATATCACGTAGCACTAATAATACTCGTACTCAAGTATGACTTATTATAATTTTATTATATTTTCCAATAGAAAGTTATTACGACTGTCAAGTTAGCACTACATTTTTTGAAATTTAAAAAACTGAGTATGCATTTAATTGTAGCTTTTTTGTTGTAAATTAGTTTTGAAAAAAAAAAAAAAAAATTGTAGCTCGACGATTTTTCAAAAAATGGGTATGTAGTGCTAGGTTGATATCAAGTTAGCACTACACTTTTTGAATTTTTTGAAACTAAGTACGCAATTAGTTGATAATTATTTGTTGTAAATTAGTTGTGGAAAAAAAAAATTCCGAAAATTTTTTTTACTTTGTTTTTTTTTTTTTTTTTTTTTTTTTTTTTAAAGGGGGTATGTAGTGCTAACTTGACACCGTGAGTCCAGGCCTAAAACAAGGATATTCGAAAATGTAACGATGCAATTAATTGTAGCTTTTTTGTTTAAAATTAGTTGTGGAAAGAAAAAAATTCCAAAAATTTTTTTTACTTTGATTTTTTTTAAAAAGAGGGTTTTGTAGTGCTAACTTGACACCGCGCGCCGTGAGTCCAGGCACAAAACAAGAAAAAACTGTTTTTGACCTACCCCACCCCCTTTTCGAAAATCGATTTTTTGTTCCAAGTCAAAGCATATTTCCTCAAGTTCGTGTCCAAATTTCATGCAAAACTGTAATTAAATATAGCTAAAGGTGCACACAAACGAAAAAATAATATTTCCCCTCCCTAGTGCCCCCCTTTGAAAGAATTTAAAATTTTAAGCCAAAGCTTTATTCTTTCAGCAAAGACCTAAAGGTCTTTAAGATTCCGACCTTATGAAATAAATAATGATTATGAAAATATTCAAAAAAAAAACATCCCCAACCCCCCCGTTACAAAAACTAACATTTAAAAAATAGTTTTATATGCATAATCACTCAGATCAAACTGCTCCAAACTTGTTTTCTTCTTGTTTTGTGCCTGGACTCACGGCGCGCGGTGTCAAGTTAGCACTACATACCCCCTTTTTTAAAAAAATCAAAGTAAACAAAATGTTTGGAATTTTTTTTCTTTCCACAACTAATTTTAAACAAAAAAGCTACAATTAATTGCATCGTTACATTTTCGAATATCCTTGTTTTATGCCTGGACTCACGGTGTCAAGTTAGCACTACATACCCCCTTTTTTTAAAAAAATCAAAGTAAAAAATGTTTGGAATTTTTTTTCTTTCCACAACTAATTTTAAACAAAAAAGCTACAATTAATTGAATCGTTACATTTTCGAATATCCTTGTTTTATGCCTGGACTCACGGTGTCAAGTAAGCACTACATACCCCCTTTTTTAAAAAAAATCAAAGTAAACAAATTTTTTGGAATTTTTTTCTTTCCACAACTAATTTTAAACAAAAAAGCTACAATTAATTGCATCGTTACATTTTGGAATATCCTTGTTTTATGCCTGGACTCACGGTGTCAAGTTAGCACTACATACCCCCTTTTTTAAGAAAATCAAAGTAAAAAAATGTTTGGAATTTTTTTCTTTCCACAACTAACTTACAACAAATAATTATCAACTAATTGCGTACTTAGTTTCAACAAAATCAAAAAGTGTAGTGCTAACTTGATATCAACCTAGCACTACATACCACTTTTTTGAAAAATCGACGAGATACAATTTTTTTTCCCACAACTAATTTACAACAAAAAAGCTACAATTAACTGCATACTCAGTTTTTAAATTTCGAAAAATGTAGTGCTAACTTGGCAGTCGTAAAGTTATTGTAATCGGTCCAATTTGACGAATTGAAAATTATGACATTTCTCGACGTTTCAAGGTCACTAGAATCTAAATAAAATATTTTAAGAGAGATGTCTGTGATGTGTGCGTGTGAACGTACGATCTTACGAAACATTTTCACCCCGCTTTATCTCAAGAAGCGGCAGAAATATCAAATTTTTGTTCAACAGATAATAACATCAAAAGATGCAGATAAATTGTTTTTACTATAGCGATTTAAAATAAAATATTTCTCGAACCAATAACGCTAGCTTGGGTTGTCAACAGTGAATCCGTCCGTATCCGAGGCCTTCACGACACCACCTCCGACAACGGATTCAGGCTGATCGATTTCGCTGCGGGGCGAGACGTTCTGGTAGCTAGTACGCAGTTCACACATCTCAATATCCACAAGGGGACATGGAAATCTCCTGATCAATCAACCGTCAACCAGATTGACCACATTGCGATCGACGCACGACACTTCTCCAGTATACAGGATATCCGAACATTCCGAGGGGCCAACATTGACTCGGACCACTACCTCGTTGTAGCCAAGGTACGGCTACGGATATCCCGGTCCAAGCCAAAACAAGGAAGTACTGTGAGAAGTTTCGACGTTAGACGGCTACAATCGCAAGAGACTGCCATGTCCTTTTCCGATCGAATCTCTAGTAACCTCTTAAGGAGTCCTATGCTGCATGCATTAAGCATTGAAAACCAGTGGCAACATTGCCTTGCAGCCATCAGAGATGCCGCCTCTGAAGTGCTAGGTTTCACACGTCCACAACAGCGAAACCCCTGGTTTGACGACGAATGCCGGCAAGCGCACGCAGCGAAGCAAGAGGCATACAAAACGGCCCTGCACAGAAGGACCAGAGCTGCTCGCGAGCTCTACGAGCAGAGGAGGAGAGAGGAACACCGGCTTCTTAGATGGAAAAAAAGAAAGCACGAGAAGCGCGCGATCGAGGAGATAGAGGGATGTTACAACAGGAATGAGGTTCGTAAATTTTACCAAAAGGTAAAAAAAAACTCCCAAGGGTACCAGCCACGAACCGAAGCCTGTAAAGACGATCAGGGGAACATCGTAGTAGAACCGCAGTCTATGTTGAGAATATGGAAAGACCACTTCTCCAAATTATATAACGGCGATGACGAACCGAATCCCGCTGTAAGGGAGGTAGAACCACTCAACTTAGGCGACGCAGATCAACAATTCCGCCTACCCGACCTAGACGAAGTGAAGATAGCTATATCTAAACTGAAGTCAAACAAAGCTGCTGGAGCTGACGGCATAGCTGCCGAACTATTTAAAGCAGCAGGCGATGACTTGGTAGGGAGCATGCACCAACTCATCTGCAAAATATGGTCGGAAGAAAGCATGCCCGATGAGTGGAATCTCAGCATAGTTTGTCCGATACATAAAAAAGGAGACCCTTTAAATTGCGCCAACTACAGAGGGATCAGTCTCCTTAACATTGCATATAAGATCCTTTCTGTCGTACTATGTGAACGTCTGAAGCCGTTCGTCAACAACCTGATAGGTCCTTATCAGTGTGGCTTCAGACCAGGAAAGTCCACTATCGACCAAATATTCACATTACGGCAGATCTTGGAAAAACCCCAGGAGCTTCAAATCGATACCCACCATATCTTTATCGATTTTAAAGCCGCGTATGACAGCATCCATACGGAAGAGCTCTACAGAGCAATGTCTAGTTTTGGCATCCCTGTCAAACTTATCCGTTTGTGCAGAATGACGATGGAGAATGCACGCTGCTCCATCAAGGTCGGAAAAGATCTCACCGATGCATTTGATGTCAAAAAAGGTTTTAGACAAGGCGATGCACTGTCATGCGACTTCTTCAACATCGTTCTGGAAAGAATTGTGCAAAACTCAACCGTCAACACTAGAGGCACAATCTTCCAAAGGTCCATCCAATTACTCGGATACGCAGATGATATTGACATAATTGGAAGATCAAAGCGTGATGTCAGTGGAGCGTTTTTGAGCATTGTGACGGAAGCGATGAAGATGGGTTTAGTGGTCAATGAGGGCAAGACCAAGTATATGCTGTCATCAAAAAAGGACATTGAACAACGACGTCTTGGACAAAACGTCACCATGGACAGCTATAACTTCGAGGTAGTTAAGGACTTTGTCTACCTAGGCACCGCTATAAACACAGGCAACGACACCAGCGCTGAAATCAAACGAAGAATAACTCTTGCAAATCGCTGCTTCTTTGGACTTAGAAGGCAATTGAGAAGTAAAGTCCTCTCTGGAGCATCTAAAATCACCATCTATAAGACACTCATCATCCCGGTTCTCATTTATGGCGCTGAGGCCTGGACCCTGTCAAAGAAAGATGAGAACGTCTTAGGATACTTCGAGAGAAAAATTCTTCGGGTGATTTTTGGTCCCGTACGTATAGATGGAGAATGGAGGAGAAGATATAACGACGAACTGTACGGGCCGTACAGCGACACTGACCTAGTTAGCAGAATAAAAGTCCAACGGCTTAGATGGCTGGGTCATGTAGAGCGAATGGACATCAACGCTCCAGCCCGGAAGGTCTTCGAATCCAATCCCGAGGGACGGCGCAGTAGAGGAAGACCGCGACTCAGGTGGCGCACTCAGGTGGGTGAGGACCTCAACCAACTTGGCGTGCGAATTTGGAGACAGCTAGCTAGGGACCGAGCTGGCTGGAGACGCATGTTGGTTGAGGCCC
Organism: Eupeodes latifasciatus; assembly: GCA_920104205.1. Classification (NCBI taxonomy): domain Eukaryota; kingdom Metazoa; phylum Arthropoda; class Insecta; order Diptera; family Syrphidae; genus Eupeodes; species Eupeodes latifasciatus. The sequence continues at coordinate 120,816,712 of OV049926.1, forward strand.
AGGTCCGCCCCGGACTGTAGCGCCACCTTAAGTAAGTAAGTAAGTAGTAACGCTAGCTACTTTAATACAATTTTAAATTATATAAATAATTAAATAATTATAGATTCGAAATGCATCAAAGAATAACGTTTTTGAAATCTGGTAACATTTTTAGAAAAATCGAAGTGACAGTTTTATTACAAAAAATAAAATCCTAAAAACATATTACTACAATTTTATGAAAATTCTATGTTTAAATTTTTATCTCGGCATTATTTTCAAAAACATATTGAAATCAATCTTATTTTATCATATTGAAAATATTTTTGTTAACTTTTATTTAATTTTTTTAGAGAAATTCAATTGAAAGCTTCTTTTTAAATTTAATCAAAACTATGGATTATACCTAGGTGCCAGCAACTAGTTTACAAAATCAAATCTTACTTAAGTAATTAAGGTGTTGACATGAATTTAAACCATTGCTATTAAATTAATTAATTTCTGTGCTTCTTAAGCATCTAGCCAAAAACAAAGTAATGTTCAAAGAACAAAGGAAATATCTTTTAGAAAACATTAAATCCAGGAAATTGTTTATTAAATTCATGTAATGTGGGCATAAATTAACCCCATTAAACAAGTCAGTAAACAAATAAATAACCATACAGTACTATATACCTACCTATGCTATAAAACGTAACTTTCTTTAAGACTGTTTCGAGATGTTCTGAATGTAGACATATGGATCACATGTGTAGGTATGTATCGAGTTAATTCTAGCTCATATAAATAAAAATAACATTAACGTGATATAGGATGAGTTTTAAAAATGGGTCTTAAAGTCTTTTAGACATACACGCCTATACCTACAAAAATGCAAATTTAAAAAAAGCCCATACGTTCATCAATCTTTCGGAATTTTGATTAGAAAATTCAAGTGAATTTTAATAAAATCATATAAAAAAGACAACAGAAATTATAGAGGTAAATACATATGTATGTATCTACTCTTAGGTAGGTGAGGTACCATTATTTGCTTCCAAAATAGGTACCTACCTTACCTTTTCGAAATTGATTGGGAAGAACCTCGATAGGTTCTAAAAACCTTACAATTATGCTGCTCACGTTGTACTTGACAAACTTTGTATGGTATGGTTTGGTATGGTAAGTGAAATCAATTTTAATTTCCTTTCTTTTTATAACCTAAGTATGTATCTATACCTTACTTAACTGCAAATATATATACGTATGTATATGCGTATGAGGTTAAGCACAAGAAAATGCGTGTTTATCCCTTTTTTGTTGTCTAATCTTAAATTTTACTCAGCAATTTATAGCAATTCCAGGAAACTCAGCACATAATATGAGTTTAAGTCACTGTGTACCAACTGTACGCTTACGTTGCTCTACCTCCGTGCGTCGGTCGTCATAGTCGAAGACGACGGTCTGGCAGTCGGTCGGCCGACTTGAGTGGAGTGTAGTGTACAGGTACCGCATGTACCTATTTTATTTCCATTACATCCACCCAAATCCACCTCCGCATTTAGCTGCTCTGCTGCTTGGGCTTCCAAACAACGCAACGCAACGTTACCTATGCTACGTTCGTTGAGCTATACGAGTACCTTCCATCCATGGGCATTATTAGTATTTCAAAAAACGTCTCCTCCTCAAACAGCATTCCGTTACTCGTGTGGAATACTTAAGTATCCCATTTCCAACTTCCAGACGCCATTTTGTTTTTGTGGATGATAGGTTAGGTAGACACTATACAAAAACAACAACAACAAAAAATTATTTGTTTTTGAGAAAAGATTAATTTTTTTTTTGTTGCCATGATGGGTTTTTGTACTGATATAATCGAATAGGTATGGCTGGCGTTTGTTAAAGTGGGTAAGGAGGGGAAAGAGAGTGGGGTGGGAGCTATACACTATTCACAGCTTTTAGCCCACTGCTATAGTCATTCATTAACAATTGATGGCTAACTGTTCAAGGTGCGTGCAGATACATGACTCAAATGCACAATTTTGTTTTTGGTACCTTGCCTCACCTGGCCACAGAAGTTCAATACCAAGAATTTACACTCCTCTCCTCTACTCTCCTCGAACTCGAAGTAGAGCCAAGTGGCAAGTGTCTGCTTTAGAGTGGTGTTTTGTGGGCTACCCAGTCGCTAGCTACTCCCTTTGTGCAAAAGGTCAAAGGAATGATAACAGTTACTCTGAATAATAAAAGCGAATCACATAAAACAGTGCATAAAAGCCCAAAAGTCGAATGGGTCAGAAAAACGAAAAACAGGTCTTTGCGTTCCCACAGAAGTATTGGGGTGAGACCGAGCCGAAGAAGGTCGAATTGGGAATTCTATCGATCATAAAAATGCTTTCGCAGGTCACTGTACCCAGGCGTATACCGATTCGATTCTTCTGTACGACAACCCCATAAATAATAGCTGAAGGACGAAGACGGAATATGGTGTTTTTTGAACACCAATGCTTCTCTTGATGTCTCTCTAGCTTCTGCTGTGACGAAGATGATGATGATGATGATCTTTAATATTCATTCGGGTTCTTTTTTGCGTGTGTTTTGTTTTCGTCAAAATGCATCCCTCACTCCTTGAGTATATATTGCTGATGTTGGATGTCCTCAGGGGACAGGTTTTATTGCTGTTGGTCACTTCGAGGGTCGAAGCAATCGATGCTGAGTGGACAAATTGACGAACGGAGCAGGAAGAAATGTCATTAGATAAGATGAGTAGGTAAAAAAAATGAACGACAGACATGTGCGAATATGGAAATACCCAGGAGAATAATGTTCCAACAAGATCCATTTAATTATTTTTTTTTGGGATCATAAACATACGATTGCTTTCAAAAATCCTCATTTTTATTTGAGAATTGCGTGTGCAACTTTCACATATTTTCCATTGGCTACGACTATCAACCACATCAGAATTTAATCGATTTTTTGGCCTTATTATGACAACTGTCACTATTATACATAATTTATTGAAGTTGATTTCAATAGAAAGAAACAACGGAACTCACGCCACACCATCACACTCAATTGAAGTAAGCCGCTGCGCTGCCTACCGGACGCAGCGCAGCAGCAAGGCGGACTTGTAGACTTTATTTGCGTGACGGCTCATTAATATGCTGCGAATTGTTTTGGATTTATATCAGCGGGTCATAAAGAGTGAAACTCTTGAAATTTAAATAAATATATTTTTTTTTTTAAATTGTATAATTACGAAATTTTAGAGTTATCCACGTTTTGTGGATTAAATGATGATTAGAGTAATCAATGTAAGAAGTAAGTAGTTTTTTTTTGGCGTAAATTACATATGTGTGGCAGTGCTACGTATGTTGTATAAGTACCTTAGGAATGGACCTAAAGTTGTTTAAGATTTGTTTCGGATTAAATCTGACATTTTAATTTGACACTGCACTGCCCCCGTCTTAGACTTCTTTTCTGTGTATTTCATAATACATACATATATGAAAGCTAAATTTTCTAAAACTTAAATCTACAAATTTAAATAAAAACCTTTACCAAAATAATTTTTCTAGCTGTTTTATATATAAAAAATATAAACAATTATTCTTAGGGATAACTGAAATACCCTCTAAGTGATTACCAACTTCAAATAAAAAACTGAGTGGCCGTACGCCACGTGTCAATAGTCTCGTCAGTCTTTTCCAGGTTTTATAAATTTACCAAAGAAAATAATTTTTTGTTTATTTAATGTTAAATTTAGTAATTTTTTATAAGAAGCGTTTTTCATTGATGAATGGCAAGTTTCTGGCTGGAAAATTAATTCATTTCCAAAATTATATTTTTTTTAGATTTCAGCATACACCGGAAAGGCTGTATAGCTTTTAAACTAGGTGTGACATGCAGTTTAAGTGATTTCCTCAAAATTTAAAATTGACTTTACAAAAAAATACTACTAAGCTAAATAATTTTGGCGAAGGTTTGTATTTTTAAGTCCTTAATTGATTTGTAAACAACCCTTAGTTTAAAATGTCGCAAACAAATTTTAGTTGTGCCAAATTGCTCAAAAACTATAGTTGTATTTTTAATAGTTGTAAGTAAATATTGCATTTTATGTAAATCTACAATTTATGGATATCATTTAGTAAAAAAATGAATACGAAATTTATACCTATAAAATACTGAATTTGGTTGCATATACAAAAATGTCTCTTCCTTCGGTTGAACTATTTCACAAATCATAATTAAAAGTTATTCGAGCTTTATATTAAATTAAGAGGGGTTCACGTTTATTCCACCTAATCTCATTCCTAGGATTTTAAATGATGTCGTAATCCTTTTTACTTGCGACACAAAAATAATGGGCCACGGGATTCCGTCCGTCTGTCTGTCGTCGCCCCTACTGCCTAAACTATTGGGTCGATTGAGCTCAAACTTGGAAGTTAAGGTTTTAAAATGATTCGAGTAAGGTTTTTTTTTTTATTTTTTTAAGGTACAAAATAACTGTAGTCCCCTTTGAAATTTTGTATTAAGAAATCGAAACTTCGAATTTATGCAAAAACGAATAAAATATAAAATGTATATTTGTATGTTTTAAATAACTGAATACTAAAAATATGTTTTTATAAAAATTGTATATACATACACACAAAACTACTTCAAAAAAAGGCTATATGATGCGACCCACACTAATAGCTTCCCATGCCGTCGAAAACAGTTTCTTATCAGTTTTTTTTGTTGTTCATGTGGGGTTTTGTGTTTTGAAAGGTACAATGGTGAATTGATTTTTTTTTTAAATTAAAATTTATTGTCAAAAAATACAATTTTTACCAATTTTAGTTGTATTTTTTGAAGTACAAATTGGATTTTGCTAAACAAATTAAGCAAAGAATAAAATCATTTTGAAGCCAATATCTTTATTTATTTACGAGATATCGAAAATAAATTTTTACCAATTTTGCGTACTACTTTTCGTAAATTTTAATTTTAGTGAAAAAATCTGACTATGAGATTTTTTTAAAAATTTTGTCGAAAATTGTTAAAGCAAATATTTTTCATTTTTAAAAAGATGTTTTAGTATTGTTTTTTAAGTTTTTATTTTCTTGTAAAAAAACTGCAAATTCGATTTTTCTCAAAATCTTTACATATGTCGAACACGGTATTCTTCGTTCCATGAAATTATTTTAGTGATAAAATCATTTTTGTTCGTTAAATATTCGACGTGCCAGTTATTTTTTTGTCAGTTTTTTTGATTTATAAAAAAAAAACGTTTGTTGATTTTTTTTCCAAAATTATAACAGTTTGGTAACACGTCACATTATATGATAGAAAATATAACTGAAGTGCTAGCGTTATTGGTTTGTGAGATATTTTGGGTTAACCAAAATTTTCACTTTTTAAAATTCTTATGGTAAAAGACCATCAATTCGATTTTGTTATTGTGTGTATAACAAAATTTATTTGAAGTCGATATATCTACGGTTTCTTAAGAAATGGACTACGAAAAAACCCTCCCGAACGTACGAATGTACGCAGGTACGGACGTACGAACGTACCTACACGCGCACACATAGACATCTCTCTAAAAATCTTTTATTTAGATTCTAGGGACCTAAAAACATCGAAAAATTTACAAAATTTTCAGTTCGACAAATCAGACCGATTACAATAACTTCCTATGTGAAGTTAAAAAACACTCTAACGATTTAAAAAATTAAGGTTTTCGTAAGAAATCAAATGGCATTTACATTTTTGAAGAAAACTTATTTTGCATGTACTTAAATCTTAAATTTGAGGTCCTATTTTTGAACAGACTCTTTGGGTACATTGACAAGTTCGTGCGCCATAGGCGTACATTTCATTGTATTCGCTTTTTGGTTTTTTTATTAACACATTATTCTTAAAAACTGAAAATCGTTCTACCCACTTCCTCTGAGCGTATATGAGGTTTAAATTGACACAAACCTAATGCTCGACAATTTTGATAAAATCTTTTAAAATAGTTGGAGTTATAGAAGAGATAAGAGAGATAATGACGAAAAATTGATTTCCAAGGCCTCTGAACTTCAAAAATTTTCGACATAGACACAAGCTTTCATAACTTACTTAACACTCACTTACACAGTGTTCAACAAACCAAAATGAAGGTATCTGTAAATGAATTCCCAGCTTCCTGTCCTATTTTACTGGACTTCTGAGAACTATTTTGTTCACATTGAGCCATCTTAAATGCATGATTATTCTAGCTCTAAATTTCTCAAATGCACTTGGAAACCAAAATGTTAATAAAGTCTACCAAATATTTGTGACTTTAAAAAACGAACCCACTTTTGTAAACATTTTACAATAAATTTTAATGTAAAACTTATATATTGTAATAAAGAAATTTATCTAATCTAAAAAAAAAACAGGCAGACGGCAGCTTAGCCATGTCCTTATGTTCTTAGTTTTTAATAGAATGTAAAACTTATATATTGTAATAAAGACATTTATCTAATCTTAATAAATTTGGATGGAAAATAAGACAAATATTTTATCCTTTCCTTTTATTTAAAAATTAAAGCCTTAAGTCTGAGTTTATCTTAATATTTAGCTGTGTAAAGAAGTACATGAAAATATCCGCATCGTTAGCAAAGTTCTATCTTATATTTTCGTATATTCTAAAGCTGAACATTGTACAATGATGATGTATTAAAAAGAATATAAAAAGGCTCAATTTAGGATTCTGGTCACGTTCTCATAGTGCACAGAACACCGAAATGTGTGTGCGCCTTTGTGAAAATGCGGGACACACGAAATGTTTATAAGTATTTATGATGAGAATAAAAGTAAGATATGTTTGTATATGTATAATGTATGTATAATGTTATGTTTGTATATGTATCCAGCTTACATCTTCTTTTATTTTTGTTTGTATTTTGTACCTTCAATACCTTAACCTTACCTCTGGCAAGGGCGGATCCAGACTTTTCATCAGGGGGTCACACACTAAGATGAGTTTTTACTCACCGCTTAAAAATGTTATTTAATGTTATGTAAAGGAGGCTAGCAAAATTTAATAATTGCTAAAATGACAACTTTAGTTATCAAAATATTTTAGAACACTGTTGTGTAGCAAGGTATGGTCTAACTATTTAATTTGGATGACTCCCTACATATGAAAGCATTCCAAGATTCCAACAGTTTTCTAAATATGCAATATTTAAGAGCTAAAGCACAATAGTTTAGAGGGTTTCGCGCAGAAATGTAGGAAATTGTTTTGAAACGTTGCTTTTTTCCAAAAATACAATACACTTTTCTTGTTTTCATTTCTATTAATGCGAAAAACGCTGCAAAAATTCAAAAATCCAGAAAATGCGTCAACAAAAACTTAAAAATTGTAGAGATAAAAAGGTTTGGTTCTTGAATTTAAGGAAATAGTTGCATATACATAAGTACATAATTTCTCTAAAAATTAAATTAATACAAAGTAAGGTAGGTAAACAAATAAGTTGGGAAGAAAAGTTTTTTTAGCACTCACAAATTACACGTTTCAAAGCTTTTATATCAAGATATGAAACGTTTATTATGTTTTTCACTTAGCCATTAGTTTAACAAAAGTGTCACTTCATTTTTTTGGGACATTTGTATTATTGAAATTCGTGTTTAAATCTCAGTTCTAGAGCATCCAAAGCAAATTCACTTCAAAAGTAGATTTATTTAATTGTTTAAGATCTTTTAAGATCTTTTGTATTCAACAGAAAACCAATTTTGAAAGAAATAAAATGCACGACTGGGTCGCTAGAACTTGCTAATTTCTTCCAAAAAGTCTGTTTAAAAACATTTCCTATGTTTTAAGATTTAAAAATGTACCTGCAAAATAATTTTTTCTTAAAAATTTAAATGCCATTTTTTTGTCTAAATTTAAATGCTATTTTATTTGTCAAAAAACCTAGATTTACTTATTTTTTTTTTCGAAAATCATTTTAAATTTTAAATTTTGTCTTAAAAATATTTTTGGTAAGCACTAAGTAAAGAGCTTATAAATATATGTGCATTTTACATTTAAATTTCGTCAAAAAATGTTGTCCCCTTTCTGATATATCGAGTTTTGTAAACAAAATTAGTAAAAAAAAAAATACATTTTTGATTATAAAAAATCATCAATTTGATCATTTGATCATTGACAAGAGCTTGCACAGAAAGAGAAGAATTTTGAAATCGGTTCATTAGTTTTTGAGAAAACTTAAAAACAAAATAAAGGTTTTTCGAGAGGTACTTTTCTGGAGCAATACGAAAATATGTTTTTCTTGTAGAAAGAAGCCAAATTAAGAACACAAAGAGAAAGTTTTAGAAAAATCACATGTTTGAACCAAAAAATTTGTATGGGGACTGCTGTTATTTTTCGTATTAATAAAATGAAAAAAACGCCTTACACTAATCGGCTGAAAATCTTTATTTCAATCAACACAATTGTTTGGACTGTAGGGGCCAGGAAAGACAGACAGACGGAAGGAATCGGGGTACCCACTTTTTTCGACTTCTTTACCGCCGCGCCGCCGCCGCCGTAATGTCATATTTGATTAAAAGCTCTAGTTTGAAATTGTTTACTATAATGCAAAACTTGCTATGTATGTAGTTCCTATATGTCGCAAGTTAAAATCACTTAAATAATCACTATTTATGTGTGTCAAAAAAAATTTAATAATAAAATTGAAGGCTAGTTTAAGGAATTTAAGGCAACTTAATATAAAATTGATGATCTCTTATTCAAGGTTTCTTCTTAAGAACTTGAATATTTGCTCTTTTTCTTAGAAACAATTTTTATGAAAATAATTAAAAGCATGACAGCAAACCACTTTTTGGTTAATGTCGTTAAATTACTAATAAATCTTTAGATGAAATCTTTACTTATACTTACAACTTAAGCTTTATGACTCATATGACCCCCCCTGGATGATCCATTGGTCAAAAGTTGGTGAATTTGTGCTGTGTTTTTGGAATAGGGCCGCATATCCGATTCACATTATGTTCTTGGTCCAATCTTCAGTCAAAAGTAGTAGTTTTAGCAACAAAGTTTAAGGAAGTAAAATGCAAATGTTGTTTTCATATATACAAAAAATAAATAATTCAAAATATAATGGGGGTCATATCCATTGAATTGAAGGAAATTCCTACGAAAAAGCAAACAAATTATTTCCCAGGGAGGTCATGGCCCCTACGAAGCCCCCCCCCTGCATCCGCCATTGACCTCTAGGGCTAAACCTCATTTTATTTGAAAAGCCTTGTAGAACTACACAGCATAGTAATATCGCACCTAAATAACAAGATAGAGATACAAACACCTTTGTAAGCCTTCATTTGAAGAAGATTTAAGGCTTTATACAAAGAAAAACTAAGAAAAATCCTAAGAGCTAAAAAATTTCCAGTAACAATGTGTGAACTTATAGGTATTTTTTTGATAAATCATTTCACATCAGGATAAAGCTTATAAAAGATGATAAAGATTCCTGGTGTCTGAGATATTACCATAAAATAAATTTGAAGATTTAAAATGTTATTAATCCAGATATTCTTTTTCCTAAGATTTAGTCATTAATATAAAATAAATTAGGTAGCGCAACAGTCCATTGAAAACTAGGACCTAGTGACTCACAACTCTCAACCATTCCTGTGTGCGAGTACTGTTTTTAGGGATGGAGGTCATTAAAATGGAGATCTTTAATAATATAATAATAATATTATTAGGGTGGTGGGTAACGAATTTCAAAGGAAATATGATAACAAATTTAATTCTGTTGGGAATGAAAATTTTTATCGCGAGTAGGGAAAAATCTATCAAACCTAAAGAAAACTCATTGTTTGATTCGAGGTGTAAAGAGGTTATTAGGATCAGAAATGAAAGTCAATAAAAATCAATTATCTATCTACCTATCTGGTTCTGAAGAAGTGTTCTTCAACGGTGGCAAAACAATTGCGTAAGCCTTCGCATCTTTCCTATTCTAAAGGTCTCTTTCCGAGCGGATGGAAAACAGCATTTGACCAGCACGTCCCTAAAACAAGCGAATTCTTTTCTTCTTCTTACTATCGTCCAATTGCACTAACGCTCCTTCTTTCCAAGGTCATGGAAAGCTGATTAATCATCAACTTAAGAAATATCTCGAAGATCGAAAGCTTCGTCATACTGTCGGTCATTACCGTTCTAATCGTTCAGTACAAGTTGTTTATTCATAAAATAAATACTGATGTTAAACAGTGCTCCTTTTTGCCTCCGACTCTCTTTTTTTTATTTATAAAGATAAATAACTTGTCCAAATGGAATGTGTTATGTGTACAAAACTTGAATATAACTCGCATATTTGTTTAAGTTTTTTGAATAGAATCCAAAAAGGGCTATGAAAATGATAGGCGATAGAACTGTGACTGAAACATTTACATCGCGTAAACACCGCCGAAATATTTTATTATTTTCGTTATTTTACCCATATTTTAACAAACAATGTTCCCCCGAATAAGCCATTTTATTTCCCCCGCCTCAAACAAATCCGCCGTAATAGCGTCAAATACAGGAATGGTCATCAGTTTACCCTTGAGCTTAATTTCGTACACGATTTCAAAGACGATTATTTGCAAGAAATTGTTGTTTAACTTAAACTTTCAAATAAAGCACAGCAACACACATATTCGACGGAATTCTTTCTCTTCTTCCGTTTCTATACTTGTTGTCAATGACACCCCTAAGCTCTATTCAGAATGCATATTTGTTTTTAAGGCAGTTTGCCTTAATCTGCTGGTCGCAAGGGGCAAAACCCTTGCTTAAGCTTAAATAAATTACTGTTCTTCTTGGCTCTTTTCGAGTTGTTGAACGTAGCCTTTGTTCTGTCAGTTTCCAAAAAAATGGAACCATCCTCCGCCTTCTTTTCAAGGTTATGGGAATTCTCCTCAAGGGCTGTGCGTGAAAAGTTGAGATGTTGAGACCGAGTTGGTGTTTTAGAATTAAGTCTAACAGACACATTCTCGCGTGGTTGGTGCTTATAGTTTCGATCAAAACTTCTTTTTCAAAAACTAAAAGTGGCGAGTGCGGAAAACTACTGTCAGTGTCAAAAAAACCTTTGATGAAAACAATCTCATTAGATGACCCATCCTCCACAAAAAAACTTTGAAAGCTGAACATATTCGGATTTTTTACAAAATTACCTAAAGGGTGAATTTTTAGACCTGTGGTTTTCAAGAAGGAATAAAACGCATATACTCGTATAATTGTTTGTTATGACCAGAGATTTAAATTACATTTTAAAAATGGTTTCTGTCAAACGGCCCAATTTTTGAACACTTTTTGCAGCAATAAGATTGTACAACAGATGGCGTAACGCTTTCGACAGGCATAAAAGTTCCGTTTTCTAAGGTATATTTTAATACATTTATATATGTGTACCTACATATATGTTCCGCCTTCTCGAAATAAGTGCCCTGCTTCGTCAACCTCTAATTCTTTGTTTTGCATTCATTTTATACCTCCCTATCTCAAACAACGTTTCTTTACATTATTTGCTCCTGTCTACACTCTGGGATGGGAGTAAATTTGCATGTCAGCTTTAACACCTGTCCTGTTTTTCACAACCAACCGCATGATTCTTGACTAATTGGCACCAAACAACAACTTTGAAACCGATTTTTGACCCGCCAGGGTATATACTTTTGACGGCCGCTAAAGACACCGCATCCAGCTTCCACTTTTCGTGTTTAACAAATAAATATGCCGCTGTAACAGCAACACGATACAACCGTAGATAAGAAGCCCCAAGTGTGCAAACTGGAAAGTTATGGGAGCTTAGCGGGCCCATAACAGATGCCGCCGCCACGCCGGCCGCCGCCGACGAAGACGATGATGATGCGAGGACGACATGGATTCTTATCAAGTTTCAAGATCACGTTCACAACTTGTCCGTGGGCTAGTGTCGGCGGTGGCGGCTTTTTCTTCGTAGCGATAGTCTGACTTCATCCAAACCTGACAAAAATGGCTTTCATGATGCAAGTTGACGACGAAAAAAGAATAAGCTTCAAGTCCACATAATTCAGAAGATTCCCGAATAGTAGGTACGTTTCCAGAAGTGAAGCTGCAGTATTACGCGCGTCTTGTTGTCTGTGTGCATAAATATATGTATGCGGTATCAAGCAACTACCAAACACAACCGACATCATCCCAGGAATCCGAAGAGATTCAAATTTTAGGATAAGAAGAATTTTATTAGGGGTTTTCTATTAGCCGCCACCCGGGTGTAATTCCATTATGCTAAATAGGTCCCTTTAAACCTATTAAAATACGACTCACCTCCCAGTCCACACTCTGGGACCCAAATTAAGGTTGCTTTGTGTGACGCAAGTATTTGTACACACATGTGGTGCGGGTGCGAAGGCGGGAGAGAGGGGTTGATAACCTAATGATTTGCATCTACCTTTTGAATTTAGCTTTTGTGAGAAACTTTTCCAAGATACAAATAGATTCAAATGTGTGATGGCAGCATAGAGTTTCATCCACATTCTACATACTCGTGTGGGGCAGAACAAATCTTTGAATTGCTTTGCGGGTCGTATGAAGATTTTACACATCAGACAAGGAGCAAGAAGCAAGTCAAAATTCGAGAGTATAGAATCCCGTCCACAGCAGAAAACTGACTTTCAAAATTACAACCATTAAAAGCACGATAATCATAATAATAATGGTTGTGTGTACGGATGCTTCCTTAATTCTCGTACGTTATGTGCGAGTTTTATCTGCAAGGAGTTTACAACCCTTAACATTGACAATTTACGATCATGCATCGTGTGGCTTATACTCTATACCTATGAGGATAAGATTCAAAAGACTTTTATCTATAGCTTATACCAAGGTAAGTATATATCTTTCCATTCAGTCTTTTATATCAAGGACAAAGTTACTTACAATTAAGAGGAACTTATTGCACTCCTTTGAGTAATTTTAATGGCTCCTTTTCTCAGGAATTACCTACTCATATACGTTACGTACATATACATATGTACGGTATTTTGGTTGTGGGTGTAAAATGAGTTAATGAACATTTCTTGCGGTTATTTCAAGTTCGCCACAAAATAAGGCTAAGAAATCAGCCTTGATTAAGGTAAATTCAATCCGATGGGAGTAATAATGAGACGGTAATTTGCTAATTAGTTAAGTTTTTATTATATGGAATATATTTTCTTTTTGTTTAATTTATTAATAGATAAGGGATTTTAACTTAACTGATTTTAAAGTATTGAAAGATAAAAACTAAAAAATATAGACATTTTTTGTATTAGTCAACAAGAGTAACTTTCCAAATAGGAATGAAATCCTTTAAAATAATTAAATAACTGTTAATTGACAAGGCAAACATTTTAATTGCACAACTAACTAATTTATAGGTTTTATTGCAATAAATGTCACACATACAAATTTCTGTATGATTTCTCGAATTCTTGTAATTTTGTTAAATTTTAAAGATGTGATTGAAAACTCTTATTTCTTTTTTAAACATTTCTTAGGCTTTCTAACATTGACTAAAATTTACATTTTCAAAGTATAAAAGTAGTTTACAATAAAACCCGCTTGGCAGAAACATCAAAACGCCACTGTCTCGATTTAACTTGAGCGGGTCTTTACGAAACACGTTCGGGTGACGACGTATTTAAGAATGCGACTATGTGAAAACAATAGCACCTTGTAACGAAGCGTTACACTTCTCCTCTATCACACCGAATCTAATTCAATAAAACAACGTAATATCAGCCGATGCAGTGGGTACGGCCAATGTACACCCATTCACCTGTTTTCAATTCAAAGATAATTTCATAAAGGGGGGTGAAATTTCAATACAAATTCGTCTTCTGCCTTAAGATAGGTTGGGGACCAATCTCGAGTACATTAAAGAAAGAAAGGAATTCTGAGTAGGTACAGCTATACAGGGCTTTCTCCCAAAATAGCCTTTTCTTTAATCCTGTTTTACGTCTTCCAAGTGTACAACGGATAAGGCTTAGGACACTCGATTTTTCTCGAGTTTCTGCTATAGATAGTTAAAGTAATTCTAACCTATTATTCCGTGGTTAAATTTTTCTTAGGTGTTATGGTTTTCGGTTTAAAGGTTTTCGCCGCGAGAAAATGATCCGTCTATCTTTTGTCTTGATGTCAGAAGCACGAAGGGATATTAGCCCTGTTTTTTCCGCCATTCACTTCTTCCAAGTGTACGTAGTAAATGTAACCCCAATCGATCATTCCGTGGTTACGATTTAAAAGAAATAAAATTGGTTGAAACCTTTTTTTTTTATATATGTTGTGCGCGCACTAAAGGGGTTATGAATACCCTTATAATGATTAAACACAGTGCGAGCAATTGGGAAAGGAGAATAGGATTAAAAAGGAGAAACCGAGTGGGAAATATTGAGCCTGGTAAAGCATTCCACATTTGTGTAGTGCGGCTAAAAAAAGAATTTCTGTACTTAACAGTACGTCAGAAATTGGGCTCAAGGGTAAACTGATGTGCACTCCTAGCAGTACGGGCATTATGGTTGAATTGTTTAAGGGGAGGAATACAACTGGCTATTCCAACAGGCAATACCCGTGGCATGATGGTTAGTGCGTTGGACTGTTATGCCAGAGGTCTTGGGTTCGATCCCTGCCTAATGCCATCTAAAGTTTTTTCACGGGTACTGCCTCTTGCGAGGAATTGACAAATTCTCCAAGAGTAATTCTTGTCATGAAAAGTGCTTTCTCAAATTGGCCGTTCGGATTCGGCTTAAAACTGTAGGTCCCCTCCATCCCTGACAACAGTACTCGCACACAGGAATGGTTGAGAGTTGTAAGTCACTAGGCCCTAGTTCTCAACGGACTGTTGCGCCACCCGATTTATTTATTTATTTATTATTTATTCCAACAGGCATGAGACTTTGTGGCGGTGTTTAAGAGAAGCAAATGTCTCGGTAAGAGACAGATCTCCAATTAATTTTAGAGCTCTTTTTTCGATTATATCCAGAAGACTCAAGTACGTTATTGGAGCACCAGCCCAAATATGAGAGTTATACTCGAGATTTGGACGAATAAAAGCTTTGTAAATTATAGCCAGATCAGAAGGGGTAAAAAACTTCTTGCATCGTCGGAGAAAACCTAAACACTTAGCAGCACTTTTGGCGATGTGAAATATGTGATCACTCCACAGCAAATGGTTTGTGATGCACACACCTAGGATTGATAGTTGTTCAGTCTCCTCGATGCAAGTACCACCCATGGCCATGGATAGTTAAATTGGGGGAGGGTTAAGCTTTTGCGACAGTAGACAGCATTGAGTTTTCGAAGCATTAGATTCTACACAGTTTTTGATTCCCCATTGAACAATGCTGTCAAGATCAGAATTTCATACGCTGCCGTTGGTAGTCCACATCCGAAGAACAAGGATGAGAATATAAAGACGAATATGAAAAGCTGAGGGTACTGTCATTAGCGAAACAATTTAGTGGGTTAGAAGTTTCAGACAAAAGATCATTTAAAAAAATAAGGAAAAGCGTCAGTGCAATAATCTTACTTTCTCCAAAACGATGTTAAGCTTTGTTCCACTATTCGGTGAGACAAACCATGAGATCACCAGTGAACCTATTGCAATGAAAGCCATACTGCCGGTCATTAAGAAGCTTCCGTTCTTCAAGATATTTCTTAAGCTGAAAATTGATCAGCGTTTCCATGACCTTAAAAAGAAGAGAAAAGCTTACGCAGTGGTTTTGCCAGCGTTGAAGAACACCTCTTCAGAACAATAGAGTGTCATTGGAAACGAGCGTAGGAACTGACGATGACGTAGTGTTACGCACATTTTTTACAAATGACCAGACATTTTTACTACCATTGGGACATTGTAGTATTTTTGCCGTAATTTCTGGTCATGCAAAAATGTAATGCGTATAGATGTTCGTTACAAGTTTTTCTAGCTTGTTTGAACGTAGGCATTTCGGTTTTCCTCATAGCGTTGGCTTTATAAATCCCGAAACTTACATCTTTGATTCTAATAACCTCTTTACAGCTCGATTCAAACCATGAGTTATCTTTAGGTTTGATAGATTTTACCCTATTCGGGATAAAATTCCACAATGAATTAAGTTTGTAACCATATTTGGAATCCACGTCACTATCGAGGAAGCATAGTGACCAATTAAAGTTCCTGCAGAAGTCATTGAGACCGTTCTAGTTGGCTTTCTCATATTGCCAGACAGTTCTCGAAGGGTTTTTCTCTTTAACTGGGGTTTTTTAACAGATATGACACAATGGTCTGATGTGCCTAGAGGCGATAATACACTAACAGCATATTTATAAGGATCAGAGGTAAACTGGAGTTTAAAACTCTAAGCTTTTCTTGGAAACCGATTAGTCTACTGCGAAACAAAAATTACAACCTATTTATCTTTTAGAATTTGGTATCAAATTTCATTTTGGGATTAAATTGAGATTAAGGTGAAAAGCGAAATGAAAACGTTTAAACCTTACATAAAAAAAATTAAAAAAAAAGCGGGGTTTTCACTTACGTGGACTGTAATATTTCAATTAACCTTGGTTATACTGCTAAAGTTTGTTGTTTTCTTAAAGATAACTTTTAAGAGTTTGATGAATTTTTAAGATTGCTGTATATAATTTACAAACAAATCTTGATTTTGTTTTAAAAAAAACCCGTCCGACTTTGCCCTAAAAAAATACACTTCCCTTTTGCTGTAACCTGTGGAGAGAATATTAAAAAAACCTTTTGTTAGACGAAATCGTACTTAAAACAACTATTTGCACGCTTTACAATTTTGTATAGCTTTCTACATTGACCTTTCAAATTTCAAAAAACAAATTCAAAAACTTTGTTTTATTGGAATTTATTAAAAACTCACATTACTCGTAGATGAAACCCCAATTTTGTAGCCCAATAAGTCTTCGCTGAAAAAAGACGAAAGATCAAATGAAGCCGTCGAAATTTAAAGTGGAATTTTCAGTTTATTATTTCATTTTCATTAACTTTTCTATTTTTGAATGCAAACATTATTTTTGTAGCTTCAGTGGATATAGTTTCCTACATAAACTGTTGGTTTTGAAAATGCATTTCCGAGGGAATCTTTTGCGCCTATCTAAGAAAAATACCGATATTATTTCATTCATATTAATTTTATTGCTTTAATTTTTATTTAAAAAACTAGAGTTTTTCCACTACCGGTCTTTAACATCTAAATCGTAAAACCGCTATGCTGTCAATCATTTTTGTAATATCAAACTTTTTGTAACATTAGTCTAATTTTAATGATACTTATCAACTCATTTGGATCTTATTTAGACGCGTGAGCAGTCAATGATGCAATCAATTCAAGCATTGTTAGGCCAAATGAGTGTTTAAGTTGATTCTAAAATTAGTCTATACATTAAAAGTGAATACCTAACTTATCGAAATGAAGCTTCCGAATAATACTCTCATTATTATTCTATTTTCGTTAGAATGTTTTGCAAAAGTAATTAAATTAAATTATTTCTTTTTGTAATGAAGCCTAGTACTCACCTCTTGTGAAACGTTAATTTTTGGATAGAACGATATTTGAAGGATACAAGAAACGCAGATTTTTCGAAAATAAAATTCGTTTCTCATTGTAACAAATTATAAAAAAACAATTAAAGTTAACCTTAAAAATATTACATTTTTCCTTAATTCACAAAATGTTTCTATAGTAATTCGATTTCGCTTCAAAATTCGGTATTAACTTCTCGTTGCTAGATTTATTAATGCTAATTAAATGTCATATCAATACGGAAATTATATTTTCACTAGAACTGAGTACTGATCTTGACTTAAAAATTATAAATCTATTTTAAGCGTAACTTTGTGATAAAAATAAGTAAAATAGATTGTGTTTCAAAAGCGGATGTTCTTAACATCACTTGCACCGAAACAAAATCAAATCGTGTTGCTGGCTTTAATTTTTTCTTTACTGTGCGTGAGGACATTTACGAAATGCGTTATGATATGGAAATGAAGTACAAAAACAAAAAGGGTCAGTGGGAGAATTTTTTCAAATTCAAAAACATCGATGCTTGTGAATTTGTGGCAGCAAAATTTAATGTGCCAATCTTACTTATTGCTCGAAATATAATGAGGAAATACAGTAATTATCCAGAAGAGTGCCCATTTAAGAAGGACACAGTTTACTATGTACAGAGGATGAAAATGGATCCAGAACTATTTCCGCCATATTTCCCAGAAGCTGCATTTGAAGTATCGGGCCTGTTGTATAGTTCGAAGTATATGCCATTTTGTGAATTTAAATTAGAATTTTTAATTGAATCGAAGCATAATCGAGGAAAGATATCATAATCAAATTATATAGATTTTTTGTTATTGTTTTGAAAATGAAAATTAATTTTGGCATTTAACATTTTTTGTTACATATAAGAAGTGTGATTTGTACATTAAAAGACACAATAAATAAATATTGAACTTGTATGACACAAAGTGCTTGTGTGAACTAGGAATTTTTGTGACTATAATAAATTGTTCAACTAAAATAAATAAATTAGGTGGCGCAACAGTCCGTTGAGAACTAGGGCCCAGTGACTTACAACTCTCAACCATTCCTGTGTGTGAGTAATGTTGTCTGGGAAGGACAGCTACTCCTGTTTTTAAAACAAAGTTTATATGGGGATCTTAAAATTGATGAAACCTAATGGCTCATGTGAGAAGTAAATTCAACTGTTTTTAGTATTATGGAATATCGAAATTGCACAATTCGGCAGAATTAAGTTTTTTCTGCCATATAGGAACTCTCTTAAAGGATTTAGTTGTCCCGAATTCTAATCTTAGGTATTTTTTTACGTCAGGTTGTTGAAACATAGATACCTGCCTAAAAATGTTTTTGAAGGCTTAACACAAAATAGTTTTGAATTACAAAAAAAATAAAAATCCTTATCTTCTAGATTTATTTTAAATCATTTTAGTATCTCACTTAGTTTTCGGAAATTTTTATTGCTTTATATGCTTTATGAGTTTCCATTTAACTGACTCTATATGAGGTTTTAAAAACCTTGAATGTTGTTTTTCAGGGTTATGAAAGCTAGCTCCGTCTAGACTACAGATACTTCATAAATAAAATGCACGACGCATGTATCCAAAGAGTCTGTTTAAAAACATTTCCTGTGTTTTAAGATTTAAAAATTTACCTTCAAAAACAATTTGTTTAAAAAAAAAAACTTAATTTTTTAAAATTTTTATTTGAAAAACGTTACACCGGGGCGAAACGCTGTATATGAACACTTGCTGGTTTATTTTTATTTTCATGATTTTAAATCATTTTTATTAAAAATAAACAGTGTTCAGGAAAAAACTATTTGACTGTTAACAGTCAAATATATTTTTTTATATTGAAATTAGCAAAGTAAGAAAAAAAAATTTTATTTAAAATTTTCTATAATCTTAATGTCATGTTTGATTAAATTTCGAGTTGGACATTTATACGAATGCAAAGCTTGCCATAAAGTTCCTATATGTCGCAATATTATAATGTTTCGTTGTTTCATTTAGCCCGATTTTGAAAGTCATCTGACTTTCTATATGTTGATACCCGGCGACCTCAAATTATTTTGTAAAATTAATGCTTTCGAGTCGTTTTTACTTTTTTTTTCTTTTGGGAAATGTATTGAAAAATGGACTGAATTTTGGGTGCTGTGGAAAAATGTTTCCAGTCGCCAAAAATGATTAAAAATGTGCCTCATTTAATGGCGACATTAATACAACAAATCTTTGTGACTGGTGTGAGAAGAACCCCTATGGGATTTCAGAGAAGTTTCTTCATTCGCGGAAGGTCACCGTTTGGATGGGAGTAACAACTGGGGCTTTTTCGGTCCTTATTTTTTTCGACGGAACGGTTAAAGACAGCTGTTAAACTATAGTTTTTGCGGCCGGAATTGGGTCGAAGGAGTAAACTAAGACGTATGTTTCCGGTTGCAGCAAGACGGTGTTCGTGAATTCTTCTCAACCAATTAATTTCGCGTAGAGCAGAAATCGTATGGCCGTTCGTTGTGCTCACCTGAATTATCTATGTGTGAATTTTTTATGAGGCTATTGAACAGCAAAGTGTATGAAACTATACATTCAAAAACATTCTGCCAACATTACAACAGTTACAGTTACAGTTAAGGACGACTCTACAAAAATATTGTGTTATATTTCTTTCAATGTATAGAATCAGGACCGTCTTTTGAAAGCCACAAGCTTCTCAAATAAATGAATACATCAAAAAATTGTTGCTTCTTTTTTCTTTTCATCGCCGCAAGATTCGTTTTCCTAGTTCAATTAGAAATTGATTTATGATTTTTGAATATCAATTCTTTGACGTACTCTGTATTTTTCGTACTTTTCTCTTAAGAAAAGATGTTCATGTTGTGAAAGTTCTTAAAGCCGAGTATACAGCCAAAAATTATTGATTGAAAAATTGTCTAATTTTAAAAATAAAGGTTTTTTGATTTGGACACGCATTTATTTGTTTCAGTGTTTTCTTACTCGTATATTCAACAAGTATTGGTAAATTAAAGGGTCGTATTTTTGACTTTGATGAATATTAACTCTCAAAGTATTAACTTTGTAACTTTGTAATTGTATAGACCGATACGCTTTCAGTAATTCTCTTAAAAAATGTGCGGATTACAAAAGGAAAGACAGATCAAAATTATTAAACGTGTTCTTTATTCGAGAGGTAAAATTTAAGTTAGTACAAAAGTTAAAAGACGAAGGAGTGTAAAGCGATAAGTGATAAGAAAAGTTCTTACAAATAAGCTTTTAACATCGTTGATAGATAACTAACAATGTTTGTTGCATATGAACTATACATAAGGTTAATAGCTTAGTTTGTTTAATAGTTTTAATATTGTTATTCTAACACTCCCCCTCAATAGTAAAACGTTTAATCAAATTTTATTCCAATATTTGTAAAGCAAAAATAATGTTTGATTTTTGGTAAAGCTTTAGTTAGGCCATCCGCAACCATCTCATTTGTCGGAAGATATTTCACACGGACAGCACCTTCTTCAATAGCATGTCGTATAAAATGGTACTTGTAATGAATATGCTTCGTCCTTGAATATTTGCCACCATATTCAGCTATGTGTTGAGCACTCTGGTTGTCACAGAAAATGGTCGTTGCTTCGGAATTTGCACAGTTTAGCTCCTCGAGTAAGTAGCGAAGTGAGTATGCTTCCTTTGCTCGCTCAGTTAAGGCAATGTATTCCGCTTCAGCGCTTGAAGTGGCAACAGTTTGTTGTTTCCTCGATTCCTAACTTATGGCAGCACCTGCAAATACAAAACAATAACCGCTTTGAGATTTGGTATCATTCCTATCCTCCGCCCAGCTAGCGTCAACATATCCAATTAAAGGTAACCCCGTTTTTCTGAATTCAAGCCTTGCGTGTTTTGTAGCATTTATATATCGAAGTAAGTTAATGGCAGTAGTCCAATGTTGTTTTTTCGGATTTTGACTGAACTGTGAAAGTGTACTTACGCTATAAGTGATATCGGAACGATTAAATACAGGAAGATGCATTAAAGAACCTATACGTTCCTGCTACTTTACGCATTCTATTGGCTCATTTTCTCCACTAATTTTCGGTTCCTTCTCAAGCTTTAACTTAGCCTGCATTGGTGTGTTTAATGGTTTTGAATTTTGTAATTTGTATTTTGAAATAAGTTTGTTAATATAACTAGTTTGGCATATTGAGAGCATGCCCTGCTCCTTTGAAATTTCTAATCCAACACATAAAGATGGATGACCTAGATCTCGTATTTCAAAACATTGTGACAGACTTTGCTTTATTTCCATAACAAAGTTGTTTTCATTCGATGCGATGACTATGTCGTCAACATATGTACATATATTCCTAATATAGTTCTTAAATGATTGTTATTGATTCGAAAATAAAAGCAGTTATCATATTTAGATTGGGTAAGTTCAAATATTTTTAGTTTATCATTTAAAGTCTTGTGCCACTCTCTACTTTATTCGGATGACCAGCATCAACAAAACCATCTGGTTGTTTCATAAAAATTTCCTCCTTCAAATGTCCGTTCAAAAACGCCGTTGATACATCTAGAATGGTGAAGCTGTAAATCATGTTCTGCAGACAAAGCGTACATCATCCGCAGAGAACTTTGACGAATTACTGGCGAATATGTATCCATATAGGAAATTCCGTATCTTTGATTGTAGCCCTGTGCCACAAGTCTTGCTTTTCGACGATCTACACTCCCATCTGGCAAATATTTGGTTTTAAAAACCCATCGACATCCGATTGCGTTTCTATCTGGGGGCAAATCACAAAGAGTCCAGGTATTATGCTTAATCAAGCAACCGTATTCATCTTTCATAGCCATATACCATTCTCCTGCATGCGGTAAAGTTTTTAATTCTTGATAATTGGCTGGATCATCATGTTGACACGCATTGAAAACCCTTTCTACAGCTAAATTTGAATTGTGTCTTGCTCTTGTTCGGCTACTAACCACATCTTTCAGCTCTTCTGCTGACATTTTTTTCTTATTTATTTTCTTTATTTTATTTTCTTCGATATTTTCAAAATTTAATTCATTTTTGTCTTTGTTTAAAAAATCTTCGGCTTCCAAAAATTTATCTTCACATTCTTCCTTTTTCTTAGTTTCTAATGATTCATCAACAACTTCACCATCTTTTGTTCCATCACCTAGTATATCTAAGCTCTCTATAATTTTCTTCATCATTAAATGATTCTTCTATAAAGCGTACATCTCTACTTTTAATAACTGTTCGGGAGCCCCTCTTCCACAAACGATACGCCTTTGATTTCTCTGAATAGCCTACTAGGACATATTCTTCACTTTTAGGATCTAACTTTGAACGGTTTGGAGCTTTATTCAAAACAAAAGATCTGCATCCTATCTGACGTAAATGGGTAACTATTGGAATTCTTCTGGTCCAAATTTGTTCTGGAGTTCTGTCATTATTAAGATTAGTTGGATAACGGTTTCTAATATAAGCTGCTGTGTGGACTAGCTCAGCCCACAAAAATTTTGGAAAACATCCATCAAGCAAAAAACACCTGGCCATTTCCACAAGAGTGCGGTTCATCCGCTCGGCAACTCCGTTTTTTTGCGGGGTATATTCCGCAGTCAACTGATATTTAATTCCATTTGAAGTTAGAAAGTTCGAAAATTCAGCACTTACAAGCTCACGTGCGTTGTCGCTTCTTAAAACTTTGATTCTGTTGTTAGTTTCATTCATTCATTCATTGACTTTTAAAAATCTTGAACACATCCAAGTATCCACTCTTTCTTTTTAAAAAATAAACAAAGATTTTCCTTGACAAGTCATCGATAAACGTTGCAAAATATATGCATTTTCTCAAAGATTCAGTTTTGAATGGACCCCAAAGGTCAGTATGAACTAATTCTAGCAGCACTTTCGAAGATTTTAATGATGCCATATTAAGATGTCCGTATCGACGGTGCCAAATTTCTAACGAATTATCAATTTTTGTTTCTGCTACTTTAAAAATGTTTGTATTTTCTTTCATGTTGGTCATATTTTCTAAGTATAAGCTTTTGTATTTCTTAGCCTCAAGCAAAACTAAACTATTTTTAACTATCAGCCCACGATCTCCTTCGATGATAAGTTTACAACCATTATCTGTAGTTTTACTTGCTGATACAAGATTGCTTCTAAGTTCAGGTATAAAAAGTGTTTCATACAGACAAATAGCTTTTGGTTTTCCACTTACTTGTACATTCAATTTTACTGTTACGATCCTTTTTATGTTTGCAAATTTGTTGTTTGCAACTTGAACTTTTCCAGTATACTTTTTATCTATCCTAACAAAAAAGTCTTCCATACAGCACATATGAGATGTAGCCCCACTGTCTACATACCAATTAAAACGTTCAGTTAGTTCCTCTTTAACATTATGCGAAATTTCTTTTTCTGTCTTATCAATTTTGTTTAATTCTAATGTAATGAAACCAATTTCTTCAGTGTTATATTCAGTGTAAAAAATCCCAGACTCCTTTCGATGATGGTATGCCGTGCACTAGCGATACCTGTTCTGGACTCATTGAGATGATAATCTCACTTCTAGCATCCAAATCTTTATTTGTCCATTCTTCCAATTTTTCAGCTTCTAATGGCCTCTGTTCTTTTCCATTCACATACTTCAGCAATCAATTCTTATGGAGAATCGCCTCCATCTGATGCTTCCAAGTGAAAAAATTGTTCCCATTGTTCCAATGCCATTTTATTTTATTAAATAATTATATTTTTCAGAACTCATTTTTTAATATATTCGAGCTGGGCCCATAACCTCTTAAAAAATGTGCGGATTACAAAAGAAAAGACAGATCAAAATTATTAAACGTGTTCTTTATTCGAGAGGTAAAATTCAAGTAAGTACAAAAGTTAAAAGACGAAGGAAGGTAAGTAAAGCGATAAGTGATAAGAAAAGTTCTTACAAATAAGCTTTTAACATCGTTGATAGATAACTAACAATGTTTATTGCATATGAACTATTATACATAAGGTTAATAGCTTAGTTTGTTTCATAGTTTTAATATTGTTATTCTAACAAATTCTAATCATTCAACAATTGAGTAATTTCAAATATAATGTAAAATTAGTGCAATTTTAGATTTCGTATCACCTCGTTTAGATCTATTTACATACTCGCGCAAGGCAATCAGAGTTAATACATATCAAGCCTGTTAAGCTGAGTAAGTGGCAATGTTGATGACAAAATTATTCTATAGCTACACTAAAAGTGACCACACCGCACCGTGCCAATTGAAATGGAACTTCCAAATATTATACTTATTGTTGTTCTTCTTTCATTGGTGTTTGAGTGCCTTACAAAAGTAATTTAATTCAATTGTTTATTATTTTATTATTTGAAAAATTTTCTAAAAAATCTCAAATCTATTTTAAGCGTAACTTTGTGATGAAAATAAGTAAAATAGAATGTGTTGCCAGAGCCGAAGTTATAAACATCACATGCACCGAGACAAAATCAAATCGAGTTGCTGGTTTTAATATTTTCGTAACTATGTCTGAAGACATTTACGAGATGCGTTATGATTTGGAAGTGAAGTATAAAATCAAGAAAGATCAGTGGGAGAATTTCTTTAAGTTCCAAAACATCGATGTTTGTGAATTTGTTGCAGCAAAGTTCACAGTACCAATTTTACTTATTGTTCGTAATTTAATGAGAAAATATAGTAATTATCCGGAAGAGTGTCCATTTAAAAAGAACAAATTGTACTATATCCAGAGGATGAAACTTGATCCAGAACAATTTCCGCCATATTTTCCAGATGGTGAATTTGCAGCTTCTGGAGTTTTGTATAGTTCGAAGTATATGCCATTTGTGGATTATAAGATTGAATTTTTAATCGAATCAAAAAATAAACGAGGGCAAATTTCATGATAGTATTTTAACTCGCTTTTTGTATGTGTTTTTATTTATGATAAATAAGAAAGTGTAGTGTTTATTTAATGATAACATAAATAAAGAATACATTTCTAGTGGTGCAGCCAAGTCTAAAGGTTAACAAAGAAAAAATTTGCTTTCCAGTTCCCCGTAGAAGGCTATGCTTGAGTAAATATTAATCGGATCCAGATCTGCATTATTTTTATAAAATAAATTATTAAGTAGGACCATACTTGTTTATGGGCTGTTCTAAATTGATATTCGTTTTTTAAATCGGTTCAGTCACAAAATAATAAGAAATGTTTAATAAATGAAGATGTTTTGTATTTTCTAAAAGAGAGGGAGTAGGGCATTGATATTATGGTAACTGTTCTCGACGGCAACAATAACAACGGTCCAGAAATAGGTCAAGTTTTGTTTTGCAATTTTAGTGTATCAGTTTGAATCAATTTATTTACACCACTTCTGAGAAAATTAAAAATTGAATAGATAAGGAATTTGAAAGTGAAAAATCATCTATATCACTGTTTTAGTTGTTGTATCTGTACGTTCAAACTTTTACAACTTAAAAATTATGTTTTTCAGTTCTAAATCAGGCCCGGGATGAATCTTCAAATGAACAAAATGAGACTGGGATCAACGCGAATGTATAATAAGCTCATTAAATTCTGATTTAGACTGCATTATTAAATGGGGAATCAAAAATCGAGTAGAATTTAATGGGTCGAAAATTCAATGGTGCCTACTGATGTTAAAACATATTTTACTACAACTATCCATAAGCAGCACTTGCATCAAGGAGAATTTAAACCTCGAAATTGTCACTATGTGTTATATCTCCAATAACATAAGGCGATGCAAGAAAGCTTGAGTAATTGCCATCTCTGGGCTAGTGTTCCTACAACTTACTTAAGTTTCTTGGACAGTAGGTAATGAATTCGCTTCGAGGAATGCTCATTAGTATACCTTCGAGCCCAACTTCGTACTTACCTTCGAGTACAGAGATTTGTTATTAAGTCGTACTACGCGAATGTGGAATGCTTTACCACACTCGGTCTTTCCCAGTCATTGCAATATTCAGGAATTCAAAACCAATGCATATACATTAAACACCGACATCTCCTTTTAAACCCTCTCTCTTTTCTAATGCTCATACTTTTGAATATGAGCTTATTATAAACAAAAATTAACCGATTCTTTTTTTTTTACTGAATTCGAAGATCACCAATTTTCCAATTCGCAATGTTAAATGTCCAGCTTGGAGCTGCCAATTGACCCTTGGTCTTGGTAAATTGGAATTACAGAATAACCTACCTCAAAAGCCAGCTGAGGCAGTAATTTAAACTATGACGTTGCGTTTCATAATAATTAATAGGAATGTTTAGTATATGTAACTAATAAAGTCAAAATATACTTTAACGATTTAATATAAACAAATATCTTGTATTTTTCCCACCAAATTGTGGCGATAAGCTTATGTGTAGATTTATTTTAAATAAAGAAGCAATCTTTATCTTAAGTCATCTTAACATTTTGTCTCAAGTCATCAAACATTTATAGATGTTGGTCTGATTCATATCGTTAATCAGCATCTTCCATTCGTCCATATGGTCAGTTCGCAATTTCCAGCAAGTTAATGCGTTCCCCATCGACATTGATTGTGTAGTGTAAGTATAGTAGTTGTACATAAATTTCCTTAAAGTACGAGTACCTTCCTTTTCCTTCGTGAAATTCTTCTAAATATTTAATTTAAAGTACCATGTACCATCGTTCGTCTTCGTAATGCGATTTATGCCTTTCTTTTTGCCATTAACACCAAAACCCTATCCATCAGCCTTAGCCGCAACAAATTGTATTGCAAAACCATAACCACCGCAGCCGCAGCGCCCCGAACCGAACTAACCGCATTTGTAAATCCTCACACCTTCCTTAAAATTTTCCTCCTTTTTTATATTTTTGTATTTTTTAAAACAGAAAAGACCAAAAGAAAATTCCTTATGAATAAGAAATGTCCCTCTATACTTAGTTTACAATTGAATCAATATTTCTTCAAAAAAGGGTAATTCGCGTAATATGTGAATTTATTATTGGCAGATTGCCATAAATCTGTAAATATGCTCAGGGGTTGAACAAAAGCGCATTTTTAAGAGAAGATGAAGAAGGGGGAGTACATACATATATTTTCAATTTTGCCCCAGAATAGAGAGGAAGAACTCACATACGAGTAGAGTAACACTGATTTCAGTAAAAGCCACAAAATTTTGGCATCAACACCAAAACCGTCAGAAATTTGCATAAGCTCTTTGGCAAACATCGCGAAATAGTCGCTTGATTGGCGAAGGCGATGCACACTAGCTTCACTTTTATATGTTGATTCTAATTTTCGAAAGTGATTCGGCCTATAAAGAAATCTTTCGTCTCTAACCCCAAAGTTATTTCAATACCGCAACCGTTGCCACCAACAAAGTCGTTCTTAAGAAAATATACATAAAAAAACAAAGAAGGAAAGGTAAGTATAAGTATCTACTTATATACATAGGTATAAGAAGGTTAAGTTGTCTCAAGCTAGTACATTATTCAAGACCGAATTGTAATAAAGCATTTTAGTCTTCGGTAGAGAGATCTCCTTGGAGTGATTTTGTCCGCAATTTATGTGCCATTCTTCTAATGCGTCCTGAATTATTTCGCCCGATGTCGTGCAATAAACTTGGATTCGCATTCCCTCTCTACGAGTATCTCCTGGTTTCTTTGTGTCCATGATGCTAGCTCAATGGATATGGGAATGAGAATGGCAGTGGTTGGGTTTTGCTTTATGACTTCTGGAATCTCTCGTTGCATTAATCTTTCATAAAGCCGAGGTCACATTGGAATTTATGTAGTCTTCTACTTGGCATAAGTCTGAAGAAGCTAGCATCAGTAAGTAGACTTTGTGTTATTTAAGTTACTTTTCAGGGGTGTAAATTGGCGGTGTGTCTTATGTTTTATTGTTTGTGCTTGCATCATTCAAGGCAAGACAGGGGTGATGTTAAGGGACTTTGAGTATTTTGTTGTAAGAGTAGTCTTATATTAAGTATTTTTGTTTTATTGTTGGACAAAAAAAGATTAAATACAATTCTTTCAAGGTCGATGGATATTTTTCTAGATCTTATGAAACAATAATATATTTGTATTTGTTCATGATGAATAATAGTCATGATAAATATTAAAACAAGATGCATGTAGATATATGTGTATGTCTATATATTTTTGTGTAAAATTCGTAAAAGTCTGAATTCACTTGAATCCTGTATTTAGGGACAAATTATTGCACGCTTTTTTAGTCGAATAATTGTTAATTTGTCCATTTAAAAGTCAGGGCCCATGGTGTAAAATATTAAAGAACTTATTGCAAAGGCCTAAACATTTTACTAAGTAAAAAATTGCTAAATATTTAGAAATTTACTGACAGACTCCAATATGTTAAACCTTTCTTTTCGTTTTTCTAACTATTAAATTTCTAATTCCATTCAATAGCGAAAGTTCGTGGAAATAAACTAATCTATTAGATGCAATTCCCAACTGTTGATGCAATGGTCCAGCATCGAGTGTTCCTATAATTGCACATATCTCAAATGAATTTAGAAAATTGCTAAAATTTAAAGTAGCCATTCCGTGATTTTAACCTTAGCAAATAGTTAAGAGATAATAAGGTGTTTAAATTGTTTAAAATTAGGTAAATCATCTCCAGGCTTGGCAAATTGCTAAAAATGGCTTTAACATTTTACTAAATTATTTTGTAAAATATAAAAGCAATTAAATAAGCTATAAAAAGGTGATTTACTTACTGTGTACCTTTAGCAAATTGTTAAACCCATATGGTATCTCTCATTATCCTAGACAAAATTTCTTGACAAATTTCTTAACTAGAAAGAGTTGAGTTGTGTGCTTTTTATAATTCGTGAGATAATATTGTTTTAATTTAATTAAGAACATTTTTTTTGTGGAAGACGAATATTTCGAAATATTTGAAGTCCCGAGCTAATCTCTTTGAAAATCTGAAAGATAGAGAATTTTACTCTAAATAAATAAAAATTATAGGTGGGGCAGCAGTCCGTTGAGAACTACGAGTAGGACCTTGTAACTTACAACTCTCAACCATTAATGTGTGCGAATAATGTTGTCAGGGATGGAGGGTACTTACAGTCTTAAGCCGAATCCGAACAAGTAATTTAAGAAAGCACTTTTCATGAAAAGAGTTACTCTTGGAGGATTTGTCAATTCCTCGCAAGAGGAAGTACCCGTGAAAAAGACTTTAGATGGGACAGTCAGGGATTGAACCCAATAAGACCTCTGGCATGACAGTCCTACGCACTAACCATCACGCCAATGAATTTTACTCTAGATATTAGGTTTAACAAGTTAACAGCTCAGTTCTAGGTTGAAAACCTAAACACCTAAGACCGAATCACAATTCGTAGGCTTTCTTTTGTGTGGAGAAATATGCTTTTGGCTGATGTTGGCAAGTAAACTTTTTAATGGAACACGAGGTTATACAATTAATCTTATAAGAGCAATGGATGGAATGGTCTAGTCTACAGTTTACAATTTTAATCAATAGGTGCTCTTAAGTTTTTGTGCTTTGTTTATTTTCACGAACCGTCACTGCAACCAGGGGTGGACTGGATATCAAAGCACCCTCCCCCCCCCAGCTTGGACACACTATAAAGTCAGACGTAGGTGCGAGGTTGGATATTTCAAAGTTGTGTTTGCATGTGAATACTAGAAGGCATACGATCTTCTTTGTGTTTCTTTTGTTCTATTTAAAATGTAACTACCTCAAATTTAATGAAATTTTCTTAAAATTTTGTTGATCCCCCAAATTAATCATACTGTTTGGACGTATATTAATCGACTTGGATGCAATAACTAAACCACGGGAGGGTCGTAGAAGATATGACCCCCCTGGGAGATTATTTTTTTTATTTTCGTATAGGAATTCCATTGAATTCAAAATTCATTTTATTGCGTTAATGGATATGACTCCCCTTATATTTTTAATTATTTATCTATAATATAAAAATAAGTCGGGTTTTCCTTCCTGACGCTATAACTCCAGAACGCACGAACCGATTTCCACGGTTTTGCATTTGTTGGAAAGGTCTCGGGCTCAAGAAAAATTTCAACAGAAAAGCGGTGAACTCCGTTTAGCTTCCCATAGAAAACTATTGTAAAAGTTCCGATTTGTGGAATTGAACATTTTTAAAGGGCCCTATATTCTAAACCAAAGCTTACTATTGAAAACCTTCTTAGTCAACCATATCTCTAGAAACGTCAGAGATATCGACTTCAAATAACTTTTTTTTTTAAAGATAATAAGAAAAAAATGCAAAAACAACTTTTAAAAAAATTTAGTGAGTGTTGTTTTTTTATCATAGGGCAATTTAAGATAAAAGTGAAAAATTTGGTTGACCCCAAATCCACTTAAATAAAATTCTGTATTACACATTCAAAACAAATTTGGTATAATTTCTAAAAAATCAAAAAACTGAAACAAAATATTTGTCACGTAGAATATTTTGAGAACAAAAAATAATCTATAATATAAAAATGCCTAGAGTACGACGTGCAAACATCGGCCGCCGCACAAGACATGCAAGCCAGCAACAAGTGTATTCACAAAACTTAGCGAAGGATGACATAATATATTAAGAGAAAATGCCCGATTGAGACAACGCGTGAGCACACATTCCAATATGATCCCACTGTGATGATGACAATTTAGATATTGGACCAATGACGACTGCATCATCTGGAATTGCGGCAACTCTTCTAGATGGCGGTCGTTCTGCACATTCTGTGGTTAAGTTGCCACTCAATTTAAACACAATTGATACTCCAACATGCAATATTTCCCGATCCAGTGCAATGGGTAAATTGTTGATGCAATGCAAGCTCATTGTTTGGGATGAGTGCACAATAGCACATAAGAAATCACTTGAAACACTTAACTTAACACTGAAAGATCTTCGACGAAGTAACAACATCTTTGGCGGCTTGATGATATTGTGGGCAGGCGATTCCAGGCAGACGTTGCCATAAATTCCCCGTGGAACGCCTGCAGATGGATTGAATGCTTGCCCGGGGGATCACTTTTGTGGAATAACGTAAAAAAATTATCGCTAACCACTAATATGAGAGTTCAACTTCAAAATGATCAAAACGCTGCACAATTTTCCAAACAATTGTTAGCTGTTGGAAATGGAAAAGTGCCAGTTGATGTGACAGACAACTGGATTAATTACTCTTACCAACGACTTTTGCCGATTTGTAGACTCTCAATTAGCTCTTATTGAAAATGTTTTAACAAACATCAGTGAGAATTATTAGAATTATGCCTGGTTAAGTCAACGAGCAATTCTCGCCGCAAAGAATAATGATGCACAAGCACTGAATTTCACCATTCAATCAAAAATCGCTGGCGATTTGGTGACATACAAATCCGTTGATTCCATAACAAATCCCGATGATGTAGTAAATTATCCAAGGGGTTTGTGAATTCTCTGGAGTTACCAGGATTTCCACCACATAACTTGCAACTCAAAGTTGGTTCAGTTATTATGATATTGCGTAATTTGAATCCACCGCGACTTTGAAACGGTACTTGACTTGCGGTGAAAAGACTTATGCCAAATTTAATTGAGGCAACCATTATATTAACGGAAACTACGCAGGTGAAAATGTATGTATTCCTCGAATACCAAGGATTCCGACTGATTTTCCTTTTGACTTCAAACGATTGCAATTTCCGTTTCGCCTTGCGTTCGCAATGACAATTAACAAGTCGCAAGGCCACTCGCTTTGTGTTTGCGGGATAAATTTAGAAAACCATTGTTTTTCACATGGGCAGCTATACGTTACGTGTTCACGAGTTGGGAAACCATCCGCTTTGTTTGTGTTAACGTCAGACCAAAAAACAAAAAATGTGGTTTACCAAAGAGCACTTCAGTGAAACGGATAATTTACGGACAAGTATAACGGTATAACGCTTCGATGCAGTATTTACTTTAGATTCACTTTCATTTTTACTTGCGACATATAGGAACTAAGTATATGGCAAGTTTTGCATTCGTGCAAAATTTCTAACTCGAGATTTTAATCAAATATGATATTACGATGGTAGAGAAGTCGAAAAAAGTGGGTCCCGCCATTCCGTCCGGTCTGTTTTGTCTGTCTGTCCACGCTCCTACAGCCTAAACCATTGGGTCGATTGAGTTCAAACTTGGAAGTTAAGGTTTTCAGCAGATTCGCGTTAGGCGTTTTTTCATTTTTTTAAGACCAAAACTAACAGTGGCCCCCCTCACAATTTTTTTGGTCAAAAAACGAAAATTCGAATTTTCTCAAAAACAAACCGATAGATTTTTTTTTAATTTTCTCTAAAATTTTATTTTTAAACTTGGCTTCTTTTTATAAGAAAAACATATTTTTGTATTGCTCAGGAAAGGTACCGCTCATAGAACCGTTATTTTGTTTCTTAATTTTCTCAGCAACTTATCAACCGATTTCAATAATTTTTTTTCTGAATAAGCTCTTATATTGCCTTAACAATATTTGATTATCAAAAGTGAAATTTTTTATTGTTTGGATTTTTAAAAAAATATTGAATTTTTTTTTTTTCAAAATTCTATATCTCAAAAACGGGTCAACATTTTTTTACGAAATTCAAATGTAGAGCGTATATTTACAATCACTAAACAACTGCATACCAAAAATATTTTTAGAACAAAATTTAAAAATTTTATATATAAAAAATTAATTTAAAAAAAACCGCTCTAACGATTTTCAAAAAAATTTTTTGTAAAATCAAGGGTTTTTTGATTTATAAAATGGCATCTAAATTTTTGAAGACAAACTTATTTTTCAGGTAAAGTTTTGAATCTTAAAATAGTTTTTTTTAAAATTATTTTAACTGCATTAAATGTAATTCCCTCCCATCTCACCAGATCAAATCCTGTGCGTGAGCCCGAAAGAGCGCATTACATTGACAAAACTTTTATTATATTCAGCCCTATCATGAATTCCATCGTAATCGGAAATTTTTACGAATCCCGAAAAACTGTATCATGAAATCCGTTCGTAGTGGAAAATCTCATACAATTTTGCATTACGAACGGATTTCATGATACAGTTTTTCGGGATTCGTAAAAATTCCGACTACGATGGAATTCATGATAGGGCTAATTACTATCTTTTATCCAAATTAGATAATGATGAATCGCGCGGTTTTTTTGACAAATCGAATAGCATTTAAATCTTTGAAGACAAACTTGTTTTAAAGGTATAATTTTAAATCTTATATAGGTGCTTTTTTAAACAGACTCTTTGCATACAGGAGCAAGTTCGCGCGACCCAGTCGTGCATTTTATTTACTTAGAGAAGTTCAACTAAATTACACTTCATTTTTGTAATCGAAATGAATTCATTACTGTTGTGAAATGAAATAAAATTTTTCCTTTTCAAATATAAAACAAAAAAAAATGTTCTTCATCTTTTAATCCCCAAACGAAATGTTACAAAAAACGAAGCCATCTGGTGGCGAAACGGAGTTCGCCGGGTTTGCTAGTTTTTTATAGATGAAAATACAATTTGTATTTTATTGCTTTAAACTTTGTTGCTAAAAATACTACTTTTAACTTAGGACTGGACCAAGAACATAATATGAATCGGAAATCCAGCCCTATTCTAATCTCAAAGCACAAATTCATCAACTTTAAAAACAATAGACGATCCAATAAAGTTTTTTTCACAAGATCCTTTTTGAGAGAAACCTTGAATGAGAGATAGCGAATTTAATATACTAAGTTGCCCATTTTACTCCTGGAACTTGTCTTCAATTATATCAGATTTTTTTTGACGCACCTAAATAGTAAGCTTTCTTAAAGTGTTTTTTTTCTTTCAAAATAGATTTTCTATTGAATACAAAAACTTTTAAGATCTTAACAAATTAAAGAAATCTAGTTTTTGAAGTGAGTTTGATTTGAATGCTCTAGAACTGAGATTTAAACAAGAATTTCAAGAATACACATTTCCCAAAAACAGCTAAATTGATAATTCCGTTAAATTTATGGCTAATTGAAAGCTTTGAATTTTTCGAGAAACGTGTAATTTTTTAGTGTCCCAACTTATTTGTTTACCTTAATTTGTTTTTATTTAATTTTTGAAAAAATCATGTACTTAAATACAACTATTTTCTTTAATTCAAGAACCAAACATTTTTCTCTCTACAATTTGTAAGTTTTGTTGACTCCTTTAAAGATTAAAATATTTTCAAAAGGTTCACGCAAAACAATGATTTTTTAGATTTTGTCTTCTAGCATCAGCTCCAATCTACGAGTATCAGTCTAATAACTATAATAATAATTTTAGACCTTCCAAAATTAAGTCCGAAAAAAATGAGCCTGACAATTCTCGATATCAGATTCTGTTTCATTTTCCTACGACAGAAGATCACATTTTTCTAGCAAAATTTCTCATTTTCTGTGTTATTGCATTTATATTTTCATAGCGTTTTTCGCATCTATATAGAAATACCAGGAAATACAGAATATACTATTTTGCTAAGTTTTTAAGCTAAGTTTCAACACAATTTATAACATTTCTGCGTGAAATGGCATATTAAGAAAACTTTTGGAATCTTGGAATGCTTTGATATGTATTGAGTCGTCTAAATTAAATAGTTTGACCATATCTTGCTGGACAACAGTGTTCTAAAATAATCTAATAACTAAAGTTATCACTTTAGGCCTTGAATTATGTTAAGTTAAGATACACATTGTGTTATTTAAATTTGGTCAGCCTCCTTTAGAGAAAATACATTTTTATGAGGTACTCAAAAACTCTCAGCAGTGTAATATTAACATTCTCTTATAGTATAAAAAACTCTGTAAGGGTATTCTTGGAATCTCGACCTCATGACTGTGATACGAAGGTCTCTAACAACCTTTTCAAAATACTGAAAGGGTCAAATGTTACTCCATGGGCCTCCTAAATTCCATTGTAAAGAGTGTTTTTGTCTACTGGCGGATTTTCTCTTGTGTTCAATTTTAAGAGACAGTTTCCTTTAAAAACAATGAAGTATTGTACAGGCTTCTCTATGAACTTTTTTGTTCAAGAACTATGAAAAGTGGGTTGGTAAAAATTTAGAGATATTAGAATGAGTGGCTCGAATATCCACTCTTTAAATTATCTAACACACAACTTACTTTTTTTTTTAAATTTTGTAACAAAATAAAAATACAAAATGTAGCTATACAGACTTGAAGCCAAACGATTCAATGTTGGTTTTCTAGAGATTACATGGTTTTTAGGATTTTTTCAGTTGATATTAAATGAAATAAGTTAATATCGGGTCTTTATTTTACAGTTCATCACAAATATGTGAACTAATCCCTTCTAAACCAAACTTCTCGTCTGTAAACAGTTAATCAAAATGTGTTTACAAATTTGGTTCGACGCGACGTAGCTTCGATTCTTATTTTCAGTAATCAGTGCAAGAATATAAAAAATCAGAATCCTTTAATTATCTTTTGCTATAAATTGTCTCCAAAATACGAATCGAATCAAAATCTTTTTGTATTATTATCTCAAGTAATCTATAACTTATTCCGTTAAATTATATCTAAAAACTCATTTACTCACTCCACTAGAACAAGACAATTAATTCAATTAAACAAAACGAGTCCTTCCATTATCTCAGTATAATCCACTGTTCACAGAACAACATACAAAAACCTTAGTCGAAAAATCTTTATTCATTTAAAATCCGATGACTGACGTCCGCACATGTTGGACGTTGGACGTTGAACACTGAACAAGGATATGAACATGGACGCCTTTCAGCGGATTTCAATTCCGTTTCTAATCCATGATTTTCATATAAATTCCTTCATTAACCATATGTATAAAGGACGAGGGCTGACCGGACCAGGATCACTTGTTTACTTTTGCCGTCAGCAAGGGTCAATTGGTGTGCCGTTTAAGCAGCATCGCCCAATCTCCCAATGCGGCCTGGGGTTTTGTTTGGTTGCTCGATGTCCGCCCGGCCCGGGTCTAGTGAATGCTGCTAAATTGGTCAAATATCCAACAGGGGATTGGTAATTATGTTTCCCCCTTTTTTGCCTTGGGTAGTCCTGTCCGACCCTACACCAAATCAGGCGAATTAAATACCAAATATTGTTTGGTGGCTGCTTCCTGTCCACACAAAGGATTGTGTGGTGTTTGTCCAAATATCCTCAAACTATACGAGCGACGAACGGAACGTTTTCGGCGTCGTCAAATCAAGTGTGTGTGGCCTTGTGTGGTGCATGATACAAATGCTAAATTGGTGCGTGTATGTTTAAGGACTTCAGCTAAAAATATACTCGTATGTATATCTTTCATATCGTATCGACTGTGATGCATTATTCATGACACGCGGGGTTATTCGGCTTCGTCGTTCGTTCCGTTTCTTCTTAACTTTCTCTTCACTTTCATACGAGTATCTACGACTGGTGACAAGTTAATAAGAAACTGATTGACTGAATGGAGATAACGAATTTCCGGTCCGCCCTCCCTTAGAATGGGGTTATACTCGTAGAGCTAGAGGTATAATTTCTTCCTTAACAAAGATGTACCTACTCTAAAGATCTTAATCACCACCAGAAAAAAAGGAAATAAAAATGCATCTGATGCGAGAGAGAAAGTGTTTTTTGTTCCATTTTGGAATTTATATATGTTCGAGTGCACATTGTGTAATTGAAGTTTATAGTTGAATAATTTAGTAATTTGATCAATTATTCCTCCTCCTTTCTATTGCACAAAGGAAAACTTTCTTTTATTCTTTTTTTGACACATTTTCATGTGAAAACTGTGAAAATTGAGCGCAGAATAAGGCGGGTGTTGGAAAGTGCGTATGCCAATTGTGATGTATTGTTAGGACTGAAATTGACTTTTGTATATGGACGTTTTTGAGTGAATTCATTTGGAAAATGATATGTTTCAAGTTGTGAAAAAATATTGTTTTGTTCAGACTCAAAATAAATGTTGTGTTTGGAAAACAGCTACTGGGAAGATATTATATAACTAGCTTTTAATAAAACAAAAGCTATATTATTTTTATGACATTTTTACGCTAGATTATCTCCTATTGCACGCCATAAACATTGTTATAGTAAGTGTTAAAATATATTAGTCAAAGCTTAACTTTTTAAACATAATGGCAATACTTTATCTTTAGAATAAAGCTGAATTCTGGACCATTAAATTATATTCGATTTATTTGATCTTGAAAACCTCACTCTAAAGCATTACCCTTTAGAAAGGTTATGATACAGTTCTGAGTTGACTTGGATCTCTAAGCTAGATAACTGAACGGTATGTTGTTCCAGCTCATGGAGCATTGATAAGTGACTAAGCCATCTCAAAAGCTATAGCCTTCAATGTTCTCTTCAAAACGTCGATGTGTTGTTGATACTCACAATTTTGACTGAAAGTCAGTAGTCGTCTAAATTTTAAGCAATCTTGTAAAATATTGTAAATTTTTTTCCAAAGTAAATATCCAAACAGAACAGTGCATTTTTCGAAAAGAAGTTTTGGCCAAAATCAACAGCACAAGTTTGTGCAATTTTTCATTTTATTTGACGAAGTGGATTTTTATATCGTTGGCTACATTAACAAACAAAATAAGTGCGTCTCTGACTCGGAAAACCCGCTCGTTATTATAAGCCAATACATCCACAAAAAGTAATAGTATAACGCAGACTGTGGATAGGTGGGATGGCATTGGACAATTTTTCTTTGAAAAAAGGCTGGGAACAACGTTTCGGTCAACGTTGAGCTTGACGGGCTTTTGTTTTCACTCAAATTAAGGATTTGGATGGTGCACTTTGGATACAATTCTCGAACTCAAGTACAAGCTTAAGTTCAAAAAAAAAAAATTCAATAAGTTTTGGAACATATGTAGGTCCACTGGTGATCTCATGGTTTATGACACCGAAGAGTTGAACAAATCTTTACATCGTTTTGGAGAAAGTAAGATTATTGCACTTTGTATTTCAAAAGCATTTAATATAGAGTTTTGCATCAAGGTCTCTTATCGAAAATTTGTGCTTTTGGTTGATAAATCTCTTCTTTATTGGATTATAAACTACGTTTCTAACCGTTCAATACAAGTTGTATTGGATGGTTTTAAGTCTGAAATTCACTTAATAAATGGTGGTGGTTCTCAGGGCTCCGTTTTGTCTCCGGCTCTCTTCCTGAAATTTATTAATGATGTCTTGTCTGACACTTCTTATCCAATAAACTGATTTGGGTACGACAGTAACCTCAGCTTCTCATATTCGTGTCTATATTCACATCCTTGTCCTTCGGATGTGTAACTTCAAAGGCAGCGTATGTTAAGATCATTAAATTCCGATCTCGGCAGCATTGTCCAATGGGTATTTATTAACTGTGTAGAATTTAAAAAAATATCGATATTTTTACAAACAATGTTCGGTAACATTGTAAAAATACAATTCAGCCGTTATAAAATAATTTATAGGAATGATCATCAGTTCGCTCTTAAACTCAATTTTGGGAGTACTGTCAAGTATAGATATTCTTTCCTAAATCGCACATCGAGAATGTGGAATGCTTTGGCCAATTCCGTTTTTCTATCCCATTGTGATGATGATGAACTTTAAGACCAGTGTGCCCCGGTATTTCCTCTTAAATCCTTTCCTGTTTTCCTAATGTTTGCCCAGTGTTTAAATAAAAACACACAAAGGGTACTAATAACCCCTTGAGTGCCTGTGAATTATTAAAAAAAAATATTACAGAATTCTCTCCTACGAAACCAGCGAATCGTAAGAACGTTTATTCTAACTAATAAAACAATAATACCCAGATATGACCATTTTATTGCATTTTTAAATAGAAACTGGTCCATATTCCCTCAGCATGGAGAGAAGTCAAAGTTATTTTTATACCCAAAGCAGGTAAATGCTCTAAAGTCAACCCTTAAGATCTACGACCTTGGGAAGTTAATTCATTTAATACTGACTAGCAGAATAATTAACTTAAAACTGGGCAACTCTTCTGCTATTAGATTCGTTAGTAGAGGCACACCGGAAGGTGGTGTTCTATCCCCTCTCCTCTGGATCCTAGTGGTAAATGAAATCCTAACTGGTCTGGATGCGGAGGGTTTCAGAGTGATTGCATATGCGGATGACGTTGCTATAGCGGTTTCAGGAAAGCATCTTAATACTTCAAAAGAACTCTTACAAAATGCCTTAGACAGACTAATACTTTAGGCTGATCGGTGTGGACTGGGTGTTAACCCATACAAAACCGAATTAGTCTTATTTTTGAGGAAATACAAAATTCCAATTGTTAATCCTAAGTACCTGGATCTTATTTTACACAAAAAAACTAAATTGGAAACGCAATGTACAAGAAAGAGTCAAAAAAGCTACTGCAGCTCTCTTTTCTTGCAAAAAAGCTATTGGTATTAAATGGGGCTTACAACCCGAATCACGCATTGGCTATATACACATCGGTAATCAGACCGTTTTTAATATACGGTGTGGCAGTATGGTGGACTGCTTTAGAAAACTCTATAAGCCGCTACAAAATAAATAAAGTCCAACGTTCAGCTTGCCTACGTATAAGCGGATCGCTTCGCTTAAGCCATCTGCGGCACTGGACAACCTACTCTACCTAACACCTCTTGATATATTAAGCAAACAAATAACTGCCAGCTCTGCTATTCGCCGCAAAGCTTCGTCGCAGTGGATTAATAACAACATTGGACACTCCGTAATTCTTAGGTATTTAGATCAATTCCAAAGCACACAGACTATACCATCCTCCAACTGCAATTCGAGAGAAACTTCCAGATTTATATACCTTCCAGATCTTTCTAAGAGGATATGGTATTCCTGGAAGACGATTAAGTCCACTTTTATGCAGATGGATCGAAAACAAAAGAAGGGGTTGGTGTAGGTGTGTAATCTGAACGACTGAAATTAACTCTCTCATTCCGCCTTCCCAATCATTGCAGCGTATTCCAGGCGGAAATTTTTGGCGAAAGAGAAGTCTTCTCCTGGCTTAAGGAAAATTTGATATCAACAATAAATGATATCCGTATTTTCTCACTTATTTCAACGAACGCCAAACAAATCGAATCGATGCTAAAAGAATTGACTACTGCTTGTAAGCCCTATGGACACAACATAAACCAAACAAAAACAAAAGCAATGACCAATCACACAAAAATAGATATCACATTAGACGGAGTAAAGATAGATTATGTAGAAGATTACATTTACCTTGGACAATTAAAATCATTCAAAGACCAAGAAAACAAGGAGATAAACAGACGAATCACAAACAGTTGGAAACAATTCTGGAATATACATCAAATAATGGAATCAAATTTAAGTAACAACACAAAAAAATATATAATGGACTCAGGAATACTACCCGTTATGACTTATGGACTACAAGCACTTGGATTAATCTCAAATTTAACAGAAAAACTTAGGATTTGCCAAACTAAAATGGAAAGAAAAATTCTAAAAATAAGACCAATTCAAAAAATACGAAACCAGCATATAAGACAACAAACACAAATCATTGATGTAGTTGAAAGAACAAGAAGGCTTAAA
The DNA here is from genome assembly GCA_920104205.1 of Eupeodes latifasciatus. Taxonomy (NCBI): domain Eukaryota; kingdom Metazoa; phylum Arthropoda; class Insecta; order Diptera; family Syrphidae; genus Eupeodes; species Eupeodes latifasciatus. The sequence goes on from OV049926.1 coordinate 120,857,806, forward strand.
TGGAGCTGGGCAGGCCACATCTCAAGGCTTCAAGAACAAAGATGGACTAAAGTAATCACAAAATGGACTCCAGCTGACAAAAGACGACCTGGAAGACCCAAGAAAAGATGGGCTGATGATTTATCGGACTACAGACAAAATTGGTATAATGAAGCTAAGGACAGAGAATTATGGGCAACATTGGGGGAGGCTTATGCCAGAAATATATCTTCATGAAAAGAACAATCAAAGGTTTATATACTTACTTACTAAATTTTCAATATAATTAGTTAAAAATTTTCAATATAATTAATAAGTTAATACCAGACTTTGTTTGTAATTTAAATTTATTATAAAAAAAAAAAAAAAAAAAAAAACCATTGTTAAAACGAAAATTGTATATATGTATAAATTTAAGAAATTTAAATGGCAAATAAAAGCTTATAATAATAATAATAATAATAATAATTTTCTCAGATAGTCAGGCCGTTATCAAATCTCTGGACTCTGTCTCTATAAACTCTACAACAGTCCATAACTGTCGGTCACCTCTAATGGAGATGGCACAACAGTTTAATATTCACCTTTGCTGGGTGCCGGGCCATAGAGATATTCCATGTAACTATAAGGCAGATGAACTCGGCAGGAACGGTACAGTACAACCCATTCTACCACGTTTGGCAATGCTGGCTTAATAATCGCTACATGTAAACTATTGCTAATGCAGGACGCTATGAAGAAGGCGAACACCAGGTGGAATAACATCAGAACGTGTCAGGTCCCAAAAAACATCTGGCCTACACTAGATTTAAAGCGATAAAGGTGCTTCGTATCTCTGAGCAGATCGGATATAAGCTCGATAAGGTGTCATAACGGTGCACTGTCTAATAGGAAAGCACGCCACGCGACTAGGCGTATTCTCAAATGACGTTTGCAGAAGCTGTATAGATGAGGAAGAGGAGGAAACAGTTCTTCACCTCTCTGTACATGCCCTGCTCTAGCTCAAAAACGCATGAACCACCTAGGAGAATTCTTCTATAATAGGCTTTTCACACCAAGTCCAAAACCCGGTTTTCGCGAAATTATCGGTTTCAAAGTTGAACTAAACAAACAAACCTTTCGAAACATTCAGAACTCAAATTAATGTAAACAAAACAGCTGATGGCTGCTGTCAAAACAAATATTTCATTTTGAAGTAAATTTGGTCGTGGTAAGTAATATTATTTATACAATTTCCTTACAAAATAAGAATTATTGTTTTTTGTTTTTTATTTACAGAATATAGAAAATTTGCCAACGTCGAGAATAAAAGCATCGGTGACTATTTGCGGCACTGGCGGTTCTTTTATGATCCCCCAGAGTTTCAAACGCTCTTTGTTAAGCGAGGAACCGGAATTCACTACTACGACCCCAAGGACGAGGAAGACTTGCTCATAGTTCGTAATGACGTTTCCAAGGGATGCGTCTTCGAACTCGTCGCCACAAATATGTTCGACGCTTTCGCTTACTACCTGGAGAAAGACTTTCCGGTAACTCCGTTCAATCACAAGGGTTTGCTAGATATGAGAAAGGCGATAAGTTCATTTGTGGAGGAGAATAAGTATGAAAGAAAATCTATGGTGGAGGCCAAGTCACAGCGTGCTAGGAAAATTTGCACCAAAATATTCCACAATGTGGGAATCGTTGTTCAATTGAAAAAAACCACAAGAGTTTGCTATCGCCCCTTAATGGACAGCGATTTCAACATCAAGGAGATCCTCAGTGCTTTGGACAAGCCAGGCGAGCCCTCAAAGGAAGAAGCCAAAGAGATAGTCATGGGAAATTGCAGCCCATCATTACAGCTTCAGTGATCGCTCTGGATGAGTGTGATTTTGGTACGAATCTGGAATTAGGAATTGACTTTTTTTAAGGACCTACACGAAATCGTTCAGAATCTTCTCAACCCCGCCTATAAGTTGCTCGGACGGCCACAATATATGACGATTCTGAAGGCACATTTGGCCAACAGAAGCAATAGTCATAAGCTCAGTATTTTGGATTGAATTTGTTGTGAAAGAAGAAGAAAATGTTTTAGATAAAATGAATTTTAATTGTAACAGTTTTGTTTGTTGTTGATTCTATGATATATTTTCTAGACAATTAGCTTCTCCTTAGTGAATTGTTCGGACCGGTTGAAGTGAACAAAGAGGATAGCTGCAGCCAAGCGAGCTTGTAGTTCTTGTTGGTTCATGTCGTGAGCCCATTCCACCCGTCCCCAGAACTTCAGTTGAAACTCTTCTTCGAGACAAGCTAGTTATGCTGCTCTATCACAGCACAGGAAAGGATTATCGACTCAAGGGTGTCGAAGGCAAAGAAAAATCCTTAGGAGAATGTTTGCACTTCAAGAATTTTCAAAAAATTGAATCTTGAGAGAATACATACCATATAGAACATCTTCACTGTGTGAAAGAAAGTAATTGGATATTTAAGTTTATCCGCATCCGAGACGGTGGGTGGGTGGTGATATACTGGGAGTTTTTTGTATGTTCGTATCGAAACGTTTGTTAAACTACTCAATGACGGTTCTTTTGTTCTTTTGAAGCTCGTATAGATCTTTGTCTTCCTGAAAATCAACTTGATAAGTACCTACATAAGGCTAAAGTTTGCATCTTGCATTTCCAGATCCTTTAGTTCATTGCAGAGTATATCGAAAGTTCTGCAGCTCGTTCTGAAATGTTGTTTGAAATACTCATTTTCACGTTCCCAAAAAGTGCTGGTACGTATCTGCATAAAATATTTAGATATATACATACCTTCCTATTAATTGAATTGTTATAACAAGCTAACCTTTGTCCACATATTTCTTTGTCGCTTACGATTTTCAATTGTATCAATTAAAGCTTTTCTTTTCTTTCGAAGTACTAGGATTTGAAAAAGAAAACGACGTTTTTTTATGATAGAGGCTTGAGATAATGAAAAAAAGTTTAACAAAATCTTCATATTTTGTTCAACTTTCTTTTTTATGTACTTAAATCAATTTCAATTGGTTAGAATTCATTTTATTTTCACAAATAATTTGAGAAGAACAAAACTTTTTACTCACAAATTTTTTCATCAATACAGAATTTGACAGCCGGTGTTAAACAAATTTAAATGTCAAATGAAAACGTGTAAATGTTCGGTGTGAACGATTTTCCGAAAACCCGGTTTTGGGTTTGGTGTGAAAAGTCTATAACGATCTAAATCATATTAACATAATCAGCCTCTCACGTTTTGTAAGGGATTCAAACTGGTTATATTGAGCTTAGAAGAAAGCCTCAAGATTCATGTGGTATCACAATAGGGAATTAAACTGGCCTAAGTGTGTCCTGCTCCATCACTGACAGGACCACGATGCCACGAAATGAACCACTTATGGTCTTGCAATTTTCAACAACTTTTGATTTTATAAATACCTCACTCTTTTTCTAAAAGCCGTCCATAAATAAAATTCCATAATAAACACACATAATCTATATATATAAAAATCAATGCCATTTTTCGTTGTAATGTTATAACTCAACAATGCCTTTACCGATTTGGATAATTTTGGTCTTGAATTATTCGTCGAAGTCCAGAGAAGGTTTGTACGTAGAGAAATTTTGAAAAAAGATCTTGAAAAGGTGTTAAATCAACATTTTCTATACTCGCATATACAAACAATTTGTACTAATACTTAAAAGCCAATTTGAACCTTTGGTAAAACAATAGAAGATAAAAAAAGTGACGTTAGTTCTGTCAAACAAATTTAATGTCATCAAATGTCATTTCATTTTATCAGCGATAATTATTGGTTTGTTGTGTTTATATTTTTCAAAATATTGTTGAGTTATTGCTTTGTGTTTATATTTTCCAAAATATTGTTGAGTTGTTGAGTGAAGGTAAAATGCCACGAGCAAGACGACCAAACATAGGCCGGCGAACGCGTAATGCAAATCAAGTGGCATTATTAAGACGATCTCAGACTACAGATAAACGCGCACAAGCTAATGCATCGCAGCGTGAACGTAGGTACTGCACAGAATAGACCTGTTGACCCTGTACTTGTACTTGGTCTTGAACGGCGATCACGAATACATCGTGCTGTTTTGGATGAAATGCTGCGTGCTGTACGGATACATTGGAATGATGGACGCAATATGTCCACATTGTGATGCGGCTAACTTTCAAGGTGAAAGCCCGGCATGTGTTGTGCTAATGTGAGATTGCCAACATTAGAAACTCCGCCCATTGTATTTATTTATTTTTGGGACATCTCAAACGTCGACTATTCGATCGGAACAGAAAATTGCATTGGCACTTGCATCTTCGGGAATTGCTGCTACACTATTAGAAGGTGGTCGGACCGCACACTCTGCATTAAAATTGTCATGGCATGTACAGGTGATTGAAACTCCAACTTGCAATATTTCGGGAAATTCTGCTATGGCAATAGTTCTGCGATTAACGTCAATTATTTTATGGGATGAGTGCACAATGGCAAATAAAAAATCAATAGAAGCATTTAATCGAACAATGCAAAATTTACGCGGTAATCAACAGCTTTTTGGTGGTGCTCTGATATAGCTGTCAGGGGACTTTCGTCAAACATTGCCTGTCATTCCTCGATCAATTCCTGCTGATGAAATAAACGCCTGTTTGAAGTCATCAGTTCTTTGGGACATGTACGAAAATTGACACTGAACATTAATATGCGTATACACCTACATAATGATGCAACTGCCCATGAGTTTTCAAAACAATTGTTAGAAATTGGTGATGGCAAAATACCAATCAACAGTACCAACGGATTGATCACTTTACCGAACAATTTTTGTACAGTTGCGCAATCTATAGATGAGTTGATTGAATGTGTTTTTCCGAATATTCTTCAGAATTACAGAAATCATGATTGGTCGAGAGAACGCGCCATTTTTGCACCGAAGAATATTCATATCAATGCCATTCATTTTCAAAGTCAAGCGAAACTACCAGGTATAGTCACGACATATAAATCAATTGACAGTGTTATGAATCAAGATGAGGCATAAATAAGGCTCAAGGCAAACACTTCACGTTTGTGGTGTCAATTTGGAGGAATCATGTTTTTCACATGGCCAACTTTATGTTGCCTGTTCCAGAGTCGGTACCCCCAACTGTTTAATTATTCATGCTTAAAATGGAAAAACAAAAAATATTGTTTATCCAACTGTTTTAGACTAACCCATATAGACCCACCATAGTAAGAGTACCCAATTCTTTTTTATTTTTTAGTTTTTACTCTTTGCTGATAAATATAATATAAACAATATATCATTTGGACTTTTAAATAGCTAGCAATTTAAAATACTTTTTTGTTTGAATAAATGAACTTAATAATAACTTTTTTTTATAACTATGCCTTATACGTAGCGAAGCACGTACCGGGCCGCTAGTATACATATGTATATAAAATAATCAATTTATTATGTCATATAATAAGAGTTTAAAAAATACAAATCAAAATTTTCAAACAATGCGCAGCGCGTACATATGTAAATAAAAATAATCTGCTCTTGTAAATATCATCTATTCGAAGAAGCGAACATCTCCTGTGCAGAGAAGAAAGAACCACTGTTAAGCGTTACAAATTTTAATGCCTTTTCTTTCTGGAACCATACAAAATTGTTCACATTGAAAACAACTGTCACCGGGGGAGTTTGAAGTTTTGAATCACACTCGATACGAGGACTCGTATATATTGCCATCGTCCTTATTACACATAGACATACATTTCCGAAAATTTACACAACAATAACATCACCATATAGGGACTAATTTCACGGATACTTATCGTTGTTAACATCATGTGACAAAAGAAACAGAAAACAATCTTTGTTCTGTTTTGGTGTGTTAGAAATTTTAAATTGGCAATAATTTAAATAAAAAGACGATTTCTTGCATATGCGACTTGAACAACAAAATATATACTCGTACACCTAACATAAAAGATGACAATGTTCAAATACTGAGAAAATTTGTTTTGATATTGTTTTAAGCGTGTTTTTGTTATTTATTGTTTTAAGGGTAAACATATTTGAAATTTAAAAACTTGGAAACCATACTAAATGTTAATTTAAATGTGAAATTTAATTCTTATGCCTATAACGTGCTTTTAGAACCTGACCTACACTATAATTGTGTGAAAGTTTTTATTTTGCACACTGATGGAAATATTAAATAATAAATATCAAAAGTATGCAAATAAATAATTTTTCATAAAATCTAGAAGGTGTGAGATTAAAAACAATTTTCCATTTAATCAATTTTAACCAAACTTACGCAAAACATTTGGCTGACAATGAATACCTACTATCGTTTGTTAAAAAACTATTGCATAGTAAGTTCCATTGATACTGAGGTATGGGGCTCGGAAATCATGACTGACTGCATAAGATATAAATGTGCATTGATTATGTTTTGGAATTTATATGTAAATATGTCATTTCTTCACACCTGCTCCTGGCTATTACCTTAAAGAATAAAATGCACGACATGGGCCTCACGAAATCCTTCTTGTGGTTAAAAGGCAAATGCGCATTTTAAACGTGCCTAGACACATGAAGGCAAATTTATTGGTATGGATCAACGATGTACTTATCGAGAAAGAGGTTAAAGTAAAAGTATTCTTAGATTTGATCCAATAACATAATATTTTGGGGAAAAATGCAAGGAAATTTTAATATTAATTTTTTTCGGAAATTCAGCTTAGTTCTGTTAAAGTGTGTGTGCGGAGTGAAATTAATACTGCCAAAACTTAAAAAATGTTACAGAAGGCTTTTGAGAGAAAGTTAAATTAAAAACTAGAACTCATGAGTGATAAAAGTTGTTTAAAGAAATTCGAGTCAGCGTTAAAGACACGAAAATGTACGGCCAGGACGACCATCAACATCAACTAGTCATTAATTTGTTGGCCGATTGGCAGTCCCTGACCAACCTTAGCCTTTTGGAACATCGAAAATATCAGTAAAGCAAATTAAGATTTCAAAAAAGAGAAATATAGATTAGTGCCAAAACCATTAAATTTGTGTACTCTACTCGTAATTGGGAATTATTTCACCAAAACTCAATCAATACTCAATAGACTGCTCAGCAAATATAGTTTTGAATCGCTGAAAAAGATACAAACCAAAACGAAGAAAGGATTAGAGGATATGTGGAAAGAGGAGAAAAAGTTGGATTAAGTTAATTGTATTCTTGGTTCTGGGGCGTGGTGTTTGCTTCTTTAAGGATTTGAGGAAAAGAAAGAGAAATACAGAATTTCAGATTCATAAACCTATTTTTTCTAACTACATTTTCATGAAAATATAAAATCGGTCATGACGAATTGAAAACTTTGAAATTTCTCAACGATTCAAGGTCCCTAGAATCTAAATCAAAGGTCTTTAGAAGGATGTCTGTGTGCATTGCATGCTTATGTTCGGGATACTCTTTTTCGTCGGCCATATGTCTAGAACCATCAGAGATATTTCAAATAATTTCTGTTTACTGATAATAACATTAGAAGAAGAAAAGACTTTCAGATAAATTGAGTAAGTTGTTTTTTAATTTTTAAAAATTGTGAAAATTTTGGTTGAACCCAATATCTCTGAAACCAAGAACGCTAGAGACTTCAATTAAATTTAATATTGTACATTGTGACAATTGGTATAAATTCGAAAAGATTCAAGATATACAGCTAGGTTCTACATTTCACTTTTACTCGAAATGAAATTGAAATCGATTCAAAATATACATAAATTGGAGTTCTTAAATTCACTTTTATAGATATAGATTTCATTTTTTTTGAACACAAAACAAAGTGAATATTGGTGTTCTACATTTCGATATTTGTGATTTTCAAGTGATTTGAATTTGATCTTATTAAGTTGGTGTGATTTAAATTCGACAAGGGGAAATTTTTTAAAATTTATTTAAGGAAATAAACCTAAAGTTATTTTATAAAATGCACTTGATTCGTGAGAATTTGTAGCTTCTACTTTATATTTGAGCAAAGAGACAAAGCATTTTAAAGTATATTCTCTATACTAAAAACAATGTTCTTTGATAAGCTTTTACAAGACATTTATTTGATACCAGAGTTTTTCCCAACCGATATTTGGAAACTGGTTATCGCAAGGTACCGTAAATCACAGTGCAAATAAAAAAAAACACTAATCTATATATTAAAAAGAAAGTCGTGTTAGTTACACTATTTATAACTCAAGAACGGCTGTGCCGATATGGCTGAAAATTGGTGGGTAGGTAGCTTAGAGCCAGGAGACGGTATTGTTATCCCGTTCGACAGCGTTCCCGTGTGACTTGACATAAAACGTCAGTCACTATAAAACGTGGTTTAACAAAAAAGAATCAGACTTGGAATAACAAAACGCGCATCTCGAACAGGTAAGTATGTAATTTTGTCTAGGTATGAATGAATGGTTAAAAATGTGAGTTGTGAAATGAATTTTTAGGTGAATTGAAGGGAAGGCCAAGACGATCGAATCTTTCTCGGCAAAGCCGTAATGCTAGAAGGATACGAAACCCTGCAAATGATAAGACTGAAGAAGCACAAGAAATCGCACGTGAACAGTGCCGCATTAGTATGGCTCGACTTTGTGTTTCTCAATCACAAGAGCAAAGCGAGGCAGCCCGTTAAACGGCTCGGTTGGCAATGCAAAATCGTCGAGCGAACAACAGAGGTCAACAAATAGATAATTTGAGACGCAGAACAAGAGATTTATCAAGTGCTGATTTGAATAGAGCTGCGTTTCGATGCCATACGGCTCATTCAGCATTAAAATTACCGTTAAATCTTCAAACTATCGAAGAACCAAGGTGTAATATTGCAAAACAATCAGCAATGGATAAAGTTTTATCGGAATCGAAAATCATCATGTGGGACGAATGCACAATGGCGTATAAACGTGCATTAGAAGCACTTAACCGAACATTTAAAGATTTACGCAATGATCCTTGGATGTGCCTGGCTTATCAACGCACAATTTACGCCTAAAGGTTGGCTCCGTAGTATTCATGCTTCGAAACATAAACCAACCAAAACTGTGCAATGGAACGCATTTGATGGTTAGAAAATTGATGAACAATGTAATTTACGCGATGATACTGAAAGAAAAATTCAAAGGTGAGGAAGTTCCCATTCCGAGGATCCCGATGATCCCAACCGACATGCCGGCCGTGAATTCAAAAGACTTCAATTTCCGATCCGTCTTGCATTTGTCATGACCATCAACAAATCACAAGGCCAATCCTTAAAAGTTTGTGGTTTGAATCTAGATCATCCATGTTTCTCCCATGGTCAACTATATGTGGCATGTTCACGGGTCAGAAGACCATCAGCGTTGATTGTTTTCTCGCCTGATAATAAAACAAAAAATGTCGTGTATCACAAGATACTTAAGTAAAGAGCAACCTATGGACTAAAATGAAGATACTATAAAGCAAATAGTCTTCGCAGCTAGGCTCGTTAATTTTAAGATTATGTATAAGTTATTTAAATTACCTGTTAATAAAAGACAATAATAATAATACAATAATGAATAATTAATGTAGGTTCTTAATTTTTTGTTGTATTTTCTAATAAAAAGAAAAATATAAAATTCAAAAATCTGGCTTAATCGATCGAATGATAGAACCCTGAAAAAAATTTCACTCAATTTTCAGTTCAGATTTCGATTTCATTTCACTCGATTTTGAAAAGCTAGCTGATAGTTTTTTTTTATAAATAAAAAAACTGGAACAAATATTTCTCACCTGGAATATTGTGCGGACAAAAAATGATAACCTAACATTTGTTTACAAAAAATAAGACGTACAGTGCTACTAGAAGTGACCACTTTGTCAGCTTTCAAGTTTGGTTTTGCATTTCAGCACGAAAAGACTGACGCCTGATAACCTAACATTTGTTTACAAAAAATAAGACGTACAGTACTACTAGAAGTGACCACTTTGTCAGCTTTCAAGTTTGGTTTTGCATTTCAGCACGAAAAGACTGACGCCTGAGCAATGCTCCAAAATTGTGAAAATTGTGCCGAAAACAAGATTGTCATTCACTTTTGGTTCAATGGAAATGTCAATAAAAAAACATTTCCGTATTTCGGAGTGATGATAATCCTCAAGTGTATGTTGAGACAACATTAAAAAATCATAATATTAAAACTATAAAATATTATTACATCTGCAATTTTAAAATATGCGATTTTGATTAACAACACAATAAGTATACCTATGTATGTATAAGTATAGACATGCAAAATGTATAGCTACACTGACAATCTCATGATTAGCTTACATCAATCCCTCTGATCACTGATTCGTATGCATTGAATTGACACAATCATTCCACGCATATATTTAGTCAGAGTAAATCCTGCTGCTGGCTGTTACAAGTCGAGTGTTTAAATTTGCATAATCGACAACAGTTCCGCCTAAGTGCGGTAGTACTATAGTACCTCTACACTTCCAGCCCCTCAGTTATATGTGCGCATCATAAGCCTATAGCCTGCGGCTGTTGTTGGTTTACTTAACCTCTCTAGATGAGCAACAACAAAATTATGTAAATTCGATTTTAAGAACTTCTGGTGGAAAATCGAATTTGTCGACACCACCACCACCATCATCTCCAAACTACCGCCACACCGCTCTGCGCTATAGTCAGCGACAAAAGACTTCAATCCTCAAATTAAGCAAAATTCATTTTTTACTTTGTTCCAAAAACGCTGTTCATTTGTTGAGTGCGGGCGGGCGTTCGCGTAGTCGTCGCGCTTCAAAACAATAAGGGTGAGAACGGGTATGGTCTAAAAGGGTCGCGCTGGTAGACAAAAAGAAAAAAAGAAATTATTTATAACTTTTATGCAGATTTTTTTATTTGAAGTATTTTGTTAGGTACTTTCAGATTTTTTAATGAACAAAAGATACCTTTATTAGATAAGGGTTTTTGTGGATTTTTAAAATGTTTATATGTCAACATATTGGCTTTATCAAGGCCACCACTTGTATTTCGAATTTGTATAATGAAATTAAAAAGGATTATTCTTTCATTTTTTCAGAATTGTTTTATCATTTAATTTTTTCAGGAATATGTTCAAAGTATTTGTTTATGTATTTTGTTTTTACATGAACCACAGAAAATATTAACTGATTTGATTGAACCAGATCCCCCAAAAAACGCTCGCCCGTTAAAAATAACTTTAATAGGTATACATAAGAAGTTTTAACCTACAATTTGCAACGTGAGCTGTGGTAAGTTCATTCTTGTTAAGTAATGTTTGAAGTTGTAATAACTGACTTCTTTTTCTCAATTAAATTAATTTTGGACAAGTGAATATTTAGTATTAATCTAAAGTGTAAGATCAGAAAATATGACAATAATTATCACGTGTCTATGTTATTTCTAGAGGGATATAAATTGGTCAAATGTTATGTCTATTACCTCAAAAGTTCTAGTACAACACTGGTCGACAAGGTTTTATTACTGGCATTAAAGTTGCATTTTTCCAATGCGTCTTGGTGGCCTTAATTCAAATCCGACTTCAAAATTAATGTACCACGTTAAGTTTTTTTATCAATTTTTAAAATTCGAAAAAAAACACTTATGTATATTAGGTTTTTTGACACTATATAAATTTATGAAGTAGCTTGTTTTCAATAAAATCCGTGATTGTTTTCAAATCTATAATCCTTTTCTTCAATATTCAGATAAAATATTTATATTTATATTTATATTTATATTTATATTTATATTTATATTTATATTTATATTTATATTTATATTCTAATAATATTCGAAAAAAACTCCAAAAGTTGTTAGATTTCACCTGTCTTTTAAAAATCCAAAAGAAACGCTAAACCATGTTTGCTAAAATGGTTTTGAACCGAAAAAGGCAAAACGGTTTGAGAGTAAGTTTGGTTCTTTAAACGAATATTGTTGTCTAAGCAATTCTATTACATTAAGTTTTTGATATAAATAGTAAAAATAATAAAAATTATGTTGAAAACAGGTATTTTTAAAACTTGTAATTGCAAATAGGTAAAATTAGAGCTTGGATTCGAAATCAGCACTAAAAATTAAGTGCAAACGTAATTTCCAAAACTATGAAAGTATCAAATTCAAGTTTTTTCATATACATAGATGCAAATAAAGACTCATAACTAATGAGAATTTCCAAAAACTAAGTAAGTCACTAAAACGCAAAATAAAGGATTTGTACTTTTCAAAATCATCATTAAATTTATTGTTGAGAGATATTTTGAGTTTTAATTATAACTTTGGACGATGTTTTATGGTTGCAAATTTGTTGTGAGGTTTAGAAAATTAATTGGGTTAAGACTTATAACACTATATATTTTTTTTAAATTTTTATAAAAACCAATGTATTTTCAAAACTTGCTGAGCGTTCCGCACTTTTGCTAGTTTTATCCCGGACCTATTGAAATCAAAAAATGTCAGTCTCACCTAGGTGTTAACCCATAATTTATTTAAATTTAATGATAATGTTTTAAACTGTAAGAAAATTAAATTCATAATGTTTCTTTCAATACTTTTTTTGCAAGCAAGCTATTTTTCAATGAAATCTAAAAATGTAAGACTACAGATAACATTTTGACATCTTAATAATTTTTCGTTTCAGACGTTAACTAGAAGTTGCATGGTTTATATTAAAAAAAAAACTTTAAATTTTAATGTGTTGGTTATTCATCGATATAATTTTAAGACCTTTTTTTTTAATATTTATAAATAAGCAATTTCAACATACCATTAAATTAAGAGGGATTTTGAAGGCTAAAATTATAAGACCCGAAAAAACTGACAAGACCAAAAAGATACTTGATAAAAAGTGATTAAAAAGATTCATTTACATCCATGTCAATTTCATAACCCATGGTTCACCAAAGTTAAACTTGGCCAAGTGTAGAATACATTTGTACCAATCGAATAACAGATTAAGTGTAATAAAATTACCATAGTTCAATAAAACAAAATCTTCCAACTGTTCCTCAGGTCATTGTTGTGAAGATTACTCTTCGATCTTAGAATACTATCTACACTTGCAATTCTAATGATTATTTTATACCAGAAAGCATCAGAATCATCTGAATTCCAATTTGAAATTGAAATCACAAGAAAATGTAATGTGCCCACTAAGTATCCTTAAACGACAAAATCGACCATCATCGTAATCTTAACAATTGGAATCGATAGCACAAGACAACCGTTATATTGGATCCGTTTTGTGTATCACATTACAGATATGGTGGTACGAGTATACAATTTTCAAGAAAACCTCCATCAGAACTCACCAGGAGCAGAGAGGTATACAACAAACGCAGCGTGAAGATACTGCACTATGGAATATAAGACAGTCCAAATAGGTGTATACGTGTTCCGAACATTTGTCCTTTTTGGCATCCATAGGATATGAAATGCCATCACATTAGCAATCAAATCACCTCCTTATATATGTTTGTCGGGCTTTACTATAGCCTTAGCTATGGCGAAATTAATGTTTTAGCGCGTATATAAAGTAGAGAAAACGTCCACTCATGAACTGGTGTCGGTAATGAAGCCATCCTTGGAGAACAATAAAAGAATAAAGCTAATGCTCGTTTCATGTTTAATGGAGAAACTTCTTTTAAGATATTCATTCCACTGCGTCCTTTTCCACCCCATTGCATTATTGTGTATAGTATATGTACATATATACATATAAACGAAGGAAAACTCATATTCCAAGCAAACAGCAGGAAGACGACCAACTTGGTTTGATAATAAAGGCGAAATAATTATAGGTAACGAGCACATTTATGGGATTGCTTATACGCTTTGGCACTCGCCGCTTTAATGATTTTGAATTTTCTTACAAAGTATTTTTATTTTCTTTCCTTGGAATCTCAGACGTCAGAAACACAACGAAAAAGATGATTCTTTAACTTCAATCAAACATAAACAAGAAGCATAGGTGAACTTGAAAAAACTAGAGCTCAAATAGTTATGTTTTTGCAAAACTAAATATATATGAATATATAAATGCATCTATTAACTACAATCACTGCACCAAACATTTTAAATCACCACATAAAAATCACCATAAATTAACACAATACTAAACTATTTGGAAAATTAAGTTTTGTATTTTTTAAAAGCTCATTAAAAATACATTTTACTGTTTTTGTTAAGTATTTTAGATGTAAGACTTTTGAATTTGTTTCACTTTTTTTAGTATATAGTACATACATAGGTACTTACTTACTTACTTAAGGTGGCGCTACAGTCCTGTGTGAACTAGGGCCTCACCCAACAAACTTCTCCATCTAGCTCGGTCCCTAGCTAGATGTCTCCAGTTTCGCGCTCCGAGTAGGGTGAGGTCACCTTCCACTTGTGCGCGCCACCTGATTCGCGGTCTTCCTCTACTGCGCTGTCCTGTGGGTGTGGATTCGAAGACTTTCCGGGCCGGAGCATTGGTTTCCATGCGCTCTACGTGACCCAGCCATCTTAGTCGTTGGACTTTTACCCTTCTGGCTAAGTCTACGTCGCTGTACAGTCCGTACAGCTCGTCGTTCCATCTTCTCCTCCACACCCCTTCGATGCATACGGGACCGTAGATCACACGAAGAATCTTTCTCTCGAAACGACCCAAGGTGCTTTCATCCGCTTTTGTCATAGTCCATGCTTTTGCACCGTATAGCAGGACGGGGATGATAAGGGTCTTATATAGCGACACTTTGGTCCTTCGAGAGAGGATTTTTCCACTCAATTGCTTTCTTAACCCAAAGAAACAGCGGTTAGCAAGAGTTATTCTTCGTTTGATCTCAGCGCTGGTGTTGATTTCTGCGTTTACAGCGGAGCCTAGGTAGACGAAGTCCTTGACTACCTCAAAGTTACGTCTGTAGATGGTGACGTTTTGACCGAGACGTCAGTGTTGTAGGTCCTTTCTTGACGACAGCATGTATACTTTGTTTTGCCCTCATTAACCGTTTAACCCATTTTTGCCTCAATACTCACAAAACCCCCATTGACATCACGCTGAGTTCTTCCGATTATGTCAATGTCATCAGCATATGCTAGTAATTGGACAGACTTTTGAAAGATAGTGCCTCTAGTGTTGACGTGTGAGCTTTGCACTATTCTTTCAAGTACGATGTTAAAAAAATCACATGACAGCGCAGGTTCTGTTAAGTTGTTTCCAACATTTATGGAGCAGCGTGAATTCTCCATGGTCATCCTGCACAAACGGACGAGTTTGGCAGGGATGCCAAAACTAGACATTGCTCTATACAGTTCGTCCCTGTAGATATTGTCATATGCGGCCTTAAAATCGATGAAAAGATGGTGGGTGTCGATTTGGTGTTCTTGGGTTTTTCCAGGATCTGCCGTAATGTGAATATTTGATCGACTGTGGACTTTCCTGGTCTAAAACCACACTGATAAGGACCTATCAGGTTGTTGACGATGGGCTTTAGACGTTCACATATTACGGCAGAGAAGATTTTATAAGCGATGTTAAGTAGACTGATTCCTCTATAATTGGTGCAGTTTAGAGGGTCTCCTTTTTTCAGGATCGGGCAAACAATACTGAGGTTCCATTCATCGGGCATGCTTTCTTCTGACCATATCTTACAGATAAGTTGGTGCATGCTCCTAACCAACTTATCTCCAGCTGCTTTAAAGAGTTCGGCATTCAAGCCATCCGCTCCAGCGGCTTTGTTATACTTCATACATAGATACCTTGCATCTTTTATCATCAAATCATCTTTAGCAGCGAGAAGGCGGCTTATTTCTGACTTGATAAATATGTATACAAAGAGAGTTGTTGTTTTTGGACTGACAAAAATCCTCATGATACATTTGAGACTCCAAGATTATAAGATTTCTGAGATTAGATAAGATTATCATTTAAGTACGGCTTTGCCGTCTATATTGACAATTTAATGTATGAATCTTTAAAAAAGATTGTAATTACATTTTAAGTTAATTGAAATTCACGATTCTTCTGTTAAAGTATCAGTTCCGGATACGTTTCGTCTTATCATTGTCATGTGGACAGTAACCCAAGAATTACATGATATCTTCTCTTTATTTTCGGTTGCAAAGATCACATAAGACCAGTAGATAGCTTCTATGTAAGAGAATAAACAAGGGTATTATATTATGTAAACAGAGAGTTGAAGGGAGCTTCTACACTTACTTTTTTTCTTAAAGAAATCTAAATTTCATTTTGCTACTCTAGAAAAGATGATGGATGGATAACCTGAAACTCCTGATTCCAATGATGATGACTTTGATATGGTTTACTGCTTTTCGTTAACAATCTGAACGAACTCGCTTTTAAGGGAGCACAGTAGGTAAGGGGGCACTGTGGTCTGGGAATTCGGCGTAAGAAAGAGATAGCACTATGTTTGAGTGAGAGATGTGATTAAGAATACTTACAATGTGTTTGTTGTTGTTGTGGCGCGTGGATAGATGATAAGAAATGTTTAGGAGCGCGTGGTAAGGAGGTCGGCAACCTTTGAATGTTGTGTATGGCTTATCAGTAAAAAAAAGAAAAAACCTAATGTCCGCTGGAAACATATGTTTTCGGACGCGCAGATGTTCTATATTTTGTCTGTGGCGCGTGGATAGATGATAAGAAATGTTTAAATGTACCGCATGATGTATAAGATTTAAATTTTCGAATGGGAAGAAGATGAGCAGAACATTTGAATTATTGTAAAGAGGTGATAAGAATACATTTTAAAAATAATTGGGTTAACGTTTTCGGTTATAGTTTGAATATGTATATATATATATGTGTTTGTCATTATTGCAGCGCTTAAATAGATGATAAGAAATGTTTAAATGTACCATGATGTGTAGTAATGAGAGAGTCGGTTAGAAGATAAATTGAATTTTAAAAGATTAAAGGGAAGTTGAGAATTTAAAAAAAGTAGATGATAAGAAATGTTTTAATGTACCGCATGATGTATAATTTATGATTCATTGTAATTTGTGGTTTGTATTTTGTTTAATGGGTTTATATGTCTACATACATATGTATGTGAGAAAAAAATGTATATTCTAGCAATGATTGCGGTAATCATTAAAAAAAAGCTAGAACGTTTGGCTTAAGTGTTTATTTTTAGAACAGCTCTGATATAGAGAACATTAATTGGGGGGAAGTAGAAAAAACAATATGTTTTGGTGTGAAAGATTAAGGGAAAGAGAAACATTTTGTATCTGTGAATCTGGATGGTTGGAGATAAAATTTTCGGATGTAATATTCTATAATGACACATTAAAATTGATGCTACAGCCAGAATATGGAAGCGAATGCGTTTTGTTTCATATTAGAAATGGTGAGACCGTATCGCCTATTCTGAATTTTAAGTTGCAGTTTCAATCTATGCAACATGTACGGTTTAAACTTTTAGGTGAGAATATTACTTTTCATAAAAAAAAGAAAAGTAAAATGAAATGAATAAAACATAAAATTATATTATAGGAGGGGAGTTAACACTGAGCGGAACGATCACACCTCATTCGAATGCTGTAAAGAGAAAAGAGGGTGAATATCCATCGCTTTGTCCATTTGGTGAGGCTGAATTACTTAATGAACCTCAAAAACTTAAGAAAAAAGACAGTCATCGCAGAGAAATAGAGACAGTTGAACGAGTTCATGACACATCATTTCTGTTAAGCAGAGCAAATAAAAGTCAAACCAGAAGCCGTGTTAATCGTAAGTATAGATTTATTGAACTGAACTTTTATAAAGATGAATGTTAAGCATAAAAGAAAATGATAATTTAATTAGGGTTGCCAGTATACATTTTTCTAACAAACTCCATCTCAACCAAAATTCAAATTAGTTCTTAAACAATTTCATTTTAAAATTCATGTGTTTTATCTTATTTAAACATTTAGTAAAAATATCAGCTACGTTATCATTCGTTGGAATATAATTAATTAATATTTCATTACGTGAACATTTATCTTTTAAATAGTGATATTTTATATCAATGTGTTTACTGCGTTTATGTGTAACCGCATTTGTAGCAAAGAAACTAGCTCCCTGGTTGTCGCAGTATATTGTAGTTGGTTCATCTGTTTGCGGTGTAAATCCCATTTCTTGGAGCAAGCTTCGCTGAAATATGACTTCTTTCGTTCCTTGACACATTGCGATGTACTCCGCTTCCATTGTACTTAATGCAATAACGTTTTGTTTTTTGGATTCCCAGGCGACTGGACCACCACCAAAGTAAACAACGTACCCACTGTATGACTTTCGATCAGTTACATCGGAACCCCAGTCAGCATCTGTATAACAAACCAAAACATTGCTATTAGTATAAGTTAAACAAACCTCTGTGTCGTTTCGTAAATAACGAAGAATGTGTTTAGCTGCAACAAAATGTTCCTGATGAGGATGTGAACTAAACTGTGATAGCTTCGAAACAACATGAGTGATATCAGGCCTAGATATAGTGGCCAAGTAATTAAGTGCACCCATAAGTGATTGATACTCCTTGGTTATTGTTACGTTACAATCTGCCTTCGTACACTTTTCCAACACAGTTCCACATGCAAGAGGTGTGGAAGCAGGTTTGCAATTTTCCATTCCCCAGTGAGTCAGCAAATCTTTGACATATCGTTTCTGATGAATGGTTATATTTCCTCTTAGACCATCTCTTTCAATTTCCAGTCCCAGATAAAATTCGATTGGTCCACGATTAACAGCTTCTACGTGCATATTCAATTTTTCAATAATATTTTTCATTGTACCTTCTGATGAACACGCTACTATCAAATCATCGACGTATAATCCGATTATATTTAATTCATTTTTATTCCGCAGAACATAGACACAAGTGTCTGTCTTGCATCTAACAAAACCCACGGCTAGTAATACCTCGTTAATTTTAGTATTCCAGTCTCTCCCGGCTTGCTTGAGTCCGTACAAAGACTTTTTCAGTTTGCACACTTTTTCTGGATGAGCCTGATCCACAAAAATATCTGGCTGTCGCATAAACACCTCCTCTTCTAATTGTCCATTGAGGTAAGCAGCAGCAATATCAATATGGTTAATTAGAAGTTTATTCTGCACAGCTAATGCCAAAATTAGTCGTATTGTCGGATGTCGAACAACTGGTGCGTATGTTTCGAAAAAATCTTCATTGTGTTTCTGAAAACAACCTTGGGCTACTAAGCGCGCCTTATATTTTTCAACATCTCCATCTGCATTTCGCTTCGTTGCGAATACCCATTTACATCCGATGATATTTTTGTTGCTAGGCTTACAGACAAGATCCCACGTATTGTTTGCGACCAAAGAGTTATATTCTTCTCGCATGGCTTCTTTCCATTTCGCTGCATTTTCACCTTGTAAAGCTTCTCGAACAGTTACGGGATCAGGAACCACTGAAATAAGTTTATTCACAACTTCTCGAGAGCTTGACGACGCTGAGACTTTTTTAGGCCTTCCGGGTTTTCCTGTTCGCAAAATTCTCGGTCTTCCTCCCCTCGACTTCTTGTTAACCACCCTTGCAATTGGTTCTTCTTCACATATATCACTGTATTCTCCTTCAACAACGTCTCGCACATCAACTTTCTCGGCAGCAACACCATCCACGACAGCACCATCACCAGCATCAACAACAATATCAGCACCGACATCATCAGCAGCAGCACCAAAATCAGCATCGGCAGCATCACCAATATCAGCAGCAGCACCATCATCGGCAGCGTCATCATCTGCAGCACCATCCCCAGCAACATTTTCAGGAATCACATTCTTGGCTATATTTTCACAATTGGAATAAAAGAAGTCTATTTTCGGTAAGTTATCAGCTTCAGCATCACGATCAATTTCAGAAAATTTATTTTCAAAGAATATTACATCCCTAGATATAACTATTGATTTTTGATGCTTATCGTACAGCCTATATCCCTTCGTGTGATTGGCATAACCTACAAACGATAACATTTTCCCTTTGGGTTGCAGTTTGGACTTACCGGGCTTTTTATCTAATGCAATGACATTACATCCAAACGTTCTCATATGATGCACAGATGGTTTTTTCCCAAACCAACATTCATATGGGGTTTTATCTTTCAACGCTTTAGTGGGTGAACGATTTCTTATATAAGTGGCCGTATTTATAGCCTCTGACCATAAGTACTGTGGCATCTTGGATTCCTCTAACATACATCGTGACATCTCAACAAGGGTTCTGTTCATCCTTTCAGCAACACCATTTTGCTGTGGTGTATAGGATGCAGACTTTTGATGGATTATTCCTTTCGCTTTCAAAAAATTGTCAAACTCGGCACTGGTATACTCTCGACCATTATCACTGCGTACACATTTTATCATTTTTCCAGTTTGGTTCTCGGAGCTTGCCACGAACTCCTTGAATACTTTAAGAGCATCGGACTTTCGCTTCAGGAAAAACGTGGTGGTGAATCTCGAGAAATCATCTATGAAGGTGATAAAGTAGACTGATCCACTTTGAGATGAAATCCTCATGGGACCACATATGTCTGTGTGTATCACCTCAAGAACACTGGAAGTAAATAATGCATTATAATTATTGAATGAGGTTATTGAAGCAGCTTCCTGGGATGCAGTTAAAACCATTTGTTTTTCAGCCTTCACCTTCGCAAGGTATATTCCGTCCTGCAAATAAGCTTTAAAAATAAGATTATTTTCTTTAGTTTTAACACAAGCTTTATCATCGGTAAACTGTACACCATTTCCATTTCTTATTATTTTGCTCACGGATAAAATATTGGAATTAAGCTCAGGTACCTACATATGTATGTAGGTACATTGGTCAATGTTATGTTAGAGAAATCTGATACCAAAGTCACGTCACCAATTCCACTTGCTTCTACGTTATCACCTGATGCCAGAAAAACGTGCATGCTTGTGCAGTGACGTTAAAAACTGTTTTTCAGAGCACATGTTCGATGATGCACCGCTATCAAGAATCCACGGATTGATATTTTCATTCTTTCTCTGAAAATGTGCACTGAGAACAACTGCATGCGTTTGGCTAGAGCTTTTATTTCGGCATTCAGATTTAACATGCCCTCGCATGCCACAACCATAGCATTTGACATTTCTTCTTCCTCGCTTTACGCTGCTTTCCGACGTTTGTTGTACAAATTTAGAATTTTTGCTCTTTTGCTTGACTGCAAACACCTTTTCATTGGACTCGTTTTTATCCCCGCGACGATATTCCTCCTCCATGATCTTCATCTTAAGTTGACTCACCGAAGGCAGATCATCACGGCTTTCTATAGCAACAACGAAGCTCTCCATTTCATCTGGCAAACTACACAGTAATAAAATGCTCAAGAGATCGTTAGGAATGTGAATCTCAATTTCATTTAAGGCATCTATTATGGAACAAAACTCATTAAGTTGATCGGAGAATTTTTGCGCTATTTTAAATTGAAATCGTACCAACTGTTTAATTAACTTTACCTTTCGCGCTGGACCATTACCATTGTATGTTATATTTAATTTTTCCCAAGCATCCTTAGATGTCTTACATCCTTTTATGTGTATCAACTCCGAAGGTTTTAGACACAACGTGATCATCGCCAAAGCCTTAGCATCAGTCCTTTCCCATTTTGCTTTATCAGCAACAGACAGACCTTCAGCCATTGGTTTTTCGACTACGCTCCAATAATCTTGGGTTATCAGCAAACTCCTCATCTGGACAGACCAAGATATAAAATTATCACCGCCGAGCTTATCGATTTGCATCAGCGATCCAGACATGGTGTTTCTTTTTCAATTAAATTAATTTTCCGACAAAACGTACTTCTTAAAATATTGAACAAATTATTTTATTAAAATGTTTGCTATTTAACTTGAAAATTAACAAATTTGAGTTGCAATATTTTATACTGTCAAAACGGCATGGCCTGGGCCCATAACCTTTGTTAAGCAGAGCAAATAAAAGTCAAACCAGAAGCCGTGTTAATCGTAAGTATAGATTTATTGAACTGAACTTTTATAAAGATGAATGTTAAGCATAAAAGAAAATGATAATTTAATTAGGGTTGCCAGTATACATTTTTCTAACAATTTCAATCGAATGTATTTTAATATTTATACAAGATGAGATAAGAATAAAAGATGCGAGAGAGAGATGAATATAGATAGAATGAAAATTATATAAAATTTAAAATTTGAGTGTAATGTTTATTAGTTTATGACAAACCTTTGGATAGCAAGCATCTTTTTTAAAAATGTTGTTTTACTCATCAGTCTTATGTCTGCTTTTAATTTGTCCTTCATTAATTGCTACTTTGCCATTACCTGTGGATATAAATTTGCAACAAGCAAACATAACTGACAATCTCTCTTTTTCATTGAGTTTACCTAATAATGATACTGTGCAGATAGGTTTATCGTTTCGTTTGTTAACCTTTACAAATGGTACAAATTTGCTTAATACC
Organism: Eupeodes latifasciatus; assembly: GCA_920104205.1. Lineage (NCBI taxonomy): Eukaryota > Metazoa > Arthropoda > Insecta > Diptera > Syrphidae > Eupeodes > Eupeodes latifasciatus. The sequence continues at coordinate 120,880,265 of OV049926.1, forward strand.
ACAACAACAACAACCGATACAACATCATTTCAAAATGATGCATCAGTGACTTCAACAACAGCAAGAACGGTAAATACAATTTTGGAGGAGAAAAAAATAGTAACCGTAGAGGAAGCAATCGAGAGTTTTAGGCAAGACTTAATTAAAAAAGAAACTGAAATATCAGGAATTATACAAAGTAAGGATGTTTTTTATAGACATTTCAAGCTTGAGTTTGATGAAGATAAGGCACTTACTGTTCGATGTTCGTATGATAGCAATTATAATTTGCGCACTCTAAGCATTAAATGTTATGAGTATCATGAATATGAAACTGAGAGAGTATTAAGTAATGGAGAAGTTGAGGTCTTTATGAAGGAGGATCTCGCATACAAATCTGATGTCGAATTACTGAATTTCAAATCATTAAAACAATCATACCATATGAATATCTCTTAAGAAAAAAAATGTATAAGTGTATATATCAATAAAGATTTTTATTAAAAAACAAAATTACAAAAAGATGTGTCTTATTTATTAATTTTAGGTATAGGAATCCAAGAGTTGTGATCGGGTGAAAAACCGAGCCATTTAACAAATAATCGATCTTTTTTCCTTTGAAGCACTTCCTCGACTAGATATGTATCTGGGAACTTAGTTTTCTGTAGTTCAAGCTCATAAAACCCTCCCTTAATGGGATGTCCTTGGTGATCTTCCAATAGGTACGTTATTGGATTTGAGCGTTGCACTTTGGCTATCTTAAAGATTTCTGTGGTCCAATTCGGTGTGTATCCTTTATCGAAAACATGTTTGTATTTACTAATTCTGACAAAATCCCCGGTTTTAAACTTTGGAGTAATATGTATTTTGATGTGATTATAGATCTTGGAGAGTAATATTTTTTCATTTGCAGCATTGACTTCAGATGGTTTCATATTTATCGTACGATGTTTGGAATTATTGTACGTTTTTGTTAGTTGTTCTATAATATCAATCCAACGATATGAACCATTGAAACTAAATTCTTTCCACATCCAAGTTTTCAAGGTACGATTAAATCGTTCAACAATGGAAGCTTTGAGAACACTAAATGTAGAGTAATGATTGATTTGAAACTTTTTCATAAGTTTTTGAAACGATGCATTGAAAAATTCTTTTCCATCATCTGTTTGTAAATTTTTTGGGTGACGACCTTTATTAAATATATCTTCCATAACCTGAGTGACACTCGTTCCTGTTTTATTTTTAATAGGAGCCGTCCAAGCAAATTTAGAAAATGTATCAATAACTGTGAGAAGATATCGATAATTTTCGTTTTCGGGTGAATACACAACCATCTCGACTAGGTCGGCTTGCCATAAATCATCTAGACCCTTAATAATTACTCGTCTTTTTGGGAAATTCCTTCGAGCAGGCTTATGTAGTTCTTCAACAACGTTTCTCTGACTCATCTTTTTATTGAATGATAAAAACAAAGTATTTGTTCATGCATTTTATTAATTAAAAATATTTCTATATAATAACTACAAGTTTAATACTATTCATACTATTTCAATCTTTTATACAAAGACATCAGTTTTTTTTATTTTTAACAGTCTATTTTCAAGCATGTAACATGCGCATGTATCTGGACCATTTTTGCATAAGTTTGAAGACCATGGGCAGTTATCGAAATGACATCCATGTTTTGATGTTGTAGTAGATACATTCATAAATCTTTTCAAAAAGATTACACAATTCAAAAGCTCTTCATGATGTTCTTCCACTATATTATGATGATTTGTTTTCAGAAACTATAGAATTTCATCAAAAATTAATAAAAGATCTATGTTAGACATAATGATTGAGTTCTCCACACTGAGGAGATAGATTAAAGACTAAAGTTATATAATGACTGGTTTTAAGTTTTAATAATTAATAGAATTGTCTTCAATTTCATTTTCAGATTTTTTTTTTCTTATTATCAATTGTGTCAAACAGTAGTTTCTCAAATTTTTCAACTACTCCATATTGGATGTATTCTTTAAGTTGTTGGTATGTTTCATCAACATATTTTTTGGTAGCAGCGTCTTCCTGTTCTTGTGGTTCTTGAACATTTTTTAACCGTTTAAAGTGTATGTTGTAATCTCCGCTTTCTGTTTTGAGGAATCCCTCTCCAGCTGGTCCAGGCAAACCACGCTCTCCCTGTACACCTGGTGGTCCCTGCTCTCCTTGTTTTCCTCTTGGTCCTCTGGGTGGGGTTCTATTTGAGAAACGACCAAATTTATCAACACTCATCTTTTTTTTTTATTATTATTCGATAATATTGGCTTCTTTAAGTTCTTCAATGATTGAAATAATTTCGTTATAGTGATTGTTGTGTCCAGCTTGTTTTGAACCAATAAGAAGTCTCAATCGATCTACTAGTTCATTGGGATTATCCCAAAATATATAGTCTTTTTTCAAATTTGATAATTGCATTATTCCATTTCCTGAAGGTATTTGTAGTATTGAAGATGATGGCGATGGAGTATTAGAAGTATTTGTTCTTAATCCGAATAATTTACTTATAATTTGTTTATACTTATAACCTCTATTGCCGTGTACTTGTCTCTGTGAATTATGATCAATTCTATGAGCATTAGTGTCATGTAATATAGTCCTATAGTTTTTTAAATCTTCATTGGTGTAAACTTGTTTATCAGGGTTTTTCTTAAATATAAGCTCATATAACCCATTTGTTCCTTCGAAGGTTTTATTTTTAATTTCTATATCTTTTCCGATAAGGTTTAACTCACTATTACCGATGTACATTTTTCCATCTTTTGAATGTACACCATACGTTTTATCAAGGGTGTTGGAATTATTTAGAAATAAATCTATATATTTTTTAGGGGTGTCATGAAATTGTTCTTGTGACAAGCGTTCTGCAAAGCTACTATGACTTGACTTGTTCTTTGTTCTTTTTGGAGTAGTATTACTATCGACGGAAAAAATTGGTGAATCATCATCATCATCATTTTGGGGGTGGTGAATTCTTCATGAAAATGTTTCTTCTTATCATAATCATTTTCTTGTGATTGAGGATGTTCAAAATTGAGTTTTATTTTCTTTAAAGGACCATTTATAAGGTTATGTTGATCTTTTTTGATATTTGATTTTTTTACTAATTCGTTTAGTGGTTTCGTAAGAGGTTTAAGAGTTTCTTCAATTTGAGTTTCGTAAGCTTCCCTACCGATCTTAAGAGCTTTGTATTTCTTTCGTAGAGCATCTGTAGTTTTAATTAATTCCTTTGTTAGTTTTACATCTATATTCATCATAATGTAAATATTTATTTCTTCCTACAGAGGCAAGTGATTAATAAGTTTCGAAGTTGTTGAAAGAATCGTTCAAAAGGTTTTAAACTGAATTTGATATTGAGATTACTGATCTTAACTGAAGAATACTGGGTCTCAATCTGGGTGGAACTGCTTTTTACTGCTACTATCTGCTCGCTGTACTGCTCTGTACTGTTCTCATAGAACATTTCTATACATATGGTATTAAATCAAAAGTGTTATTTGTTTTATAACTTAAGAAAACAGTCAAAGCCTTTTCTATAACGACCTTCATTCAAAGGACTATCCTTGTCAATTACCACAAATCCGTAATTTGTCTTCCAACATTCTGCACAAACTATTCGGAATGTATTAAATGTCATATCTGAATTAACATGATCATTATATATATGTTTTAGATTCATATCGTCCTGTTTGAAGATGATTAGTAAATTCGCATTGTCTCGAATTAAGTGTTTGGGTATTCTTGTATAAGTTTGGCATAAGTAAAAACTATCAATATGATGATGCCGTCCCATACTGAGGAGAAAAAGCGTCATAATCAACAAATGGAATCCATTGCAGTAGGGCAGGGCTTATACCTTAAACCTTATAGAAAAGGGTTTGGACTTTATTTAAATCCACAGCCAAAAAACTTCTAAGTTCGCTGCCCAATCGTGCATTAAATGAAATAAATTTGAGAAATTTTGCAAGGAAATTCATTCCGAATTTTCGAGGAGTTTTCATGAGAGATAATTTACCAAAAACTAAACCTTTGAAAAACGAGTGTGGAATTGTAAATCTAGACTCATCAATTGGCCCTGGAACACACTGGGTAGCGTATTATAAAAAAGGCAACCAAATTGAATATTTTGATAGTTTTGGAAATCTTCAACCTCCTATTGAAATTATTAATTATTTGGGTGAAAAAATTAATTATAATTATACAAAATACCAAGATTATGACTCTTTTAACTGTGGTCATTTATGTTTAAGATTTTTATATGAATGTTATTTTCAATAAATAAAGAGTTTTATATACAATGGCTTTCATTATGTGTTTCATCATCATGGCAATGACACTTACACTAAGCGGGAGAACTTCCCTTCTATCAGCTGAATATTTTCCACCGCTAAACTTGGACAAAGACTATGTTTGTGGATTGATTGATTTTCACACGTACAACTCTATACCGAATGTTGATGCGAATAATAATTTGTTTCATGTGGGCGAATATGAAATTGAAATCCCTATAGGATCGTATGAAATTGATGCTATTGCAGAATATATATCCAAAGAATTATTATTGCGAAATTCCTCCATTATTATTGAAATAGAAGCAAATAATAACACAATGGAATGTCAAATCCAATGCAACGAGAACATATATTTCAATAAGAACAGAACCATAGGAAAATTATTGGGTTTCAGTAAACGTGTTCTCGAAGGTGAGAAAACTCATTTGTCCGATTTACCTGTTGACATAAACAAGGTAAATGTAATACGAGTCGAGTGTAATATCATTACTGGCTCTTATTTTAATAATACTCCTATGCATACAATACATGAATTCTCGCCAGAAACAGGGTCAGGGTATAAAATCATTGAAGTTCCAAAAAATGTCATCTATCTACCTGTGAATGTCAAACGAATAGGTACTATAACATTAAAACTAGTGGACCAGAACGGGGACTTAATAAATTTTAGAGGAGAAAGAATAACTGTTCGATTACATTTAACCCCAATATTAGAATAATGATAATCTACAATAATTATATAACAGATATCAAAGGTAACCATTTAACTAGTTCTTCCCGAACATCAACACTGTCAACACCTAAGTTATCACCTGAAAATAAAGCCTATCTTCTGTCACTGGGATTCAAATTAAAATAAATTTACAATATGAACGATATATTAAATATTACTCAAGGACCCATCTTTGATAATAGCATATCTAAGTTTGAGTACCATTGTTACTCTCCATTTCTTCAGTCCTTCAATCCGAGTGATGAAATACGTATTCCCATACAACAACAAGACTTATGTATATTACCTAGTGAAAGCTATATTTATATAGAAGGGAGTCTAACAAAAGCAGATGGAACTGTTTCAGCAGGAAAATTAACTAATAATGCAATGGCTTTTCTTTTTGAAGAAATACAATATGAACTGAATGGAGTAAACATTGACAACAATAAAAATGTGGGAATAACATCGACCTTAAAAAATTATATTTCTTTAAACGAAAATGAAAGTAAGAGTTTGGAAAATGGATCATGGACTGGGGGTAGCAGTTTTTCTCTTGCATTGGGTACTTTTAATTTTTGTATAAAATTAAAATATCTGTTAGGATTTGCTGAAGATTATAAAAAGATCATAACAAATGCAAGACATGAATTGATTTTAATTCGTACTCGATCTAATGAGAATGCTTATTTTTCTAAAGACAACGAAGAATTAAAACTTTCGATTTTTAAACTGCAGTGGAGAGTACCACACATTACCTTATCTGATTCGAATAAACTTACATTATTGAAACAAATACAATCAAATTCAATTCAAATTCATTTTCGAAATTGGGAAATGTACGAATATCCAACACTACCAACCACCACTGATCATGTATGGACAGTTAAAACTTCAAGTCAGCTTGAGAAACCAAGATATATTATCATTGCTCTACAAACTGATAGAAAAAATCAACGAAATAAAGATGCTAGCATATTTGATCATTGTGATGTGAGCAATGTAAAAGTACATTTAAATTCCGAATCTTACCCTCGAGAAGATTTAAATGTAAAATATAAACTGGATCGATATGCTATTCTCTATGAAATGTATAGTAAATTTCAACAATCGTATTATCAACAACAATCAAATCCACTTTTATCGCGACAAGAGTTTAAAGATATCGCCCAATTCTGGTTATTGATTGTTCTCATCAAAATGAGTCAATCAAAACGGGTCCTGTGGATGTAAAAATTGAACTTAAAACATTAACTTCGATTCCTGCTTCAACAACTATGTATTGTTTAATACTTCATGATCGCATAATCGAGTACAATCCAATGACTGGAGAAGTTAACAAACTTATTTAAATTGGTGTCATAATCTATATTTTTTCAGTAGAAAAAGTGCATTTGCTTAGAACAGATCTAAACATGGATACCTGTTTTGTAGACTTTCAAGGTTTTAGAGGAATGAACAATGAGTTTATCTTAAAGGAAATGGCTGTGCTTTTTAATGGATATCACCAACATTTCATACTTACTCCACCATTTCACTCTAACTTTCTTCCGTCAGCCCTCAAAAGACAAGCTAATTGGTTGCATGAGTATCATCATGGTTTTACCTGGGATGGTGGAGATACAGATTTTTGCAAAGTTAAGTCATATCTTCGAAAAAAAATTAAAAATGTTGTTTACGTCAAGGGTAAAGAAAAGAAACATTGGCTACAAAAACTTATTAATAACGAAAATGTTGAAGTCATTAACCTTGAAGATCTTAACTATAAGTGTCCTAATTTAAAAGAACTAAAAAGAATTTATCCAGATATAACTTTGAAATGTTGGTATCATGGAAAAATATGTGCACTCCAGAATGTTTATCTTTTGAGCAGATACATTAAAGAAGCTAAAAATTGTAATTAATATTTTCAAATAAAACAAAAAAAACTTTTGCTTAAAATTTTAAATTATTTTTTATTTTAATATCTGCATAAAGTGCGACTTTTTATTACTATAATGATTATTATGATGATGATGGTGGGTTGGGTTTTTTTCTTTTATACCCGTACGGCAGAGAACTGTGATCGTCGAAAAATTGACGTTTTTCGGCTCTTGGTTTGTATGTCTTGACTTCTTCTACAGTAACTACCTGATGTTCTATGGTTCGTCGTATATTGTTAGACTTTATGACAATACTTACATCAGAATCTTTTTGTGTAGAAGAATTTAAAACCGATTCTTTTATTGAATCAAAATTAATTTTTTGGGAAGATTCATAATTGAGGAAGATACCCTTCACTTTACAGACAGTGTGTTCTTTTTTTATCCTTTGTAAGAATAATTTTTTGGTCCACCACTTACAAATTCGGTAATGTAACTTCCTTGACCATAGCAATCCAGTTCGTTTGTCATATCACCGATAAAGTCTCCAGTAGGTGGATCAAATTCTCCTTGACGACAAACATAAATAACGGAATCAGTGTCGTAGTACAAAACTCTTTCCTGAAGTTTTTCTAAGTAGCTATATAATTTCAGGCGAGCTTGAGTTGTGGTATATGCGGCAATAGAAACATTAACAGTTGATAGAGTTTCAGCTGCTTCTTCTTTAATTTCGAAGCTTATCACAATATTGTTTTCATTAATTGGTAGAATTTGTGAAACTTCTATAGATGGATGAGTAAGCAAATTAAACAAATCTGAAGGATTATTAATAATACAGGTTTTTTGTTGATTTTCTCTTTGTCCAAATTTACCCCAAAAAGAATTTAAAATCAGCTTGGCAAGTGATCTCTTGCCAGGATTATCTGTTATTTCGGAGTATTCCAACTTGATTTTTTCCTTCTCGAGAAAATCCGTAATATATTTGTTTTTATCCTCTTCAGATAAACATATATTTGGCCACCCTGAAGCTTCTTGCTTTATTTTAAGGTATTTATTCATCATTGAGGTAAATAATCCTTCAGAACCTGTAGTAGGGTTATATTGGATTACTTCGTATTCCCAAATTTCCATTATAGTTAGTAGTTTATAACCCATTTCAATAGCTTTTACTACTTCGTCAATCACCCATGTTCCTAACAAGGCCCTCTGATCATCAGAATGGGTACAAACTCTTTCCTTAGTTTTTTCACTGCTACAGGTTCTACACAATGAAAACATTAGTTTATTGTTCTGTTTTTGGGGTAAGACAGGGTGAAATAAGTTTTCTGGTGGCAGAATTTTACATTTAATGAGCCAATTGATGCCATCAAGTTGCATATTAGAGCAAATATCATCATTACTTGTATGAACTTTTGGATGTCCAACGGGAAACTTCCCATTTTTACATACCCAGGGGTATAGTGAACATACATCAATGTATTTTATTTGCTCACCTTCCTTACACTTGTAGTAATTAAATGTATTCCCAGTTCTTCCTCCAAAGAAACCATCTCGTGGATTTAACGGGGCATTCTGTACTAGTGGGTGATTGTTTAAGAAATGTAACTCTTCATCTTTTAGAAAACTTAGTTGGGTCTCAAATTCACAACTCCACTTTTCGATCACTTCATAATTAAAAGATCTCAAACGTGCTGTTTTAGCCATCGTTCTCTCGTATCTGTAATTCAACGTATCGTATTGTTCTTTATCAGATAGAGGATCGTCTCGTTTATGTTTTAGACAAGCAGGATGACCGTGATAGTAGCAACCATGAAACTCAAAAACTTGTTTATTTTCTTCGCAGAAACCATCGACTTTAACTCCGTTAATTATGGCTTCACGTCCTTTAGCAGCATGTTTTATGTTGATTTTTCGACTTTTCTCTTCCAAAATCAACCACTTAATTGCTTCCGTTGACTGATTATCGACGCACCTGATATTGAGAAAAAACACATTTGTTTTAACATTTATTTTAGATATTGTAATCATTTTAAATAACAATTTACCTGTATCCATTTTTGGGTATTAACCCAATAGTGTTCGGTTGTAGAAAATTTCTTCGGTACACCAGATTGCATGAAGAAGCTATAGTCGTAGCTTCTAAGAATGGCTCAATTTTACTTTCAATAAGAAAAAAACGTCTGAACTTCAGACAAGCCTCAGTCAGGATATTGACATCACTGATGCAATACTCCAAAAGTTCACGTTGGAGTTCAAATATGTCGTTTTTATGTTCTCCGTACCATTTTAGAAATACTTCAAGTTCTTCTGCTTTCATAGTATTCGGACTGTAGAATTCTAAGGCTGGTAACTTCCCGACATAGTTTCTATTTCCTCTTGTATTGAACAAATGAGGAAAATATCCTTTTTTCAATTCCGACGATAGCTGGAAGGTTTTCGGTAGCTTAGAGAGAGCCATCGGGAAATAATTTAAGGAATCTATAAACTTAATATTTCCTATTATCATTAATATTATTTTACTGCCTCGCATGATTAATTCCGGACTCAAATTTGTTTCATTCAGTATATAATTTAATATAAATTGATGGTCATAAGATTGTCCGTTATGTGCTAATACAATGACGTTTTTAAATTTTTGTCGAACATTCAGAATATGTTTTAAGAATTTGGGGATAATATTTCCTTCTTCTTCTTCATCAGATTCCTGAACAATGTTCAATGAATGCCCGCACTTATTACAAAAGGCCAAATTTGGGATATCAAAACATTCATAACACTTTTGTTTAAAAACACACAAATTAGGCTCATGTATTTTCACCTGAGTATTATAAGTATCATCTGCAATAGATATGATTTTTTCACCGATAACTCTCTCTTGACGACTCTCTAAATCATAAAAAATGTAAAGAGTGTCGTTACATATAGGTAATCTACTATCGGGAAGTATATAGCACAAATGATCTTCTTCCACGTGCTTACTACATAATTTACAGTAGTATTCACCACAGATATGAGCTCGATTACCACTATATGTTTTTAAACATAGTATGCATCTTTTAGCTTGTTCACAAATATTGTTTCCTTTTGAGCTGGCTGCCTTGTGTTTGTCGAAACAGTTTTTCCCTCTAAAATTTCGATTACAATCTACACAATTAATTTCTTTTGCAATTTTCGGGCACGGAGGTGAGTTTTGACATTGTGGACATGTTTTTTGACACCTATGTTTGCTCTTCATATTGTAGGGTACATGACAATCTTCGCAATAATAACTACAACAGAATGCAGCAGATAAGGACGTTATTAAATTAAAGTGATTATTGTGGTAGATTAAATTGATTTTTTTTTCTCATCATTATCACCTTCAAATATGATATCACGCCCTTTTGTTCCGTGGTTATACACCGTTATTTTGTATTCCTTTAAATGTTGTTGAAATATTTTTAATTCTGGAATGCCACACCCTTCAGGGGGTATATTTATGTGTGCCTCATTAATTAGTTTTAAGGCATTCTTTGTTTGGATTTTTCCAATATCTCTTCTTATTGCGTTTTTGTTTAACACACTTTCTTTATCGGCATATGCTTTGCCAATGACTAGCGCTCGAGGCAAGCACAAATTATCCGTATTGTGTACAGATACAATACCCTTTCTTTTGGTGCATTCCTCTTCAAATGTGTTATAGATGATAGATCTTTTTTTTCCAGAACCTGAAGGGAGCTTCACAGATGTTATACTTAAATTGAAATCATCAGTGCTCAGTCCTGTAGAATTACTTTGGAAGATTCTACTGACCATCTCCCAAATGTCGCTAAATGTAATGGCTGAACAGTCTTTAAAGTTGATCCAACCACTACCCCGTTCGGTGGAAAAACTCTTTCCGCTAAAAGTTATTCCCACTTTATCAAGAGGATCCAGATCTTTCAAAGCATATTTGAACATACCGTTCAAACCTTCTCTTATCCAGGAAGTAGGCTCCTTATTTTCTGGAATAGGTTTTATTTTGAACTGGATTTTTCTTCCGTTCAAACCAAACCTTTTAATCCTCGTCACCATTTCGTCTATTATTTCAAATCGCTATACAAATGGGGAAAAAGAAAAGAGTGAAAGTGAACAAAAAACCTTAATTGACTGAAATAGAAGCGAAACAAACAAACAAGCAGGTAGCTATAGAAAAAAAAAATTTTAAAAATTTGTATTTAATTTTTTTTTATTTTAACAAAAAAAAAAAATTTTTTTTTTAATAAAAAGAGTTGTAAAATATTTTTTTCTGTGACTGTACAAAGTCACGTTGATTTATTACCTCCTCCTCGTCTTCTCTATGATTGTTGGTGTTGTTGTAATTATTGCTGTTACTGCTGCTGCTACTGTTGTCATTGATACTGTTGTTGTTGATGTTGTTGTCATCGCTGGTGGTGGTGCTATTGTTACTTTCTTTTTCATGAAAGTCTATCACGAAGGTTGATTCGTAAGGAGCTACGACCTCCAAACAAAGTTTAGGTAGCTCCCGTATTTCTTCCTCACCGAAGGAGACGGCACATCTTTTTGGTAAAAAGACGTAACAATCCTTCAGTTCGACACGAAGCTGTTCACCGTAGCGCGTGGTGCACCTCTTGGCATCCACAATCGCATATTTTTTTTGAGGGTCAGCTTTTTCATACTGACCAATTCTTTGGTCTCAGCAATTTTTGAGTTCGCTTTTATTTTCTTTAAGATGGAAGACATTTTTTTTTTTTTTTTTTTTTTAGTTTAAACAAATTTTTTGAAAGTTTAACTTATTTACTTTTGTCAAGAGTGACTGAATTAAATAGCTGAGTATGCCCTGCTTTTATACTTACGAAAAAAGTATAGACATTAAGCTTAATCTCTATATATATGTTTTTTTTTGATAAAATGTTACTCTAACATTTATAATTATTTTCTTTAATCTGAGAAATTCCCATACATATTTACGACAAAATATAGAACATTTTTGCACATCTAATCTGTGAAATTCCTATACATATTTTTTTTATGAAACCACAGTTTCTATTTATGACAAAATACCTATAGAACAACTGCGCGTCCGAAAAAATATGTTTTCAACGGACATTAGATTTTTTTCTTTTTTTTTACTGATAAGCCATACGCATCATTCAAAAGGTTGCCGACCTCTTTGCCACGCGCTCCTAACCGCAAAACATCAATACTGATAAGCCATACACAACCATTCTTTAAGTATTTTAATCCGCAGAATTATTTTCTTTAATCTGTGAAATTCCCATACATATTTGTATGAAACCACAATTTCTATTTACGACAAAATATAGAACAGCCAATGAATCATAAAAAACATATTGTTTTTTCTACTTCCTCAATTAATGTTCTCTATATCAGAGCTGTTCTAAAAATAAACACTTAAGCCAAACGTTCTAGCTTTTTTTTAATGATTACCGCAATCATTGCTAGAATATACATTTTTTTCTCACATACATATGTATGTAGACATATAAACCCATTAAACAAAATACAAACCACAAATTACAATGAATCATAAATTATACATCATGCGGTACATTAAAACATTTCTTATCATCTACTTTTTTTAAATTCTCAACTTCCCTTTAATCTTTTAAAATTCAATTTATCTTCTAACCGACTCTCTCATTACTACACATCATGGTACATTTAAACATTTCTTATCATCTATTTAAGCGCTGCAATAATGACAAACACATATATATATATACATATTCAAACTATAACCGAAAACGTTAACCCAATTATTTTTAAAATGTATTCTTATCACCTCTTTACAATAATTCAAATGTTCTGATCATCTTCTTCCCATTCGAAAATTTAAATCTTATACATCATGCGGTACATTTAAACATTTCTTATCATCTATCCACGCGCCACAGACAAAATATAGAACATCTGCGCGTCCGAAAACATATGTTTCCAGCGGACATTAGGTTTTTTCTTTTTTTTACTGATAAGCCATACACAACATTCAAAGGTTGCCGACCTCCTTACCACGCGCTCCTAAACATTTCTTATCATCTATCCACGCGCCACAACAACAACAAACACATTGTAAGTATTCTTAATCACATCTCTCACTCAAACATAGTGCTATCTCTTTCTTACGCCGAATTCCCAGACCACAGTGCCCCCTTACCTACTGAGCACCACCAACCAAGAAACTTGGGTGGCGAATTCCTTGGCATTGGCAGCGGTCACCGAACCACCATACTGGTGGAGACGGCCTGGGAGACAATGTCAACCAACCACTTGCGGAGAACAGAGTGAAAAGTTTGTTTTTCCTTGACGTACTTGCTGTACTTGCTGAGTACGCTCATTTGCCTGAAGACAAATTCCTCGGTCTTGTTGGATTCATGTTCCTGCAGGGAATAACCTTCAGACCCTTGGCGAGCGCGTGAGCGACCTTCTCTTCGATAAGGTCGTCAGTTTCACCGAAGATTTGACGACGTTCCGAATGGCCCAAGATAACCCAATCGGCGCCAACATCCTTCAACATAGGTAGCTGGTGCTACTTCTCCGGTAAATGCACCCTTGGCAACTTTGTACGAGTTTTTGCCAGCAACTCCAATGGTGGCAGGGAGGAGACCACGCACGTAGGAGATGTACGTACACAGCAGACAGCCGATGACAGCCGCTTTGTTGAGGTCAAGGGGACCGGCAACCAGAGTCTTCGGCAATTTTAGCCCTGTTGCCGTTCATCTTCTAGTTACCACCGACGCAGAATTTACGACCCATTTTGAATTCTTTGTGGATGAGTTTTTGCCTTTGCTGATGATATGCTGAAACTGACTAACTCATACAATGATGGCTTCCAAGAACTTGATTCTTCTAAATTTAGCACGTTTCTGCTAGTACGTTACATTCTTCAAAACATCCCCTTCAATACTTTAAGGGAGACTGACCATATTACACGATGATTGTAATCTATTTGAAGCTTAAGTGTCTTGATAGTGGCGATAGCCCCATCTGCAACAATATCATATAGTGTGACGTATTTGGCGGAAGATGAAAAATTCTTTTGATGAAGAACCTTAAAAGTTTCTCAACTATCTCATATTTCTATTCTCCCCATGGCCCCCGCAATAGTTTCAAAAACGCGATATTTGGTACTGTGCCCTATTTGGCGTTGTTAAAGCAGTTTTTCCTAGTCTTTATAAGATTTTTAATAAAATGCTTATCCATTTTGATATTCCGAGTGATCAGCACTCCAAGATATTTATGCTTCTTACAAAATCAACATTTCTTATTCCACCTCCCCTCTTTACTATACTGACCTTAGATTTGTCCATATGGAACACAAAGTTTAACAGATCACAATATTCTTATAGAATAGAGAATATGCCATCATCATATAGAAGTGCTATTACGTTTGGTCCAAAATATACAATGACATCCAGGTAAATCGTCAACTATAGGTGATTTATAAAAATAACAAATAGATCTGGACTAAGGATGCAGACATGCAGTCTTGTTGAACTGCCGATTGAGTTGCTAGCCACTCCGATTTCTGTTTTTCGATTCCAAATTGCTGATTTTATAGCTTTGTATATGTTTTGAAGGGGTCATGCCAAGTCCGTATATACCTTTAAAATAAGAGCATCGCCATCGACAGTATTAAAAGCCGCTTAGAAGCCCACGAAAAGAACATACAATTTTTTAATCCTTGCAAGAAAGGACTCAATCATACTTTTTGCACAAGTACATGATAAATGGTTGAATATTCTGATTTAAAGCCAGCTCGAAATTGGCTTACTAGATTTTTCGAAGCTATCCAGATTTTAGGACAATTCTGAAAAGTATAATTTTGTTCATTAACTCAGTCAGCTTTAGGATAAGGCTATTTTTGTCCAGTACTTTTAAAATTCTGCTGGTATTCTGTCAGCATCTGCAGCTATGCAATTTTGTAGTCCAGCTATAGCTAGTAAAACCTTTTCAATTTCGATTTGATTTCTTTCTGTATCTTTGTCTTCATCAATTCTTTCATTAAGATCACCTGTTAAGAGCAAATTTGAGTTTTTCCCGTTCACATGTCAAAGATTCCTTCAGTTGTTCAAGATAGGTTTCCAAACTTAATTATATTCGCTTAACATGTTGAAGGCATCATTGACCCATTGGTTTTTGAAATCGAAACCGGTTCCAACATTAACGTGAGTGTTGAAAACTATAGCAATGATTGATGATTTTTTAATGTTTGATGCCAAAACGATTGGTGGTCGTTATAAAAGAATTGTTAAGACTCGTTTAATGCCTTTTTCTGTTAAAAACCATTTAAGCATAAATGGTTTAGCGTTTCTTTTCGATGTTTGTAAGACAGGTAAAATCTAAAAACTTTTGAAGTTTTTTCGATTATTATATGAAATAATTAATACAAATATTTGGTGAAGAAAAGAATTAAAGATTTTAAAAACAATCACGGATTTTATTGAAAACAAGCTACTCCATAAATTTAGATAGCCTCAAAAACCCTTTTATACGAGTTTTTTTTTCGAATGGTAAATAGTGATATTTCAGAATCCTGACGTGATACATTAATTTTAAAGTCAGATTTGAATTAATGCCCCCAAAACCCATTGCCAAAGTGCAATTTTATTGGTACGAGAAGTAAGAAAACCTTGTGGACTTGTGGAATTTTAAACAAAAACTACATTTTCGAAATTTTTAATTTTCCGATTTTCCGCATTTTTTGATTAGGGAATATACTCGTATTAAAAACAAAAACGACCAAATACTTCTTCTCTTAAGAAAACCCTTTGTAAATAATCGTAAATAAATTAAACATTTTTCGATCAATATAGAATTACTTTGACAATTCTCATTATTCTTGTGATTTTATTTTATTTTTGCATATTTCTTGTTTGAGAAATTATACCATTTTTTGTTTTCTTTTCGTTGTCCTCTTAAGCTTCAAGCTTTCACGAACATTAGGCTTAATGAAATCCTCCACGTTTGAGAAATTTACATAACAGAAATGTGTGAGGTTGGTCAGGGAAGACGATTATTTCACAGGATTCACCGAAGCAACGTTCTACGAGTAAACAAGGTACATATACTATACGAAGAACCATGTTGAAGAAGATGAAGAAAAGGCAGAAGGTGGCAAGAACAACATCAACATCCAGGAAAAATATAAAAATACGAAACGCGGATTCTTAATGCGAGTTACAATTTAAAATCCAATTAAAACTAAAAACGGAATCAAATTAAGTGCAAGTGGGATTGAAAATGGGGTGCTCTGCTGCTAAGCCTAATAAGTCGGAGAGCTTGAAACTGATACTATATACCTATACCTTACCTACTCCCCGTCATCAGACATGATCCACATTGACTTTGGTGCTCCTGCAGGCGGTGTTGGTGTTTGCCGCAATATTGTTTACAAGCTTACAAGTTTTTGACATTAAAAATGCTAATTAGACTCCCGTTTGGCAAGAAGATTCCCCTTCGAGCAACCATGAGCCAGACACTACGACGACGACGACGCGATGGCAACGGCACCGGCACCGGCGAACGGCCACTATATGTGTCTGGGGTCCACGGAACAGAAAACAGATACGGAATCCACGTGCAATGATGGTAATTTGCATAAGAAATGGAGGATAACATTAACCGCCAATTAGGTGAATTGTAACACTTTGGCGCGGTGTGGTGAGTTACAAAAGAAGCAGTAAGCACAGGAGCAGTGGCATTAGGGAGGGACGGACACCTACTTAGTGGAATATCTGTGCGAATCTGTGGAATCATGTTCATCGCTGGAATTGTTTGGTATGGCAAAGAGGAATTGGATGTTCCATTAAGTCTGAATGTCATATAATATCTACAAGGATGGGCCGATGCGATGGGGTTACGTAGGTATGTATATTTCGTTAGAGGGGTTAGAGGAATCGGCAATAAGGTGGAATGTAGTATTGGAAGGTTTAAGTAGTTCGATAAGGAATTGGTTTCTTAGTAATTAAATTATTGTAAGCAATCGCATAACTGATCCTGATGACAGAGTCTGTTTGCAGTGTGTAGGGGTGAAGCATGAACACATGAATATTTATTTGTTCATCAGTTACCATTTGTATCGCATTTCTTGTTGGAATGGTATCGAGCTTAAAAATTATTTCTGATTAGGTTGAATGACGAAGAATTAGGTCAGCGGTCAGCAACAGGTGGACCGCGGTCCGTATCCGGACCGCAAAGGGTCTAACTGCGGAACGCGGAACCACGAAAGGTCAAATTATTATTATAATTAAATTATTGTAAGCAATCGCATAACTGATCCTGATGACAGAGTCTGTTTGCAGTGTGTAGCGGTGAAGCATGAACACATGAATATTTATTTGTTCATCAGTTACCATTTGTATCGCATTTCTTGTTGGAATGGTATCGAGCTTAAAAATTATTTCTGATTAGGTTGAATGACGAAGAATTAGGTCAGCGGTCAGCAACAGGTGGACCGCGGTCCGTATCCGGACCGCAAAGGGTCTAACTGCGGAACGCGGAACCACGAAAGGTCAAACTTAGCCATACTACCGATTCAATTTAATAACATATGTATATGTACATTTAAACAAAATTAAAAAATGCATTACTAACACACAAGCAAGTGCGTTGAAACTCCTTTACGCAATTTTTAATATGGCGGCTAAGCACGTATTCAGAGACAGACAAATAAATTAAATGTAAACAATCGTTTTTTTGTAAGTAAAATTCTCTCCGCAGTCGAATTGGTTGTCAGTCTTATTGTGAGATCTAATTACGAAGCTTTCGTTCGATATCGATTGTTTTATAATTTTTCGTGTTTTAAAACGATTCGTACTAATAATATCAATCCAAAAAACAAAAACCGAAAAGTGGACAGTGGACAGTGAAAATAAGAAGTTTCTGACCGAGTGGACTGAACAATATTGTTTTACGCTGTTTTTTTCTGAATGTGAAACGGCGTATTCAGACTTACTGCAACACAACAATATTCGTTGGCTAAGTAAAGGTCATGTTATTGAACTTGGATACGACGGAAGCAAGGAAGCACTTGGAGTTCATAACTAAAGAGCGCAATATACTAGCTTTGGCTTTTCTAAAAGATGTTCTGAAATATTTAAATGAACTTAACATCCAGTTACAAGAAAATGGGAAATTAATATGTGATTTAATACAAAGCGTGTCCGCTTTTCGTCGTAAGCTAGATATTTTCGAAAAATATATTGCTAAAAAAGAATTTATTCATTTCCCAACAATTCTTGAATATTAAAAGAAGAACTCAGACATTGCAGTGTTTTCAAACTTTCTATTCGATCTTAAAAGCGAATTTGCTGTAAGATTCCAAGATTTTGCAGAGATTGGGAAGCTATCTCAATTCCTTAAATTGCCTTATAAAGTCATTGCAGTAACAGAATGGACTGAAGTGGCTGCGAAGAGCGAAGTTATTCGATCTTTCAAAAGCTTCAATACAATTGGAATTAATTGACCTTCAAGAAGATATTTCCCTGCAAATGTTTAAAACTGCATCCACTGAAGAATTTTGGGGTAAGCATGTTCCAGAAAAATATCAAAATTTCAAAAAACTAGCTATCAACTTGGCTACTATGTTTGGCTCCACATATATGTATATATGCAAATCGTCTTTCTCAAAACGAATTTTTTGAAGAACAAAAATATCGTTCGAGATTATCAGACGCCCACCTTGATGACACTCTTCGCATTTGCTGCTCCCCGCGTGAACAAAACTAGGTATGAAAAATTGGCTGAAGACCATCGTTGTAATTTTTCTCATTAATTTAATTAATTTTACAGTTACTTAAATGAAGCAAAATAAAAACTACAAAACTTTTTTAGTTTTTTTTTTCTGGGCCTCGATTAAAATATTTTCAACCGTATCTGGACCCCACTTAAAACTACTTGCCGACCCCTGAATTAGGTCAACCAGACAAAAGAGAATAAGTTAAATCATGTTTTGACATTTAGTCCAAAAATCGGAAAAATATAGCGAACATTAACTTCAACAAAAATATGAGTTCCACTTACCTGATAGCTCAAAATATGCACGCTTATATAGCTTACTAGCTTTTACCCGCGACTTCGTCCGCATCGGGTAAACCCACTCAGTGATGTCCTCCCCCCGCGCCGCACTACCGCCGCCGCCACCAGCCTCGTCTACCGCGTGTGACCTCCGCCCGCGCATGTATGATAAGTTTAACATGTTCGACAACTTATTTCATAAGGGTTGGGAATGCGTTGTTTTCCCGTAATACCAATTTTATCCAAATATTATTCAAATCTTTGGTAATTTAGGAGTGAAAGCGATCAGATTTTCCGGAAAGTAATTTTTCCCATGGGAATGCGTTGTTTTCCCGAGGTCAAAAGTAACTCATGTCCTTTCTTAAGTCTTAAACTATCTCCTTACCAAATTTCATTTAAATCTGTTCAGTAGTTAAGGCGTAAAACCGGATCGGCCCACCTGAATTTTCCCATGGGAATGCGTCATTTTCCCGGGGTAAAAAGTAGCCTATGTCCTTTCTCGGGTATCAAAATATCTCCATACCAAATTTCATGCAAATTGGTTCAGTAGTTTAGGCGTGATTGAGTAACAGACAGGCAGACAGAGTTACTTTCGCATTTATAATATTAAGTATGGATAACTGATATGTACCTACGTAAAACGTAAAAAAAGAGGCTGGGATGCGACCCACACTGATAACTTCGCATCCCGTCTGTAAATTTTGTCTTGCTTAAAAGGTTTGTAGTTTTTCGTGTTTTTTTAAAAAAGTTGTCAGTTGAATTATTCTAAAAAAAATTGATGAAATAGTTTGATTTCAAAATCTATTTTTGTTAACGAGATTTTTAGTCGAGAACGAATTTTTAAATGTTTACCAATTTTAGTAGCATTAGTTTAAAATTTTTATTTCTTATATAAACAAATACAAATTGGATGAATGAAATTAATTTGAAGTCAATATCTTCTATTGTTCACGAGATATCGAGAACCGAACATCAATTTTTACCAAATTTGCGTACTATTTTTTGCAAATTTTATTTTTTTATGAAAAAACGGACTGTTGGATTTTTATAAAAAATTTACTGAATGTCGAAAACAATATTTTCTGTCAGATAAAATAATTTTTGAAAAGATATTAAGTCGAAAGTAAATTTTTACCAAGTTTTAGTATTGTTTTTTTTAGGTTTTTATTTTTTGTAACAAAACTTCCAATTCGATTTTTCTCAAAATTTTACTGAATATTGACAACAATATATTTTACAAGATAAAATTAGTTTAAACACAATATGCATATTAGGTTTTTGAAAAGATATTTGAGTCGAAAATCAATATTTACCAACTTTTAGTAATGTTTTTTTAGGTTTTTATTTTTTATAAAAAACTGTCACTTCGATTTTTCTCAAAATTTTACCAAATGTCAAAAACGTTATTTTTCATTGCACAAAATTATTTTGAAGATAAAATCAGTTTTTCTTCGTAAAATATTCGAGGTAAAATATGTTTTTTTTTCAGTTTTTTTGATTTATAAAAAACCGTTAATTGGATTTTATAACAACATTTATTTGAATTCGATATTATGCTGGTTCTTGAGCTATGGACGACGAAAAAAACTTCTCGAACGTACAGACGTACGGACGCACTCACAGACATCTTTCTAAAAATCTTTTATTTCGACTCTAGGGACCTTGAAACGTCGAGAAATGTCAAAATTTTCAATTCGACAAATCGGAGCGATTACAATAACTTCCTATGGGAAGTTATTGTCATGCTCAAAAGCAGGACAATAACTTCTAGCATGAGAAGTTTTACTACCAACAGATCGGTGAATCGAGGTACCCCCCAAGGTGGGGTCCTTTCGCCTCTCTTATGGAACATGGTAGTAAACGATCTACTAACATCATTCATGCTGACGACGTTGCAATATCTGTATCTGGGAAACACCCCCAAGTTCTCTCGGAACTCCTACAAAATGCCTTGAATAGGCTAGCAAAATGGGCTAAGCAATGTGGCTTGGACGTCAATCCACATAAAACAGAACTAGTACTCTTTTCGAGAAGGTACAAAATTCCTCAGATCAGCCCACCCAAGATTAAAGGAATACCATTAAGGTTTCCTGACCAAGCTAAATATTTAGGCCTCATTTTAGACAAAAAACTAAATTGGAAGGCAAATATTGATGAAAGAGTAAAAAAGGCTACTGTAGCGCTTTTTACTTGTAAAAAGGCCATAGGATCAAAATGGGGCTTCTCCCCAAAAATAACCCACTGGCTATACACTTCGGTAATTAGACCGATACTCTATATGGAGTTGTCGGATGGTGGACCGCACTGGAAAAGATGGTAAATCTAAATAAGTTCATCAAAGTCCAGCGGTCAGCAGGTACGTGCATCACAGGAGCACTTCGCTCAACACCAATCGCAGCCCTGGAAGTGCTTTTAAACCTAACACCTCTTGACATATTCTCCAAAATGGTGGCAGCCAATTCATGTGTGAGGCTTAGAGCCACCTCAGTGGAACAGTAACAATACTGGACATACTACCATTCTAGACAATTTCAGATCTATCCCAGATCGCTTATACTATACCACCCCTAAAATGGTATTCGGTAAAAGCTTCCATGTGTCCATCCCTTCAAGATCCTCCTGGGAAGAAGAGGGACCCCTGGAAGACAATGCGGTACACTTCTATACAGACGGTTCAAAGACCGATTACGGAGTTGGAAGTGGTATCTATTCGGAACAACTGAATCTCAGTCTATCATACAGACTTCCCAATCAATGTAGTGTATTTCAGGCATAAGTAATGGCGATTAAAGAGGCACTATCCTGGCTCAAAGAAAACGTTATATCTTGCAAGGATATATGAATCTTCTCGGACAGCCAAGCCGCTCTTAAATCTCTCGCGTCTGTCTCCACAAACTCTCAAGTAGTCCACGATTGTCGATCATCTCTGAATGAGATGACAGAACAGTTTAATATTCACCTCATTTGTGTGCCGGGCCACAGAGACATTTCGGGAAATTGCAAAGCCGATGAGCTCGCCAAAAACGGAATACTTCTGCCTAATGTATTATTTTAATATTCTGTGTTTAAAAATACTGTAAATTTAAAATACTGTGTCTCAAAATAATGTTTTGTCAAAATACTGTATCTCATAATACTTTATAATACTGGAAGTTTTGACAGATCAATTAGTTTGGTTCAATTGTTTATGCAATTGTTGATTATGAAAGGAAAAATTCATGTACAAATATGAGAGAGATACAAATAACTAAGAAGAAGAAAATGAGAAAGAGAAAATAAGAAGAATATACCATTTATGTTGTTTTTGTTTTTATTATTTCAAAGACTTATAATTTATCATAAGTACATTATGCTAATGACAAATTATTATGATGTTTTGTTAAAAAAGAGTATTCTGTTTTCAAAATTGTGTTTTTCAAAATAATATAAATAAGGCTAAAAAAATAAAAATCGTGCGCACTTTTTTACATTGTCAAAACGATTTTTATTTTTTAGCCTTATTTACAGCATTTTGAAATACAGAATTTTGATATACAGAATTTTGAAATACAGAATTTTGAGATGGAGTATTTTGATCATACAGTATTTTGTACATACAGTATTTTGAAATACATTATTTTGAGATGCAGGATTTTAAATACAGTATTATAATCCATACAGTATTTCAACCCCAACCCAATTTTGATACTTGTCTTGTGGTGTAGGTTTTCTTTCGTAAGTTGTGTTGAAGGTTTAAAAATTAAACGTATTTTGTGAACAGAAACTACAAAACCCAAAAACTCTGACGAGATTGGCCAAAGCCACTTAAAATTTCAGTCCCAAATGTACAGTCTCTTCTCGGATGCCTGCCATGGCCTTACAGCCATATTTGTTTGGAAGATATCCTCGGCTAATATGGCGTCAAAATACAATTTTAAAATCTTGAAGATTAAAATGTTTGTTTAATTTCATTTTAAAAGTGTACTGGATAATCAATGTATATAAAGTGTTAACACATGAACTCATACATCCATATCTTAACTTGACATTAAAGCCACTTTATATATTTTTTTAGTTTAAGAAACTGTCTGTATATTTTTTGTTTGATAAAAACAAAAGGAACAAGGTCAATCGTCTTTTGGTCGTTTAAATTAATACAGAATACTTTTTCATGATAGCTTTTATTTCACATCAACTTTAAAATCTGTGTAAATCCATTCTTTTTAATGCATTAAGTCATACGATCGGGAAGATGACATCGTAACGGTAACATATCTATGCACTGATTGTCTTGCTAGTCATAAACGTAAATATTTAATCAAAGCCAAACTTTCAGCTGAGACAAACACAATAAACCTTCTTATTTTTAATAGATGACGTGTAGTGTGTTCAATTATGTACAACCATCCGCCTTCCGACACTTTTAGATAATGAAATTTCGATTTTTTCGCTCCTCGTATATATACGAGTACGTATATTCGAACACACCTATATCGACCTATCCGCTAGGTATATCCCAATTTCGATATACCAAATGCCGTAACAGCAAAACTGAGTGTGATGAGCGAGTCCTTTCCGCTTTTTGCCATCATCATCCAAAAAACACACGGGGTATATATACGACTCGTACTATAATGAAGTTTTTCCTTCGTACAGAGTATTCTAGTCACGTTATCTATCAGCTCAGAATCAATACCGAAAACCTAATCAACACATCCTAAAGGAGGGCATGCAAGACACAGAACGTCAGAACTTTCTCTGATGATGTTTGCAAAAAACTACCCCGTCTGTCTGTCTGAAAGTCTGTTATGGGTATTTTTGTTTTTGCGTCATGCTTATTCTGAAAACTTCTACAAGAACTTTTCTCATCACTGTTTTAGATTCACCTGGCATAAAAATGTGAAGATATGAACGTTTGCCAAAACTACCCTCCTTCGCCTTCGCGAGACAACCGAATGCGAAACCAAATCCGAAGGATACTCATATTCTGCCCCCGAAACATGATTGTCGTCTCTCCGGGAGCACTCACCTCTGTGTCATGAACTAACCAAAAATCATGCTGCTGGAGCACTGGCGCTGGCGCTGCTGGTAGGAAGCCATATAGTCATCATGTGAGAATGGTCCTGCCTGGCCTGGCCTGGCCTGGGCCAAGAAAGGAAAAAAACTAAGATAAACAAAACGCAAAGATAAACAAAAGCCACAAAACGAGCGAAATAATAAAAATGTTTGAGACCTGTCGCCAGCTCAATATAATAAATTCGTGATTACATGACAAAGTACAAAAGCCCGTTGAGCTTGAAGCTGGATTCGGGTAAAGGCAGCCTCACTGCCCCCGATCGACCGCTCGCACACCCGCCTACCGCCCACCACTGTCAACGAACGATGCTGCCGTGGTAGGTCACATTATAACAACCAGAGATGACAAATACTACGGCCAACGTGACTTCGACCAGGCCAGGCTGTCCCAGCTCCCAGCCACATGACTCTCCGTCGTCCTCACCTTCTGTTGTCGGTCGACAGTCGACGGTTGGTCCCCTGGTGGCTGTTGTTTGTTACTTCTATCAATGATATTTGCACATATTAAATCGTGTTCCCAAAAAACCCATCGACCCGAAGAAGAGCTGAAGGAAAAAATAAAACAAAAAGCTGGCATGGCTTAGATTGCTGGCACTGGCAACTGGCACAGAAAGCAACATTCAAATCCCAAGGCGGCAGCAACATTTGCAGTAGTTTATGACTTTATTAGGCATACGATGGGCAATCGAGATGTTGGAACTACTTTTCGACAAAAGTCACAGATTCCCAGATCTGTATGTTGGCCTGCTGAGGCTGATGCTGATGATGATGCTGGTTACTGCTGCTCCAAGAGCTGATTCAGGTGGGTATGTCGTGTGGTATAGTATGGCTGATGTGCGAGAGAGCGTGTGTGTTTCGTGATGTATTGATCTCTCAATTTACTTAGTCCAAGGCGCTGCTGCCTGATTCTAGAGCCATATGAGCATGCATATAGCATGGTGGTGGTTGGTGAGGATGAATGGATGTTTTGTTGGTTATTTTTGTGCCGCATGATGCACGAAAAGCGCGGTCATGATGATGATTGTTTTGCTGAAGTTATGGGCGAAATTTGTAAAAGTTCCCATGGACTAGGAAGCCACAAAACAGATTGAATACGAATAGGTCAAGTGGTTAACATTTAGGAGGAACCTTCATACAAATTAAACTATGTTTTATTAAATTTTTTAAAAAAAATATTTTTTGGAGGTTGAACCTCTTTATTCAATTGCTAAAATCAGACTGCCCGATTTACAAATTTAAAACTTAAAAGTAACCTATTCCTATAGTTTCATGTCCATGCATACCTCTCTACAAGTTCCCACAGGTGGTGTCGTGTTTACTCTTGCTACGTGCTGGAATGCATTTAGCAGCCAGACGCGTTGTCAGCAAATATGATCGTGGGAATGATCATAAATTATGTTGGAGTTTTGCATGGTGTTAACTCCTCCGCCCTTTAAAATCGAACGGCCTCGTTCGATGTCCATGGCTTTATATGGCTTGGGAGGTCCTCCATCCCTATTGATCTAGGTGTTGGTATAGGGCTTAATGGAACCGGGTCTTCTGCAGCGGATGCGTCAGTCATTACCATTTCGTCTGCTGTTACTATTTTTGCTATTATTGAGTTTTTCTTCTTCTTTAGTTTTAACAGGTATACTATTGTTAACGCTGTGAAAAGGATTAATAGCGTAATAATGGCTGCGCCGTTGTACTTGTTCCGGGTCTCCAAAAGGTCAATGTATTCTGAGTTTTTAGCGTGGAGTTCTTTTATCATTTGCAGCGATAATAACTCCTCAGTATCTTTTCTGATTGAAGTAGGTTGAAGGACAGCTGGTAATGGTTTATAGCCCACTACTTCCGTTGATTTGAAAACTTGATTTTGAATTCTGATTGATGTGTTATGGAATTGTATGAGATAGCTTCCATCTAAAGGTATCATTTCTTCGTTTACTTCTATGGATCCGGTATATTGATTTAGTAATAGGATTCCTGGTGCGACTTCTTCGACCGATGGGACGTGTTGGTTATTAATCCTGGTGCAGTTGGAGGCTCTGCTATTTAGTAGATGTGGTATGCATGTTGAATTTGTTATATCGATTATATTATTACTTTGACAAATAGATAACTTATGAAATACCAAACATGAGGACATAACCCCATAGATTTTATTCTTACATTGTAAAACATTGCTGTAGGGTATCTTAAGGATAGTTTTGCCCTTTTTTATGCTTTTAATCAAAATAGTTTTACATGTTTCCACTGTTGTGGTTGGTAAACTTATCATGTATAAAATTAGTGAATTATTTGAAGCGATTTTTATTTCTGCAAATTCTAGAGCTTCTAGGATGTTAACATACGGCATGTTTTCCTTATTTAAAATTTCTTGTATAATATCAATTTCGATATTGGACAGAATGTAACTGTTGACAATATTGGCCTTAGCCCAGTGAATTGCATATTCTAAATTTACAATTTCTTCCTTTATTAATCCTAATCTTAATTCTATATTTAAGACTATCTCGTCTTTAACATTATTGTCTTCTTGCATTTTTTTATTAATAATATTTGTGGTGTTTACCACTTCATCAATTTTTTTAATTAACATTTTGTTTA
The DNA here is from genome assembly GCA_920104205.1 of Eupeodes latifasciatus. Classification (NCBI taxonomy): domain Eukaryota; kingdom Metazoa; phylum Arthropoda; class Insecta; order Diptera; family Syrphidae; genus Eupeodes; species Eupeodes latifasciatus. Next base: position 120,906,814 of record OV049926.1, read on the forward strand.
TTACAATTTGATTATTGTTATTTGTTAAAACATTATTTATTTTCTCTTTGATAACATCAAAGTCATGTTTATCGGGGCTGCCTGAAATAAATTTCCAGGCACTGCCTATAAAATCTATTGAGCGTTTAACTTTAGGTGAGGGCATTAGTCGATTAAGGTGGGTTTTAATTTGGATTATCTCATTTTTTAGGTAAGGAAAGATGGGATCTTTTTCTAGTGAGTTGTGTGTTAAGAACATTTCAAGTTCTTCGATTACTACTTTGTATTGCTTAAGATCGATACTATGGATAATTTTAAATGTTCCCGCTTGAACTTTTGCTGAACCTGTATCTATGGTTATCGATTGGGCACTGGAATAATCCAGGATCTGCACCTCAGCTGCACTCGCTGCGATGAGCAATCTAAAAAAGGAGTAAGGGTTTGATATTAGGATTTTAATTTTTTATCAGTGCCTTATGAACAGTTTTGCCAGATTTAGTTAAAATAGTGGTTGACTTATTTTCGGCAACTATTTCCTTTTTATATCGAGAATTCAATTTAGAGCCAATGCGCTTATTTTGCTTTACATAGATTATTTCTCCGGGGGTATAAACTTTAATGGGTTGTCTAAACTTGTTATGATATTCGAGGTCTTGGGCTTGTTTTCTTTTAAGTTTACCTATGTTCTCTTTACGAGCTGTCTCTAGTTGTGTTAGGTCAGGTGTAACTCTATGACCAAAGAATACCTCAATTGGTTTTTTTGTGGTAGTAGAATGTATTGAAAGATTATATTCGTATACAGCTCTATGTAGTAATTCGTTAAAAGATTGATGGGAGTTATCTTTTTTCAGACATCTCATAATTTCTATGAGGGTTGAGTGAAATCGCTCAACTTGACCGTTCGCACTACTACAGTAAGGGGGTGTCGTAAAGACTTTTATCTTGAGTTCATCTTCCAGCATATAACCTATTGTCACCGAGTTAAAGGATTTCTCATTGTCGAAAACTACAGTTTCGGGCAATCCGAAGGAAAACAGAATTTCTCGTAGAGGCTGACGGATGTCTTCCACAGCCCTTGACTTTAGTACTCTGACTTGAGCGTATTTCGAAAACTTGTCTATGGAAGTTAAGACGAGTTTGTTTTCGGTAATAAATATATCAACGTGGACGATTTGGCCTGGATATTCTGGTATCGGCGTAGGTTGCACTTGTTGCTTTGTAGGATGCCTATCGTATTTGCTTACCTTGCATACGGTGCAATTCCTTACAACTTTGTTTATTTTATTGGCCATTTTGGGAAAATAATACTTTTCCAAAATCTGTGATTTATTTTCTCGCTGATTGCGATGCGCTCTTTTATGTGTACTAATTATAATTTCCTCTTGTCTTGTTTCATTAGTTATGTCTTCCACTTGAAGTTGAGTAAACCTAGTTCGAAAATTTTTGAAGTGTAGTGGATAAATTTCCTGTATAATGTCCATCACTTTATCGTCTGTTTTAATGCAATTAATTACGGATGGATTTAGTACTTTCTTGAGGATTTGCTTTAGGTTGTCTTTATTGTACACCTGTTCTATTATCACGTGCCTATGGTAGGTTGGGAATATAATTTCGAATGTCTGGCTGGGTGTTTGTCCTATTTGAAGTAAGATTTGATTTTTGAAAACATTAATCGGGGTATCTACTTTCATTACCCGACTTTTATTTAGACCTTCATTGCTGTGCGAGGATGTTGACACTAAATTTATATGGGGAGTACTATAAGCTCTGGATAGGGCGTCTGCCACTACATTTGTTTTGCCAGGCTTGTATTTGATTTCGTGATTGTATTCCTCTAATATAGATTTCCAGCGTTTCATTTTACTGTTGTTATTTTTTGTGCTTAACGCAAATGTGAGAGGTTGATGGTCGGTGAAAATGCGGACCCTAGCGTGACCGTAAAGGTAATTGCGGAGTGAGCCGAGGGCCCAGACGATGGCTAGCATTTCTTTTTCATTAGCCGCGTAGTTCTCCTCTGTCTTAGTTAGCGTTCTGCTGATGAAAGTTAAGGGTCTATTATCTTGTTCCAGTACCGCCCCGATCGCGACATTAGAGGCGTCTGTTGTAAGGTCGAATGGTTTCTTGTAGTCTGGGTAAGCAAGAATAACGTCTTTTGAAATTAAAGATTTTTTTATTTTGTCAAAAGATTCTAAAGCTTCATTGTTCAAGCTGATTTGGATTCTTGAGGATTGATTTTTGGACGTTCGTCCTCCCTCCCCTCTTAAGAGGTTTGTCAATGGTTTTGCTAATTGAGCATAACCTTGAATAAACCGACGATAATATCCTGACAACCCGAGGAAGGATCTCAGCTCTTTGAGAGTTTTGGGCACAGGGAATTCGGTAATAGATTTTACTTTATTTGTATTAGTCTTAATACCTTCTGATGATATTTTGAATCCGAGAAACTCTACCTCTGAGCTAAAAAATTTACATTTATCTAGCTGGACTTTCATGTTGGCTCTGCTTAATGTACTAAAAATTTGTTCGATATCTTTGGCGTGTTGTTCTTGGTTTTCGCTGAATATAATGATATCGTCTATGTACACGTAGCACGATTTTCCGATGTAATCCCTTAATATGTCATCAAGAGTGCGCTGGAAAATCGAGGGAGCATTTTTAAGTCCAAAAGGGAGCCTAGTGAATTCGTACTTTCCGTTGTTAATTGAAAAGGCTGTCTTCTCAATATCAGATTCCTTTAAAGGAATTTGATGGAAGCCACTTTTCAAATCAAGCACGGTGAAGAATTTATTTCTTCCAAGTTGCGCTGTCACCTCATTAATTTCAGGTATGGGGTATCTGTCGGCTATAGTAATGGTGTTTAATTTTCGGTAATCAATTACCATTCGATATTGCTTTGCGCCAGTGGAGTCGGGTTTTTTTGGCACGATCCATACCGGTGAATTATATGGAGACCGTGAAGGTCTTATAATTCCATCGTTCAATAGCTGGCTTACTTGTTTTTCGACTTCCGACTTAAGAGCCATAGGGAATGGATAATATCGAGTGAAAACAGGGTCGTCAGTGGTGGTCCTTATTTCGGCTATAACAGCTGTTGTGTAGGTAAGCCTCTCTTCGGGCTCAGCGAAAAGGGCTGGATATTTTTTCACCGCTGATGCAAGCATTTGCTTCTGAGAGTTTGTAAGGTTTTCCATACTGGCAGTAATATTGTTTACGGATTGAACTTTCAACTGATGCATTTTTATTTTAGCTTTATCAAGAATTGTCATGAAACTGTTTTGTGTGTGGATGACGGCTTTTAATTCCTTGAGCGTGTCATTGCCCAAGATGCCATGAAAAGTTTTGAGGTTTGGTAGAATGAAAAATTTTATATTTACGTCTTTAAGACCAAATAAGTTTAGAAAAGTGTGCTTACTGATTTTAACATCCCCGGCTATAGATTTAGCAAAGAATATTTGTTTATTATCGATAGGTTTCTGTACTAGGTCGGGTTTTATGTAGTTTTTACTTGACCCAGTGTCAATTAGGAATTTTAAAATTTCTCCGGTCCTCGTTTTGCATTTAAAATAAGGTAACGAGGACTCAGTTAACCTAAAAAATGAATATCGCTGTATTCATTTTCCAAATCTGGTTCAATTTGATATTCGCTTTCTAATGGATAATCCTCTAAAGAAAGTTCTTCCATAGCTTGCTCACAGGCTTGAAAATAGTTTGTTTCCTCATCTTGTACTTGATTTTCAGTCCCATGGTTTATATGGTAATTGGGCTGGCCCCCGCTATAGTGAGAGTTTTGCAGTGGTTGTTGCGGAGAGTTTTGTGACCTTTGGCTAACATTATAGTTCCTCGTTTGAGGATTTTTATTTTCAGTTTTGACTATGTTTGGAGACGATTTATTGGGTTGAGACCTGTTTTGGTTAAAAGGCTGCGAATTATATTTTAATTGTGGGTTATAGGTTGGTTGATTTCTAGCTAGCTGACTCTGGGGTTTAACTGTTACTGGAGTAGGGTAGGGTTTGGAGTAATTTGAATATCCAGGTTGGTATGGTCTATTAGTAGCAATATTAACGTTATTTCGCTGATAAGTAGGATATGATTGCACTGGGTTAAATGACCGTGAAGGTCCCATTTGGTGAATTCTTTTGATTGTTCCTTGTGGTATCTGAGCGCATTGGGGTTTGGCGTGCTGATTTTCGTATTTCATACATAAATGCAACGCTTGGGGCAGATCAATTGGTTCTTTCATTCCCAAAAGATCTGATAAGTTGCCCTTGAGACCTCTTATAAATGTTTCCAGGGCTTTATCCCTGTACGTCTGAATTAAGACTCTCATTGCTTCGGCACCTATATCCATGCAGGATATTTTATTGATAATCAACGTTAAGTGTGAGCTAACAGTTTGATAGAACTGTTGCAGAGATTGATTTCCTTGGGATAAATTGAACATTTGGCATTCCAGAGTTGTTATATCTCTTTTATCCGCATAGTGCATTGTAAGACATCGCACAATGCATTCCCAGCTAAGGGGTGTGTTGAAAGATTCCAGAGCAGCGTCTGCTCCTCCAGTAATCTTATTACGTATGACATTTAGAATGCCATAGTATTTAGGAGTGCCCTTTAGGTTTTCGTACATTGTGAGTACTCGTTGAACTGACTTCTTCCAGGAAGAAAACTCTCCAGGTTCGCCAGAAAAAGTTCGTAGGCATTTAACAATATCTGGTATTTTGTCTAAACCATCGACATTTGTTAAAAATTGGGGGTATATTGTTTGATCGGTTTCTTGAAATTGTTGAGAATCAGGCTTAAGTAATTTTTTCATGAGTCTTTCACCCTGTTGTTCGAAGACTCTGGTCACTATAGATGTGACCACTGCATCTAGTTCGGGTGTTGACCTCACTTCTGTTGCAGCTGGGCGTGTGCTAATAGGAATAGAGTGTAATGAACTATAATTGTCTGAAGGGGAAATATCAATGGACAGTGGTGCGTTAATCGGTGGAACTTGTGGCTGCACTAAAGATGAGGATGGACTGAAAGGAGTTGGGGTAGGCATCGTATGAGGATGTGTAGTAGGAAGAGTAGCTGAGTGCATGGGAGCAATAGTAGTTATAGGAGCAACTGAAATTGGGGGGTTTTGGGTATTATCAGCCCCAGCACCTGTTCGCGTAATAGGCATTTTGATCGCTTTACAAAATATTTTAAGAGCACTTGCTTAGATATTGAAATTTCCTTTTTCTAACAATTATTACTTTCTAAAAAAAATTTTTTCAAGATAAAGAATCTTATGTTTTTTTTCTTTTTGAATCGATTTTGAAATGATTAAATATTACAATTTGTGTATTATATTCAACTTATTATCTTTTGGTTGTATGTATTTATTTATTATTATACTATATTCTTAAGTAACTAACTTACAATAAAATCAGCATCTTGTACTGGAACTTTTTCTTTCACTCCGAGATGAAATGGACTGATGTGTTTTTGCGTGTTCTTAACACGGACACTTATTATTTTCTGTTTATTTTTTTCTGGGGACAAGGTTGACCGAGGGCGTAAAGCTCGCGTTAAGTGTGATATTGTTCACTAGTATTTACGGCTTATTTAGGCGATATTATTCACTAGTAGGTACCTTCTTTCGGCTGCTTTAGGCGATATTATTCACTAGTACCTTTTTTCGGCTACTTTAGGCGATATTATTCACTAGTACCTTTTTTCGGCTACTTTAGGCGATTATGTACTTTCGGCTACTTTAGGCGATTATGTACTTTCGGGTACTATTAGGCGATTATGTACTTTCGGCTACTTTAGGCGATTATGTACTTTCGGCTATTAACGCGACTTCACTTCTCGGTCCCTGTTCGGGCGCCAATTAAACTATGTTTTATTAAATTTTTTAAAAAAAATATTTTTTGGAGGTTGAACCTCTTTATTCAATTGCTAAAATCAGACTGCCCGATTTACAAATTTAAAACTTAAAAGTAACCTATTCCTATAGTTTCATGTCCATGCATACCTCTCTACAAGTTCCCACAGGTGGTGTCGTGTTTACTCTTGCTACGTGCTGGAATGCATTTAGCAGCCAGACGCGTTGTCAGCAAATATGATCGTGGGAATGATCATAAATTATGTTGGAGTTTTGCATGGTGTTAACTTACACGAATGATTTATCTGGACTTTTTTTTTTATTTTGTATATGCAATGACCGCCATGTACTGAATGACCATTAATTTGATTGTAATAATTTCACATTTATTAGAAAAAAAAAGGAAATTTTAATTCCTTCCTGGATTGTTGTATTTAATAATTCAGCCACATCGTAATTAAGAAAAAGCGGAATTTGAAAGAATGAACATTTAAAGTCGAGTAAGGAAAGTGAAAATTTAGAAAAAATATGTCTCTTTTTGGCTGTTGGTTTTTAGACGTATGTATGTATGTATATAGTTTTGAAGATGAAATAAAACGCATACATGTTAATGCGATGACCAAAAATTAAGCTTTATTTAAGCATAAGGTTTTGACATTATGCTTTAAAAATTAATTCGGGCAAGTAGACGATGCTTTTTACAGCAATCGGACCGTATGTTAGCAATAGTGCGCCGAATATTCTTTTCCAGTTAAGTTTGTGCTTATCTTCATAATATAATATATAAATTTCGTCTCACGATGTTTGTCCGCGATGGACTCTTAACCAGATAAAACTGTTGTTACCAGATTGATGTCTTTTAAATCAATCGATACTGTTGTTAATTAAAATGATAGTTTATATTTCAATTATGCAACCATTATAACTGGAAAGTTTAAAGGAAAAGTGGTCCTGCTGCCACGTATTCCAATGATATCGTCATCAGATTCTACTATACCCTTTAGAAGGTTACAGTTTTCAATTCGTTTAGGTTTTGCCATGTCTATAAATAAGTTTCAAGGCAACAATGTCCATTTTTGGTTTAGATTTGGAAAATTCTTGTTTTTCTCATGGGCACCTATATGTTACAAGTTACGTGTAGGAAAACCGTCGAACCTATTTTTGCTATCGAAAGACAGGTTAACCAAAAATATTGTGCACCGGTTAGTGCTAAATTAAATTACTTTGATTTTATGCGTAAGTACAGAAAACTTAAATATTTTTGTTCGATGTTTAATAGTTTAAGAAAAAAAAATTTATTCTAAATTCTTTGAATGTAAGAAATTTTTACGCAAAAGTAAAGCATCAAAATCTAAGCAAGCATTTTCAGAATTTAAGATTTCTATTAAAATATAGTTAGTTTAAAATCCGCAATATTTAACCCCCAATATTTCACAGTGCGAAGTTTAAACTTGAGTTCAGCTGAACCTGAACTTGAGTTTAAATTTTAAGTTCAACTCGTTGGTTTCACAGTGTAATATGAACTTTAGTTAAACAAAACGTAGTAATAATAAATTAATTGAGAAGCAGTTGGCAGCATTTTACGTCGTTCTTCTGTCATATGACATAATGTAAACAGTACGTAGCTTTTTTTGAAATAAAGTGGTTGTGAAGTTTTAAAGATGGAATGAATTTGTCCAACGTTATTTTTGTATAGTTAATATAATTTAATTTCGTTTATATGTTAGTTTGTAGTTAGTTATGTTTGCGATTTTGTATTTTTGTAATAATGAAGTTCAGTTCTTTTTTTTTGTTTTATAAAAAGAAAAAATTGTGTTTTACTATCCTAAAAGACTTCTGAAATAGTCATCAACAAGTACATTTCGCACGGATGTATTTTCATTTTCGAAATTCATTATTTATCATTATTTATTGGTTTATGATTATGGGTAAATTCACAAACCTCAATTTTTTTGGTAGTGATTAGGCATCACTCCTTTTTTGCGATTCTGATTGTTGCTCAGCTGATTACGATATGCGATGCTGATTGACAAAAAGTTTTACGTTTAAAAACAACTTTTGCTTTATGATGTATGTGATACTAATAAAAACTCTCATTGTAATTAAAATCTGAAGCCACACATTTTATCTCCTCTAGAATTTTTCTCCACAATACTGACTTTGATTTTCTGCCGGTAATAAATTCACCTTCATATTTTAGTCTGTTTTCTCTTAATAGTTTCATTTGTGTGCTGGTAAAATATTCCCTAAAATTCATCAAATTTATTAGTTTATAAACAATTTAGAATTTGATTAAATACTTTTCATTGTCTTTTTCCGCCATTTTTGCTCCAAATCGCGTCGCGTCGGCATCAACAACTTATCAAGAAATTTGTTGATGCTTTTTTTTTTATATTTGCGCATCAGTTTATCGAAATTTGCAATAATGAACAATTGACATTTGTGATGCCAATTATATTTGCGTTTATGAACATTGAACGTGCTATACAGAGATGATCGCAAATCATATCTGCAGTGATGCGTTTGTGAATTTACACTATATTGCCAAATGCTGGAGGGTCAGTTTCGTTGTTTGTACAGCAAATGTTGTGCAGAACAGTTCAAAATCAAGTTCAAAAGTCAACGAATTTAAAAAAATACAATATTTCTGTAAATAAATTCCAAACTTGATTATGTATCAAATGGTAGCTCTCAAATTTAAATGTCACTGTGCTTTTTTATGTGGCTTTAAACATTGGGCTGAGAGTTAAACGGCAGAATACTGTCGTATAATTTAAACTGCAAACTAAACTCAGTTCAAGGTTTAAACAAAACTGTGGAACCAAATTAATTGTTGAACAGAAGTTTAAACCAAAAGTGGAGTTTAAACTTCCACTGTGAAACTGGGGTTAAGTGTCATGCATATATTCATATAAACATTCTTTCTGACAAGTTTTGAAAACAAAACATATAGATACATACATACAAAGCACATTTGTAAATAAAAAAATATAAACATAAAAAAGAGTCTCAATGGAGGAGGAATTGATAAAGATTAAATAAATATAATATAGTGCCTATACGTCCAATTGTACAAATATTAAATTGTCATTGTAAAGAGAAATTGGTCACTCTAGTTATTTTAAGAAAGCATTAGCTTTCGTAGCTTATATTAAATAATTCCTTATTCCTAAATACTATAAATAACCACTTGGAGTAAAGTTAATACTCTTGATCATGGGCTATTATATAAGTTTAACAAACATTTTTACTTTGTATTTCTGTTTTTTCTATCAAAAAACAATGTCCTTTTAAAACCAGCCTAGCCAATGAATTATGTTCACTGTTTTATATTTCTTTTTTTCTTTTTTTTTTGTATGAAAAATTGTATCTATCTCTTTAAAATTTTAATATAGGTATCTATCATTAACTATGAGTAAATTATTTCAATCGGGCAGACCGCAAAGCCATACTTAACAGATTTTTGTATTTAAATAATTGGTAATTTGTATTTTGTAGTACCCGTAGCGTGATGGTTAGTGCGTTGGACTGTCATGCAAGGGGTCTTGGGTTCAATCCCTGCCTGTGCCACCTAACTTTTTTCACGGGTACTGCCTCTTGCGAGGAATTGACAAATCCTCCAAGAGTAATTCTTGTCATGAAAAGTGCTTTCTCAAATTAGCCGTTCGTATTCGGCATATAAACTGTAGGTCCCTACCATCTCTGACAACATTACTCGCACACAGGAATGGTTGAGAGTTGTAACTCACTAGGCCCTGGTTCTTCATGGACTGTTGCGCCACCTAATTTATTTATGATTTGTATTTTAAAAACTAAAAAAATTTTAAAAATCTCATTTAAAAAATTATAAAACATTTTACAAAAAATCATAGATGTTAGCAACTAAGCGTATAATTAAAAAACAATATTATTTCTGTCAAATATAAATAATTTTGAAATTTTACCAGCTTCAACTTGAATTACTGAATTTATAAATAGCTTGCTTTATACAATTATTAGTCACGAGCACCATAACTTTGACACCAAGAAAAAATTACAGTTTTCAGTATAAGGGCTTAATACAAGCATTTTTATTATCGGAAGGGGGGGTATATCGCCCCTCTTTTAGGCGATAGACTTAAAATCCAAAAAAAAATATTTAAAACGGCGGCAACACTTGCAGTTACAAATTATACCTTTTTCAAAAGTCAGAATTGTATACTTTATAATAAATTTAAAATTTAGTTGTTTTGATCAATTGTTTTTGAATAATTGGTTCAAAGTCAAAATTTACGAAAAAAAAGTTTAAAAAACACTTTGAGTATTATTTTCCTAATGGTTATAAATAACAGACAAAACATATGAGCAGTGTCCTAGCTACGATATAAAAACTGTCCTGGGCCAATGACAAGCTAGGAAGGGAAGACATCTTTGTTGGAATAATCGGGAAAAACAGGCTGCACTACAACACCTCCGACAACGGATTCACACGACACCTCAACATCCACAAAGGAACTTGGAGTTCTCCAGATCAATCTACTGTCAACCAGATTAACCATATTGAGATCGACGCCAGACACGCTTCCAGCATCATGGATGTCCGAACTTTCTGAGGAGCTAACATCGACTCGGACCACTACCTCGTTGTAGCCAAGGTAGCACTTCGGGTTTCCAGACCCAAGGCAAAACAGGGAGATGCTGGGAGAATGTACATCGTCGAACGGCTACAATCGCAAGAGATCGCCAAATCCTTTTCCGACCGAGTTACAAGTAACCTCTCTCGAAGTTTTCTGCCGCCAACACAATGTAAACCGTGGCAACATTGCCAAGATGCCATCAGAGAAGCCGCCTCTGACGTGCTGGGTTTCAAGCAGCCACCAACAAGGAACCCCTGGTTTGATGAGAAATGTCGGCAGGCAAATGCAGCCAAACAACAGGCACGCAAAACGGGCGGCGCTGCATAAAAGGACGAGAGCTGCTCATGAGCTCTACGAGCAGAAGAGGCGAGAGGAACACCGACTTCTCAGAAGGAAAAAGAGAGGGCATTAAAAGCGTGCAGTCGAAGATGTTGAGAGGTTTAAAAGCAGCAATGAAGTTCGAAAGTTTTATGAACAGGTGAAACGAAATTCACAGGTACATAAACCACCGAAGGCTGCAAAGACGAAAGTGGAAACATCATATGACAACCGCAGTCAATGCTGAGAATATGGAAGGACCACTTCTGCAGACTGTATAAGGGCGACGACGAACCGAATTTCGCTGTCAGGAAGGATGATCCATTCTACATAGACGACGAAAGCCAACAATCCCGTCCTCCCGACTTAGACGAAGTAAAGATTGCCATATCTAAGCTGAAGTCTAATAAAGCCACTGGAGCGGTTGGCTTGAATGCCGAGCTCTTTAAAGCAGCTGGAAATAAGTTGGTTATAGGAGCATGCACCAACTTATCTGTAAGATATGGTCGGAAGAAAGCATGCCCGATGAATGGAACCTCAGTATTGTTTGCGCGATCCTGAAAAAAGGAGACCCTCTAAACTGCACCAACTATACAGGAATCAGTCTACTTAACATCGCTTACAAAATCTTCTCTGCCGTAATATGTGAACGTCTAAAGCCCATCGTCAACAACCTGATAGGTCCTTATCACTGTGGTTTTAGACCAGGAAAGTCCACAGTCGATCAAATATTCACATTACAGCAGATCCTGGAAAACCCCAAGAACACCAAATCGACACCCACCATCTTTTCATCGATTTCAAGGCCGCATATGACAGCATCTACAGGGCCGAGCTGTAGAGAGCGATGTCTAGTTTTGGCTGTCGTCAAGAAAGGATCTACAACACCGACGTCTTGGTCAAAACGTCTCCATCGACAGACGTAACTTTGAGGTAGTCAAGGACTTACTTGGTCTACCTTAAACGCAGAAAACAACACCAGCGCTGAGATCAAACGAAGAATAACTCTTGCTAACCGCTGTTTCTTTGGGTTAAGAAAGCAATTGAGTGGAAAAGTCCTCTCTCGAAAGACCAGAGTGTCGCTATATAAGACCCTTATCATCCCCGTCCTGCTATATGGTGCAGAAGCATGGACTATGAAAAAAGTGGATGAAAGCACCTTGGGTCGTTTCGAGAGAAAATAAAAATCCTTTTGTATCATAGATGGTTGAACGTAAAGTAACTTTTGCATCCAAATAATCTGTCTACTTGGCACTTGGCCGACAGGTTTTGAAAAAATGTTCTCCAGTTGTGCGGGTAATGAAGTAACGAACCACACCAAAGGCGAATGTATAATAAACTGTAAACTATTTTGAAAACCACAACAAGCTTCTGAAAAAAAAACAAAAATTTAATTTATGGCACTTTTCTTTTATAGAAAATACTGCCTTAAAAAAATAAAAGGACGACTTGGGATTGCAAATATTGGAATTTTCACAACATGTAAAAAAAATATACCCATGTTTAATTGATGGCAAAGAAAGTGTGGGTCTGGAACTGAAAGACTTCGACCCTCCCGACGTTCGCAGTGAATACCTAGAAGATGTGTTACCGCCAAAACAACCTCGGACTTTGACCATAAATGATGAACTTAACGAACTCCACAGTGACACTAGTACGGACGATGAATAATTCATTGACGAGACTTAAATATCTTCAACACTTCAATTTTCAGTGACGTGACTATTTTTTACCTCCATTTTTTACCAATATTCATGTGACCAACTTCTGAATTGCCTATTTGGCCTTCTGGTAATCCAACATCAGTTCCACAGGCAGATAAACTGCACTTTGGATAATTAGAGCTAATATGTTGCCAACAAGGTGGATTTGAATTGCTAATAGCATTGTATTTACTCCTGAATAACTTAAAAACTAACTGACTGGGATGCGGAATTCAATTTTACATCCTCGTTACACTAAATAAATTGCTTTACTTGAGTTTAATTAAAAATTAATTAATTAATTATAAAAAAGTAGCGGAGATTACGATAACTCAGGCGACAAATTTTAATGACGGATTTGTAGAGAACAGTTAAAAACAAGCATTTTTTACTACAGGAGGGGGGGTCTATCTCCCCCCGTTTAAGCGGTAGGGGCAGTTAAAAAAAAATATGTACGTTAAATGGAAAAAAATAATTAAAAAATATTGGTAATACTTCCGATCCCACTGTTGCATAAACCCAAACTCGCACACACTTTACTGTTGCAAAATAAGACCACTCAAGCAAAAAAACAATAATTAAATTAAAATAGTAGTTGTGGTTATTATCAATTTTCTCAAAAACTAAAAGACATAAAATCATCTAGTTTTCAGTTTTTGATCAAAAACAAATAAGAGCAATAAATTCTAAAATGAAAACACTAGTAGATAATCTTGAAGTATTGACAAATTACACTTTAAACCTTTTTTTAACTTTTTTTTATTCAAAATTTGAGTTTAAAATTAAATTTTTCTAGCTAATAGAACAGAATGTTGGCTTTAAAAAAATGTATAATACTTAATTGTAAGTATTACCGTTATTTTTTAACTATTTTTTCCATTTTAAATAATAATTTTTTTTAAATATCCCCTCCCGCCTAAACGGAGGGAGATAGACCCCCCTCCCTGTAAAAAAATGCTTGTTTTTAACTTTTCTTAAAAAATCCGTGATAATATCTTGTCGCCTGAGTTATCGTACTCTTGCCAAAAAGTAGTTTCAAAAATCTCAAAAAAACAAAAATAGATCAAAAATGTTTTACTCAGAGAAGAAAATCTTGTTAAAAATATGCTTTGTGCGTAGAGAAAAAAGAAACACTTAATAATCGCAATAACTGTATTAAAGTCAAAAAGGTATATATAAAAATTACGATGGGAGACATTCTGCCCATTGATTGGGCTCACCATTAACTTTGGAATGGGTGCAAAGAGTCCTTAGAAATCTAAATACACATAAATCCTCTGGTCCGGATGGTATCCCCGCTATTGTTCTGAAGGGTGTTCTTCAACGCTGGCAAAATGACTGCATAAGCTTTTTCATCTGTCCTACTTCTCAGGTCTTGTTTCGTAGGGATGGAAAACTGCATTTGTAAAGGCGAATCTTTCTCACCCTCTAACTACCGACCGATTGCACTTACGTCCCTTCTTTCCAAGGTCATAGAAACACGGGTTAATAATCAGCTCAAGAAATATCTTGAAGATCGAAAGCTTCTTAATGACCGTCAGTACGGCTTTCGCAGCAATAGTTCCACTGGTGATCTCATGATTCATCTCACCGAACAGTGGAGCAAATCTTTACATCGCTTTGGAGAAAGTAAGATTATCGTACTAGATATTTCAAAAGCATTTGATTTATCAAAATTGCGTGCTTTGGATTTTCATGAGTCCCTGCTTAATTGGATTGGTAATTACCTTTCGGATCGTTCAATACAAATAGTAGGTATTGGATGGATTCAAGTCTGAAAACCACAAAATAAATGCTGGTGTGCCCCACGGCACTGTTCTCTCTCCAACACTCTTTCACATTTTTATTAATGATCTCCTGATGTCTGCAACTTCTAATCCAATACATTGTTTCGCTGACGGTAGTACTTTTAGCTTTTCATATTCGTTTTCAGACTCGCATCCATCTTCTTCGGATGTGGAACTGCAAAGACAAAATATGATAAGCTCATTAAATTCCGACCTAAACTGCATTGTACAATGGGGAATAAAAAACCACGTGGAATTTAATAAGGAATCGTTTTCGACTCAAGAGAGCAAAGAAAGATATTATTTAACTCACACAAAATATTGTGATGGGAAGCACTGCTGTCGTTTTTGCTACTATAGTAGTATTTTACTTCTTTCGAGAGTCAACTGCTACTCTACTACCCACGGACGAAAACTCCCCAAAATAAAACGCAAAAGAAATTTTTATTTGGTTTACAATAAAAACCAAAATTTAAAATATAATGCCAAAACTTGCAAATCTCTGATTGCATTAACCTACTAACATCTCTGTTGTGTTCTATTTCCATTCCAAATGTTCGTTCCATCCTTTCCAGATTGCGATAGCGAAAAATTATTAAATAAAAACGCAAATAATGATTTAATGTTTCGTCGGTTTATTTATCAGTTTGCCTCATTTTTGTGCAACAGCACAAAGAAAATTTTCAGATGTTAGCCTTATAAAAGACAAAAAAAGAAATTCATCCAAGGTAGAAACGGTGAATGCCTTACTAACTGCAATTTCACCGAAAAAATGGGAGCCATCGAAAAATTTAATCGAGAATTACAAAAAATTGTTTTAGGCGATAATTATAGCTATCATTGGTTTCCATCATTTAAAACAAAAAAAATGTCTGTTATTGAAAAAAATGTCCTGATTGAAGACCACCGACAAATTTTTACTGACAGAAATCTGTCATTGGAACTGTATAAAAATTGGAACACAAATCAGTGGGATGATTCGTTTCAGTTTTGAACATAAGAGTATCAGCTGTTCAGGAAAATGAATTTCCATCCGGAAAATAGAAAAAATGCATTTTTAGCAAAAAATAAATGCGCAACTAAATTTTTTTTCTCAAAAAAAAATTCTTTGTGTGATTTCTGATCGATCAGTATTATGATTTTCATTTCTAATCAAACGGAAACACCGCCAAATATCGATTCAAAAATTTTTCCGGATCGATTTCAATGAAAACTAAAACTGGCCCCTTAATGTTTGTAACTGAAAATATGAAACATCGAATTTACAATTATGAATTAAAAATTTATTTATTTACAATTATGAATTGAAAATTTATTAACTTCCCATAGGAAATTATTGTAATGGGTCCGATTTGTCAAATTGAAAATTTTGACATTTCTCGACGTTTCAAGGTCCCTAGAGTCGAAATAAAAGATTTTTAGAAAGATGTCTGTGCGTGCGTGTGTACGTACGTTCGTACGTCCGTATGTCCGTACGTCCGTACGTCCGTACCAGGGTTGTTGCGGATGTAAAAATTTTGACATCCGCGGATGCGAATGCGGATGCGGATTTTTTGAGACTCAAATCCGCGGATGCGAATGCGGATGCGGATTTTAGAATTTATTAAATAAAAACAATAATTTTAAGTCCGTAAATAAAGGAAAATTTTATTGATTATCTTTGCGTTTAATAATTAAATTTAAAAATGGGTTAGTTATATTTAATAAAAAGCAAGATTGCAGCCTTCTCACACTGCAATCTGTTTCTTAGTGGATCGTATATTAACAAGCTATTTCAGAATTTAATGTTTATAAATAAATATTAAAACTGCATCTTCTTTCTTTTTTTTTAAAAAGATTTTCATTATTCGCACTCTCAAATAAACCAAACTCCTCTGAGTGCTTTGACTTCAGGTGGTTTTTCAATGAAGAAGTCGTGCGTCCTTTTCGTGAATATGTTTTACGACATATTTTACACTCGGACTTGTCAGGATCATTTTTGTTTAAATTAAAAGAAATCCAGATGATGCTTTTTGTTGGTGGCGGCATTTATGTTCTAATAAACTGTGTCCTCTGGCCACTTTTATATCCTCCAATCTGTGACCATTGCATATCACTTGTTGTTGCTTTTGTCGTTGCCTACTTGGGACCGAGATTTTTGAATTTAACAGTTTTACTAAGGGTGAAAGGGTCGTTGTTGTTGATCATGATATAGTATGCCGTGCTGTTGCTATTTTTGGATTGCAACTACAAATTTGAAAAAAGCGTTTAAAATCATCCGCTTCCGCAACAAACTACGCATTAGTTTATGCGGATGCGGATGCGGATGTTGGAATTATTGCGAATAATCCGCAATTGCGGATGCGGATGCGAATATTCGCAACATCCCTAGTCCGTACGTTCGCGACGTTTTTTTCGTCGTCCATAGCTCAAGAACCAGAAGAGATATCGACTTGTTATACAGATAATAAGGCAGAAAGATGCAGAAAGGGCTCTCAAGAAAATTGCGTGGGTGGTTTTCTTACCATAGCAGTTTAAAAAAAGGTGAAAATTTTGGTTAACCCTAAATATCTCATGAACCAATGACGCTAGAGACTTGAATTAAATTTTATATTATATATTGTATCGTGATACAAAACAAGTATATTTTTGGAAAAAATCCAA
Source organism: Eupeodes latifasciatus (assembly GCA_920104205.1). Classification (NCBI taxonomy): domain Eukaryota; kingdom Metazoa; phylum Arthropoda; class Insecta; order Diptera; family Syrphidae; genus Eupeodes; species Eupeodes latifasciatus. Next base: position 120,923,714 of record OV049926.1, read on the forward strand.
TTAACGGTTTTTTTATAAATCAAAAAAACTGAAAAAAAAAATTTGTCACACGAAAATTGTACGGCTAAAATATGATTTCATCTCCAAAACAATTTTGTGCAACGAAGAATAATATTTTTGACATCTGATAAAATTTTGAGAAAAATCTAATTGACAGTTTTTTTTATAAAAAATAAAAACCTAAAAAAAACATTACTCAAAGTTGGTAAAAATTGAATTTCGACTCAAATATCTTTTTAAAAACTTGAGATTAAGGCTTCAAACTTATTTTATCTCATAAGAAATATTGTTTTCAACATTCTAAAAAATGTTTTTTTTACAAAAAATAAAAACCCAAAAAAAAAATGTTTAAAAGTTGGTAAAAATTTATTTTCGACTCAAATATGTTTTCAAAACTTTGAGTATTTGCTTTAAACTACTTTTATCTTTCAAAAAATATTGTTGTCAACATTCAGTAAAATTTTTAAAAAAATCGAATTGACAGTTTTTTACAAAAAATTAAAAACCGAAAAAAGAATTTACCAAAACTTGTTAAAAATTGATTTTTGACTCAAATATCTTTTCAAAAATTTGAGATAATTGCTTCGAACTAATTTTAACTTATAAGAAATTTTGTTTTCAACAATACGAAACATTTTGAGAAAAATCGAATTGACAGTTTTTTTTATAAAAAATAAAAACCTAAAAAAAAATTTATAAAAGTTGGTAAAAATTGTTTTTCGACGTAAATATCTTTTCAAAAATTTGAGATATTGGCTTTAAACTAATTTTATCTTTTAAGAAATATTGTTTTTAACATTCTATAAAATTTTTATAAAAATCGAATTGACAGTTTTTTTACAAAAAATAAAAACCTAAAAAAAACAATAAAAAAATAAAATCTACAAAAAATAGTACGCAAATTTGGTAAAAATTGATACATATAGACAAACTTTTAAGCAAGACAAATCGACAGACGGGATGGGAAGTTATCAGTGTAGGTCGCATCCCAGCCTCTTTTTTATTTATAGGTTTAAGGCTTTATTTTTGTTATTTTGTTCATTGAATCATTATGTTAGTGTGAACTTTTTTTTTGTATTTTATGTATTTATGAATGTATTTTATTTTTGTTCTTTTGTTTGATAAGTCATATGGTAGGTTGAGCTTTTCTTATGTATTTATGAATATTCAAACAAAAACCTAAGAATTAAAATGATGAAATTAATTTTTTGTATGGTGATATTAAATATTATTTTAATTGCCAATTTTTCATTTAATAAACAAAAAGTGATAAATTTAAAATCTATTTTAAAATGTTGTCCTTTTAGCAGTGAAATATTAACCTTCGCAATAGGTCAATTAACTTCGAATTTGGATATTATTATTTTCAGTTTTTAATTTTGTTCATGGGTCAAGCATGTGTTTGTTTCATTTTGTTTTACTCCTCAATTTAAGAATATACTCCCCAAAATGACAGAAAAATACTACTCTTGAAATTTTTAAAACGACAGCACTGATGGGAAGTTATAACTGCAGCATTAGATTTTACGAGGGGAGATAGACCCTCCTTCCGATAGTAAAAAATGCTTGTATTAAGCCCTTCTACCAAAAACCATTATTATGTATATCTTGGCGTCGAAGTTATCGTACTCTCCCCAAAGATAATTTCTTTCTCAATTATTAAGAATGTTTGGTTCAAAACAAAAGATGGCAACAACTTACGCATAAAAGATTTAAGATCGTTTAACTTGAAGACAACAGACTACATGTATAAGAATGCTCTCCATCAACAATAATATCATAACTTATTATATCATTAGCGTTCTTTGTATTAACTGATGGACATACTAAATATCTTAACAAAGCTCGATACAAACAGCATTTAGACCACAATCACATTCTTACCCATTTGTGTTTAAGTGAACGAAAAATGTGAGTTCGAATATTTCTTATAAATAGGTATTGGCTACATTTACCTCAAAAAGTGTAAATGGGCTAAGAGATCAAAAGATAGATTTGATATGACAATAAAAATGTATACATTGTTCATTTATAACTGACCAGTTCAAATCAAATCAATATCATCAAATAAACAACAGAATTTTTACCAATTTAATACCCATTGTCACTTATCACTGCAACTAAGTGTTGAATAAGTATTTGAACTAGTTAAGTGTTGGAAATTACTCCCAAAATCTACTGCCAATATTTTTCCATATAAATGCTTCATAAATACATTTTGTAATTGATCCAAATTGTAAGCTCTTTATAACAAAATTCAGTAAACGGCTTCATCAATTGTGAGCCAAATAATTGCAAATTGACAACAACATGCATAATTCATAACTACAACCCAACAACAATACAAGATTACACTAATTCAACAGCCATGAGTGCAACATCAAAATAAATCTTCAAACCAAATTCAAGTTTCATCGCTGCTGCCGCGGCCGCCGAACCGAACTCGATCAATATAGATTTATGAGCGAGAGCTGAATTTATCTCACCCACCTTTTTCTCATCCTCACTCCATTCCCATTCCCAAACGCATTCCACTCCATAACCACAATGAGTGATTGACTTATCGAAATCGAACTGCCTGATGGATTGATGACGAAAAGCTGAAGCTGACCAGCATCCCGCTGCAACAATTGGTTGCATACTCGCACCCAACACACCGCCGCGCCGCGCCGCCGGTCTGAGCCAAATTGGTTCAATACCCAACACACTACAGAGTCAGACGCCCTTCCCGGCCCTGCCCAATGTCTGCGAAACAAGAATTGGCATGATGAGGCTCTCCATATTCGCGCCAACAAATCGTTAAACGGGAATCCTTGAGTTGAGCTCAGCTCAGCTTAGAGATGATTTCGTGGAGCATGCAGCATCCGCACATCATACACTGAGCAGAGTATCACCTCGTAGTCGTCGTTGTTGTTGTCGTAGTCGACACGGAGATAAAAATGCGCTCTTGATGTCGGTGAATTGGCGGTTTGTGGAGGGAACCTCTTTTCATTCGTTTCGTGGCGGTGGCTCCTACACGAGTATTCCTGATGGCGGCAACCGTGAGTTGAGTGCTACCTGGAGGAACAACTTTTTCCAAGTTGTGTGTTGCTGTTGCCTTTACTGTGTTGTGACAGCCAGCTACAGCAGACAGCTCCAGCTCCATCTCCATCTCCAGCATCCAAATACATACAAATCACTTCTTCTCCAGTTTCTGTGTGCTTCGTGATTTTTGTGCAACCTTTATGGCAGCTTTTGCTACCCCACTCCCATTCGGGGACCGGTCTCCCTGATAGTTTATCGCAGATGTCCATTCGGTGAAGTACGAAACGGAACTCGGAACGCGTGTGCAGATGAAAAATATCTGATCTGCGCCCAAAAGAGAGCGGGCATAATCGAGAGATATGTTTAAATGTTTTTCGTTCCTTATTGCATTTTAATCCAAAAAGGATAATCGCCGGTTTCACACTATTAATTGGGATATAATTAAAAATAGCTCCTTATGCGATATGTGCAATTAAGTTTATCAAAAAATCAAAATGGCAATTGATGTTAATGAGTTAGTACATCAGTGATAAGTGTTGATAACCAATTTGAGTGATTTTGTGTATTAAGAGGAAGAAGAAGAAGAAGAAAAATAATTAAATAATATATACGTATATTTGAATTTATGGATCATCATGGGAGTGGATTCGCCGCCTCACCATGGGCGGCTGTATTGGGCCACCATGCAATGGCGTCTGGGGCCGAGCATGCTGGCTTTGCCGCCGCTGCAGCAGCGCATGTCCATAGCGCCGCCGCTGCTCACCATTCGCACCATCATTCACATCATCCTCATCACCATCATCATCCCCATCATACACACCACGGGATGCCAATGGATTTACACGTCCCTCAAGGATTTCCCTATTATAGGTACCAATACAATTTACGAGTATATGACATTTTGTTCTATATACATATGTACATACCTAAAGCCTTTACATCGTCACCTATTCTGATTGTGTTTTTCAATACATCATCGTTTTGAATTAAGCAAGGACATTTTTGTTCCTTTATCTAAGTGTGCATTTTATACATAATGTGGGTGGTCAGGAACCCCCAGGAAATCTGAAAATGTTCGGAGTTCGATGGGGTTAAATTACTTGTGTGGCCATTTTGTTATTTTTTTTAATGAAATCTTTTCGTTTTTAATTGATTTGAAGAAAGTTCGCCAGGTAGTTAATGGTTTGTGTGTTCTAAATATGTAAGGTACATTTTAACAACAATCCACGTCTTGATTGATGAAAATGTTGTCTAGAAACAAAATTATGTTTAATCGCAATATGGAAACTAAAGTGAAGTTAAATTACACCAAAATACTGTTGAAAAGTTAAATGTTTGAAAAATTGCTTTCAGTGTCATTTTTGTTCTACAAGATGTACACATATTTACAAATGTATGTAGTTGGTTTTCATAGCATATTTTTAAAATATAAATATTAAAATGCTTATTCTTATGAATTCTCTGAAACTTAAATGTGTATAGGCTTTTGATTTATTGTTAAATATTTTTTTCGAACAATTGTGTTTATTGTGTGTTTTTAAAAGGGTTAAGACTGCTTAAAATAACAGAAAACATAAACAAAATATGAGTTATCACAAGTAGTGAAATACTTATTTATTTATTATTATTTTGTATCAATCAATTACCTTCAAACAAATGGCACTTAATACTCAGATAAATTATTGAACAAGTTTATATTTAATAGATTGTTGTATAAGAATAGTTTATTTGGCACTTGGTATCGGCCAGAGGCACAGTTAAACCATCAAAACCTAACATCTACATTAATATAGGGTCCGCCATCCAACGTTTTTTTTTTGTAACTAGTGCTTATTTCGTGAATAGTAACATGAGCTAAGATGTCTGATTTGACAGATAATAATTAGTTTTATCTTCCCGCTGAACAAATATGGTTGAACAAAGCTGAGAAATATTGCCTGCGATCGAGTTAGAGAAGATGGCGATTTTTGCAAAAAAATCATCTTTTCAGATGAAGCTCATTTTGATCTTACCGGGAATGTAAACAAGCAAAATTGTCGCATTTGGGGCACAGAAAACCCGCACGCATACATTGAAAAGCCGATATACCCAAAAAGAGTCACTGTTTGGTGCGGATTTTGGTACACAGGCATAATTGGGTCATTTTTCGAAAATGAGCAAGGAGTGGCCGTTACAGTCAATGGCGATGGTTATCGGGTCATGTTGAACGAATTTTTGTTCAACATTTGGTTTCAACAGGACGGCTCTACGCGCCACACAGCCGAAGCTACATTCGATGTTTTGCGCCCTGTTGCAAAAAAAAAGTTATTTGGCGTACCTAAATATAATCACTCTTTTAAATTATGCCTACTTGAATATATTCATTTGCGCAGAACAAATCATCTCAGCAACTACCATGACTTTCGAAATGTGAAAAATCGTCGAAATCACTTACTTTTTCAAAATTGTGTAGGTACCACCAAATATATATGTACATTCATATAATGTAATGTATAGTCCAACATATAAATTATTTAGGTTTACTTTATGCAAAAGCTCCAAAAATTTTACCCATCTTGAATATTAATGGTTCTAAAAGAAAAATCAAACAATTAAATTAAGTGGGTTTAAAAAATGTTCTGAAATAAGCTTGTTTAAGAAAGCACTTTTCAAGACAACAATTACTCTTGTTGGATTTGTCAATTTCTCGCAAAGAGGCACTACCCGTGGCAAAAAAAACAGTAGATGGCACAGACAGAGATTGCAAACAACACCTCTGGCATGACAGTCCTACGCAAAGCACTAACCATCGCCCGAATAAATTCAAGCTGAGAGGCCCTACTTTCACCACTCTTCGCAGTAATTGCGGCCGTGTGTCAGCACTACGCGTCGAATATTCTCACCAAAAGTGTCGATTGCTCAGGGATTAAATGAGTAGATAAGATATTTCACAAAAAATAGTCCAGCTGTGTCAAATCGCACGATCTTGGAGGCCACGCTACAGGACCACTACCCATAATGCGATGGGAGCGTATCGGAATCCCGCTTTTTAAAATCCCGTTTTTAAAAAATCCCGAAAAAAAAGTTTTATAATCACGTCTTCTAAAATACCGATTTTTTTAAATCCCGTCTTTTAAAATCCCGCTTATTCAAAATCCCGATCAATAAAACTCCCGCTTTTTAAAATCCCGTCAAATCCCGACAATCCCGTTTTTTTTTACAAAATACGTGCATTAAACTAAATAACAATAGGAGTCAAAGTTTTTTTTGTTAAATTTCTTGACTAAAATATTATAATATCGTAATTTGTTTTGTTTTTACTGTACATAAACATTCATGTTTGTTTACAATATTAACTCTTGCACAAAAAATATGCATCCTGATCCTACAGCAAATCTACCTCTCGATAACGATTTTACTGCTATCGTTGACTTTGTTAATTGATTTGGGTTTGTTTTAAAAGAATACTATTTTACTTTATATTTTTTATTTTTTGATATGTTGTATTTGTCAAAGGTTACAATAAAATGAATCTAGAAAAATATCTCATTTTTTAATTTGTTTTAATTTTTTTCTAATTTCGATTTTGCAACCTAGTTGTTTAATTTTTAAAAATCGCGCGATTTTTTAAAATTAAACAACTAGTTATGATTGCAAAATCGGGATAATAAAAAACGGGATTATAAGAAACGGGATTACAAAAAGCGGGATTATAAAAAATCGGGATTATAAAAAGCAGGATTATAAAAAAACGGGATTTTAAGAAACGCGAATATAAAAACCGGGATATCGAACCCAACCCTAATGCGATTACCAAAAGTTTCGTTGTTTAAGTGCTCGTCCGAGCCGAATCATTATTTTGGTAAGAAATTTGATAACTTTGTGTTTAGAGATTAAAAATAAAAATAAAATACATAATTATTTAATTTTAAACTTGATGGTTTTTTATTCAAACTGTTTTTCACAACATTAATTATTTTCTTAAATAATAATTTTTAAAACTTTAAATAAGAGACACGTTTCGGACTTTCCGCATTCATCCATCTTCGAGCTAAATTTGTCTGATTAGACCAACTCCGAAACACCCGTTAGTTCAATTTATGCAAAAGTTCCACAATTCAGACCCATCTTGAATATCTATGCTTCTAAAAATAAAATTGAATAGTCAAATTTAGAGGTAAATATTATGTAAAACATAACGTTGAATTTACACACATGCGGTTTGTTGCGGGCAAACAATTTTTTTTAGAAAATGTTTGTGCAGATAATGGAGGCCTTAAATTAAAGAAATTGAAATGTAATATTTTTCAGGAATTTTGTACTTATTTTAACATATGTTTATAGTTGAGGTATAAAGCTTAGGTTAAATAAATTTTGAAATATAGTTTCATATAAAAACTGAGTTGCCATGGACAAGGGTTGGGTTTCCAGATAACTCAAATTATTTAAAAAAAAAAATAACCTTTTTTGTTGAACTTAATTTTCAAAACACTTGTATGCGACCATTTAAAAGACGCCACTTTTATTTTCAGTACAAAATTTTCTATTTTTTCACACTGATTTCGCTCAGAAATGAAGTATTTGATTAGATAAAAACAGACTTTACGCATTTTCTTTTAAATTTCCTGTATAAGTTTGATATCGATTAAGTGACACTAGGTATAATTTGTAACATGAGCTCAATAATTTGGCATTAGAGCATTTTCTTTTAATCAATTTTCTATACACATATAGTTTTAAACTTTTGTTTGAAATAATAATTTTATCTTTTGTTTGAAAATATTCTTAGTATGCAGTTACTTAAAACATGTTAATATACATTTTGAATTTCATTTTCGTAAAAAAATGTTTACCCGTTTTCGAGATTTCGAACTTTGCAAGCAAAAATTAATATATTTTTAAAAACTCAAACATTATTGTTTGATATTTTTGATCATCAAATATTATTTAAACAATAAATAGCGTAAGAAATCTTAAAATCGGTTGATTTCCTGAGAAAATTAAAAAACAAAAACAGTCCTTTTTTCTTATTTCTCTTATAGAAAGAATCCAAGTTTAGAATGAAAAATTTAGAGTAATTTTCATAAAAATGTATCCGTACGTTTATGAATCAATTTGAATTTTCAATTTTTGTAAGCTATAATTTTGCAATTTTTTTGTTGATGTGGTTTTTGAAACCATTAACATTCTGATGCTACAGTTTGCAGCTCATACCTAAGAAAAATTGCAATACAACTTTTTAATTGCTACTTTTCTACTTCCAAAAACTTGCAATTTTAATTAAAAGTCGTGTCGAATATTTAAAAATATGTATGTACATTTGAGCATTTAGGGAAAATAAATAAGTATATTTTATAATAAATAAAGTCTACTTATTTATTTTGTATGGTATGTTGCTTTTATGTATACCTTTTTTAATCGTTGTGATTTATTTAAGGTCTCTTTAATCTAAATCCATTCTTGGAAGTAATATCCATCTGTGAATTTTAGATTCCTTGTTTTAACTAGAAAATGATATTACCTTCAAAATATCAAAAATCAGTTTTTAACAATTTTGTGTAGTTTTTTTTATTTTTTACAAAAATATTTCGATTACATTTTTTTTTATTTTACCAAATGTAAAAAAATGGCGCAAAATTTAAAACGATTTGATAAATTGTTAAAGCTATTTTTAGCAATTTACTAGGTGATTAAGATAATTTTAAACGGTTTTAAGATCTTACTATCTCTTAACAAGTTGCTAAAGTTAAAATCACGGAATCGCTACTTTAAATTTTAACGATTTGCCAAATCCATATCCATATGACATCTGTTCAATTATTCTTAGAAGAGCAGTGAATAGAATGGCTCAGTCTACAGTTGGGAATGAATTAATAGGTCCGTTTAATTTGATTCGTTTATATTCTCGAACTATCACTTTTTAGACATGTTTGGATGGTCGTTTTTTAATAAAAGGCAATTAACAATTCACTAGTTAGCAAAGGTTCACAATTTTGGACTCACTTAGGTAAATATTTACCTAACTAGTAAATTGGTAAACCCTTAAAACTTTGCGCCAATGTCTTAAGTTTTTGACATGATATTCAAGTCAAAAATTAATTTTTACCAACGAACGTTTAGTAGTATATTTAAGGATATTTAAAACTTTATTCTTCGATACAAAGAATTATTTTGAAGGTAATATAAATTTTGTATTGCAAAACATTCCAGCTGAACATATTGTGTTTTTTAATTTTTTCTAATTAAAAAAAAAAACGTTAATCACACGTCACAATGTAAAATATAAAATTTAAATGAAGTCACTAGCGTAATTGGTTCGAGAGGTATTCGATTCCAACAACATTTTTCACTTTTTTTAAATTGCTTTAGTGAAAAAACCACGCACTCAATTATTTTGAACGATCTTTCTGTATCTTTAGATTTTACTAGCAAACCCGGCGAACTCCGTTTCGCCACCAGATGGCTTCGTTTTTTGTAACATTTCGTTTGGGGATTAAAAGATGAAGAAAAATTATTTTTTTTTTTGTTTTATATTTGAAAAGGAAAAATTTTATTTCATTTCACAACAGTAATGAATTCATTTCGATTACAAAAATGAAGTGTAATTTAGTTGAACTTCTCTAAGTAAAAAATGAAAGTGAATCTAAAGTAAATATGCATCAAAGCGTTATACCGTTATACTTGTCCGTAAATTATCCGTTTCACTGAAGTGCTCTTTGGTAAACCACATTTTTTGTTTTTTGGTCTGACGTTAACACAAACAAAGCGGATGGTTTCCCAACTCGTGAACACGTAACGTATGCCCATGTGAAAAACAATGGTTTTCTAAATTTATCCCGCAAACACTAAAGTGCCTTGCACATGAGCAACGAACTGCGAATTGCGAACTGTGGATGTTCGCATATTTTGAATTTTCTTTCACATGAGCTTTTATTTCTATTCGCAGTCGCAGGTAGCGACGAATTGTCAACTTGACCCAGGGATGTTTACTCAGAGAAAATTTATTTTCAACACATTAGTGTTGGTTAAACATCGATAGTTTCCACTTTTGATAGTATCGATAGTTTTGGAAAACACTATCGATACTATCGATGGTTTTACTAAATATCTTAAAAAGCATTAAAAAGGCTTTTCTATTAGGTACACATTTTTTGAATAATAAAAAACGGTTGAAAATCTGAATATGTATTTGAATTTCAAACTTATTTAAGCAACTAGAAATGTAAAATTTAACTTGCTTTTTAAGGTATTTTTTTGAAAAAAAAAAACACGATGTATTATTGTAATCCAAAAAAAAAAAACAGTTCGGTACGGCCTGACGAATACCACTTTATTTTTTTGGTTAATGTGGCAAGCTGGCAAGCTTCCCAAAGATACCAAACAATTTGAAAAAAATTTAAACATTTGACCCATCAGTTCACGAGTTTTTCGGTCACAAGACAACATTTTTTATGAATGAAAAATGAATTTAGCTTTTAAGGCAAATGATACAAAAATCAAGAGTGCTTATTTTAAATTAGTTTGTTAAACAAAACATAGTAACATATGATGACAATGACAACTTACAAAATTATAATTCGGTGGTTCCCCAAACCAAAAATCATAAATTGAAATGATGAGACATGAAGATTTTCAATAGATTTCCAGTGCTGTATGAGTTGAAAATTAAACAGCGGTGTTCAGAAAAATAGCCTTGTGGTAAAATAATTTGGAAGTATTGAAACTATCGATAGTGTGTTCGATAGTTTTTAGAAACTATCGATGTACGCGATAGTTTTTTACTATCGATAGACTATCGATGTTTAACCAACACTACAGCACATCCCTGTGCTTATTAACTCGGAAGATCTTTCACACAAAAACAAAACAAGAGTGGTATAATTTTGAGGTTAAGTTGAGCGCGAACAATTTATTCGTTGAAGTGTGGATGTTATGTGGAACGCGAATAGAGTTTGATAGTTCGCAGCAACCACACTGCGATTCGTTACTACCAAATTGTTTTTACAAAATTCTCTTGTTTTAGAGAACAAAATGCAAATTTTATTATTCTAATATTAGTGTCAATTGGTTTCTTATAATTTAAATGTGTTTTTGTGTGGAATTGACTTTTTGAAATATGTAAAATCACGTTTGTTCGTCCATTCGCAGTTCGCAGTTCGTTGCTCATGTGCAAGGCACTTAAGCGAGTGGCCTTGCGACTTGTTAATTGTCATTGCGAACGCAAGGCGAAACGGAAATTGCAATCGTTTGAAGTCAAACGGAAGATCAGTCGGAATCCTTGGTATTCGAGGAATACATACAATCAAATTTGGCATAAGTCTTTTCACCGCAAGTCGAGTACCGTTTCAAAGTCGCGGTGGATTCAAATAACGCAATATCATAATAACTGAACCAACTTTGAGTTGCAAGTTATGTGGTGGAAATCCTGGTAACTCCAGAGAATTCAAAAACTCCGTTGGATAATTTACTACATCATCGGGATTTGTTATGGAATCAATGGATTTGTATGTCACCAAATCGCCAGCGATTTTTGATTGAATGGTGAAATTCAGTGCTTGTGCATCATTATTCTTTGCGGCGAGAATTGCTCGTTGACTTAGCCAGGCATAATTCTAATAATTCTCACTAGTGTTTGGGAAAAAATTTTCAATAAGAGCTATTTGAGAGTCTACAAATCGGCAAAAGTCTTTGGTAAGAGTAATTAATCCAGTTGTCGCATCAACTGGCACTTTTCCATTTCCAACAGCTAACAATTGTTTGGAAAATTGTGCAGCGTTTTGATCATTTTGAAGGTGAACTCTCATATTAGTGGTTAGCGATAATGTTTTTACGTTATTCCACAAAAGTGATGCCTTCAGGCAAGCATTTAATCCATCTGCAGGCGTTCCACGGGGAATTACTGGCAACGTCTGTCTGAAATCGCCAACAATATCATCAATCCGCCAAAGATGTTGTTACTTCGTCGAAAATCCTTCAGTGTGAAGGTAAGTGCTTCAAGTGATTTCTTATGTGCCATTGTGCACTCATCCCAAACAATGAGCTTGCATTGCATCAACAATTTTCCCATTGCACTGGATCGGGAAATATTGCATGTTGGAGTTGGAGTATCAATTGTGTTTAAATTGAGTGGCAACTTAAGCGCAGAACGTGCATCAGTACGACCGCCATCTAGAAGAGTTGCCGCAATTCCAGAAAAATCAATGAAATGACAAATGTTTACCCTGTTCCTCCATTTGCGTTCAGGAAGAATAGACCACCAATATTATTGTTCACCGCTTGGTTTAATGCATCGTGCATACCTAGATGGATTTGGCGCAATCATTCCTACTTCAATCAGTAGCTTGTTTGCAATAGTCAAGCATTGATCCTCAATCAGAATCATTCCTTCATTGTAGATTTCATACGTTATTTGAAGTCGATATCTCTGACGTTTCTAGAGATATGGTTGACTAAAAAAGGTTCCCAAAAGTAAGTTTTGGTTTAGAATATAGGACCCTTGAAACGTCAAAAAATTTAAAAATTTTCAATTCCACAAATCGGAACTTTTACAAAAGCTTTCTATTGGAAGCTCAACGGTGTTCACCGCTTTTCTGTTGAAATTTTTCCTCAATTTTGTCTGCTATAAACCTCACGGAGCCCGAGACCTTTCCAACGAATGCAAAACCGTGGAAATCGGTTCGTGCGTTCTGGAGTTATAGCGTCGGGAAGGAAAATCCGATTTATTTGTATATAGTAGATTATGAATCTGTAAAATATAATTCATTTGAATTCGATATCTCGGATAGTTCTTGCGAAGAAAAATATATGCCGAACGTACAGACTTGCGGACAATTTTCAATTCGACAAATCGAGACGATTACAATCACATCCTAAGTAGAGTTAAAAACTAAACAAAATACTATTAGGAAATTATTATTATTATTTATTACAACGCTAAAAACTTGAAGTGGTAGTGCTTATCTTATAGAGATGTAAAAAGTCATTTAAGACGAATTATAACTTTTGAATTTCGGTTTTTGAGGAACAAATTCTTAAGGAATTCTTAAGACATTATGTAGGTAAATTAGAACTAAATGAATCTCGCACTAAAAACACATAAATCACTCAGATATCTTGTTTGAAAACTATGTACATAATATTGAAAACATCTGCTCATAATTTAAACAATTAATTTTGCACCAGTTTTTTCTCAATATATACACTTTAATATAAAAAAAAACATAAATCTGCAATAAAATAGATGTACACGCATAAGTTTCTTCAAAGAAATACCGGCATTGGCGGTGATTCTTTATCTTTGATTGGCCCATGTCCACCATAACTCGCTATATTTATTGTCGATGTCTTCGAGATGGACTCGGGCTCTGATGCCTCTCAATCTCCATGCCATCATCAGGGGGAAGCCCTTTATGTGGCTTCCCCTGCCCAAGTGCAATCAGTATCTATCAGAATTTCAATTACATCGATAGCGTTACCCATCGCATAATTACTATAATCACCTGAATTATTACCTGAAAATACAAGAAAAGAAACAAAACAACAATGCTTGATGATTTCTTGCATTCGGCGCGGCTCAGTGTTGTTGAAACACTTGCCATTTTGTTGCCCGCCAAGCCGCGCATTAAACATAAAACATAGAACACCCCCCCACCTCTCGAGCGGTATGATCGACGTCAGTCTACGTTCGGGTCCATTCGACCGGCATCCATGGTTTTTGATGAAAAGGGTGAAATAAGGAAAAATGGCTGCATTGTATGTTTCCGCCGCCATCGTCATTCTCGCTCGTCCGTCGTCGTCGCCGATCACGTTCGAAAATAAATTGTTGAAATTATACTAAGGGTACTACTATACTGTTTTGTGGGGTCCCTGCAGACGGTGGACGGTAGACGGTGTGCGGCGGGATGGGGCTATCATTGAAGTGCCGCATGGGAAATATTGCAACGGCTGACGAAGGTGCCCTTTTGGTTTGACCGTCTGTCCGAAGACCGCACTACCCGTACTTATATGTACTCCCATCCCAATCCCAATAACAATCCCAGCATCATCATCAGCATCCCAAAGATTACGGGAATTTTCATCTTAATGTGCTAGATGAATTATTCCGCAGTTTTCTGTTGCAAATTATTATTGTTTTTCATTTTTGCTTCCCTACTTTTGGCATCATTGGCATCAGCGCATCAGAAAATGAAAAGTTGAAAGCGATCGACTGCGGCTACATAGCGCGGCGGGCGCAATAACTTTTGGATTGATGCGAAGCTAAGGTGTAATTTCGACAAATAAATTTGTTCTTGATTTGAGTTGTGCAATTTATTTACCTAGTTGATGTGAAAAAAACTGAAATAATTGAAATAGGGACATTTGAATTTATTATATACCACAGCCTCCAACACCATATACAAAAATAAAGAGTTAACTTATTATACATGAACTTTAATAACAATATGGCATAAAGTGCAAAGCCTGCACATGCATAGGTGTTTTGTTGATTAACGAAAAGTCATTTGTCACAATGAATAAATAAGTCTAGACGTGATTTGAGACTATCTAAATGGTGTTAGCTAAGCAACATATACATTGGTTGTTTTTATTAATGCTTAACAAAATTCCAGTATATTGAATACTACCCTAAAGATATTCTGAGTGTATGTACTCGTATTTTCGGCATTATGCACATTTCTGATTTATTAAATTCGTGGAACATGTGCATTACAGTTTGAAATATTTAGAAGTTATAAATTTAAACATACTCTGGTTCGTGTTCGGTTATATATAAACTATAGTTTTTGGGCAATCTATCGGTAATACAGTAGAAATTTAGAAATATAAAAAATATATACAACATCGCTCCCGATAAGAGGTAAAGTGAATTGATTTTAAGTGTGTTACGTACATGATGGCAGTGATGGTTCAGTAGTGGTCCAATAAACAAAACACTATGAGTGTTTTGGCAGAACTTATTTTCAATTTATTTGAACTAATTGTTTCTAATTCAATAACTTTTGTGTTCTTCTAATTAGCTGATTCATAAACTTTTGGGTAATATTTTTTGTATATGGGTGTTTTCGATTTTGTATTAAACCTACAAAATTTTGTAGCGACTCCGTATGAATAGTTGCACTGCTACCTATCAGAATAAAACCTAAAAGTAGTTATACGAGTATTTAAGTCCTCTGAAAAAGATACTGCTAGGAACTTCAAATCATACTTCTGGTTTTTAACGTTGTTCAGCATAAACATTGTAAAGCATTGTAAACAAAAATAAAAATATAATTTTACTTTGGAAATTCTTAATAATACGATAATCTGTATAATTGTTTGATATTCTTCAAAAAGTTGGTATCAACATAAAATATGAGTTTATCAAAGATATAGCGCCATCTATTATGAAGGACTAATTTACTTTGACCATTATCAACGAACAAACCCCTTTTCTTCAGTTCTTTTTTCATTCATATTCAATTTACAAAATGGAAAACACGAACAAAAAATTTAATATAAATTATTTATAGTTTTTTCTGAACATATTCTCCTGAGACTTAAAAGATAATCTTCTTTTTTGAAGCAATTTATTTCAAATGGCGGATGTTAAGCGTTTTTGCGATGACGTCTTAATTCTGTAAGTACTTACCACCGGTCTACAGCTACTATAATTTTGTAACAATAGTGATCCAATGAATTTTATTTTATTACATATTTTTATATAATAACTCTGTAGTACGAGTAGTACGTAGAATTTTTTACTTTCGACGTATAGGAAATATATGGCAAGTTTTGGATTCGTAACAAATTTCGAACTCGAGATTTTAATCAAACATGTCATTACAATGGTAAAGAAGTCGAAAAAAGTAGGTCCCCGATTCCGTCCGTCTGTCCTTGCCCATACATCCCAAACCATTAGGACGATTGAGTTCAGACTTGCGTTATTTCAAAATGTCGGATGTGCAGCGTTTTTGCTATGACATCTTAATTTTGTAAGTGTTTACGGTCGGAAAAATAAAAAATGTTTATATGTAATAATTGTTAATAACAAATGAACAATGCAATGTAAGAAAAACCTACATACATACTTCCAAAAAGGATGTACTTTCCAAGATTTATTCAAAGTTTCAAGTCGTAGTAACAACCCAGTAATAACTTGGCAACACATTTAAAACTAAAATTTAACCGAGTGCTAAAAGGTTTTTTCCGTTAATAGTTTGTGATAGAAAGTTTAATTTTTGTTTTCTTTTGTTGGTCTTCTTCTGATTGCATATTTATTGTTTGCAGTGGTAATTTATTGGGGATGAAGCTTAAGTTTCCTGGAGGATATTTGTGGGTGTGGATTTGTTGTTGGAACTAGACTCAGGCAAAAAGTCTTGAGTTTCAATAGTGTGAGCGAGCGCATCACGACAATCCGCATCAAGGCTAAATTCGCCAATATAAGCCTAATATGCGCGCATGCCCCAACAGAGGAGAAAGATGAAGACACCAAAGACATAATCTTCGAGCTCTTGGACAAGAAATATGAGAAGTGACCTGGCTATGACAGTAAAATTATTGTCTTAGGAGATTTTAACGTCAAGCTAGGAAGAGAAGACATCTTTGGTGGCACAAACGGGAGATACAGCCTGCACGACACCACCTCCTGCAACGGATTCAGGATGATCGATTTCGAGAGATGTTCTGGTAGCTAGCACGCAGTTCACACGTCTTGATATCCACAAGGGGACATGGAAATCTCCTGATCAATCAACTGTCAACCAGATTGACCACATTGCGATCGACGCACGACCGACACTTCCCGACTGTCCGAACATTCCGAGGGGTCAACATTGACTCGGACCACTACTTAGTTATAGCCAAGGTACGGCTACGGATATCCCGATCCAAGCCAAAACAAGGAAGTACTGTGAGAAGTTTCGACGTTAGACGGCTATAATCGCAAGAGACTGCCATGTCCTTTTCCGATGGAGTTTCTAATAACCTCTTAAGAAGTCCTATGCTGTCTGCATTAAGCATTGAAAACCAGTGACAACATTGCCTTGCAGCTATCAGAGATGCCGCCTTTGAAGTGCTAGGTTTCACACGGCCACCACAGCGAAACCCCTGGTTTGACGACGAATGCCGGCAAGCGCACGCAGTTAAGCAACAGGCATACAAAACGGCGCTGCACAGAAGGACCAGAGCTGCTCGCGAGCTCTACAAGGAGAAGAGGAGAGAGAACACCGGCTTCTTAGATGGAAAAAAGGAGCATGAGAAGCGCGCGATCGAGGAGATAGAGGGATGTCACAACAGGAATGAGGTATGTAAGTTTTAGGAAAAGGTAAAAAAAACTCCCTCTGTAAGGACGATCAGTAGTAGAACCGCAGTCTATGTTGAGAATGTGGAAAGACCACTTCTTCAAATAATATAACGGCGATGCCGAACCGAATTCCGCTGTAAGAGAGATAGAACCACTCAACCTAGGCGACGAAGAACAACAATTCCGCCTACCCGACCTCGACGAAGTGAAGATAGCTACATATATCTTAACTGAAGTCAAAGTAGTACCCGTGGCATGATGGTTAGTGCGTTGGACTGTCATGCCAGAGGTCTAAGGTTCGATCCATGTCTATGCCATCTAAAGTTTTTTTTCACGGATACTGCATCTTGCGAGGAATTGACAAATTCTCCAAGAGTAAGTCTTGTAATGAAAAGTGCTTTCTCAAATTTGCCGTCCGTATTCGGCTTAAAACTGTAGGTCCCTTCCATCCCTGACAACAGTACTCGCACACAGGAATGGTTGAGAGTTATAAGTCACTAGGCCCTAGCAAAATATGGTCGGAAGAAGTTTGCCCAATACATAAGAAAGGAGACCCTCTAAATTGCGCCAACTACAGAGGCATCAGTCTCCTGCATTGTTTATAAGATCCTTTCTGCCGTATTATGTGAACGTCTGAAGCCGTTCGTCAAAAACCAGATTGGTCCTTATCGACCAAACCACCATCGACAAAATATTTACACTACGGCAGATCTTGAAAAAAAAAACCCAGGAACTTCAAATCGATACCCACCATCTCTTTATCGATTTTAAAGCCGCGTACGACAGCATCTATAGTGAAGAGCTCTACACAGCAATGTCTAGTTTTGGCATCCCTGCCAAACTTAACCGTTTGTGCAGAATGATGATGGAGAATGCACGCTGCTCTATCAAGGTCGGAAAAGATCTCACCGATGCATTTGATGTCAAAAAAGGTTTTAGACAAGGCGATGCACTGTCATGCTACTTCTTCAATATCGTTCTGGAAAGAATTGTGCAAAACTCAACCGTTAACACTAGAGGCACAATCTTCCAAAGGTCCATCCAATTACTCGGATACGCAGTGGAGCGTTTTTGAGCATTGCGACGGAAGCGGAGAAGATGGGTTTAGTGGTCAATGAGGGCAAAACCAAGTATTTGCTGTCATCAAAAAAGGACATTGAAGGAAAAAACGTCACCATGGACAGCTATAACTTTCAGGTAGTTGAGGACTTTGTCTACCTAGGCATCGCTATAAACTCAGACAACGACACCAGCGCTGAAATCAAAGGAAGAATAACTCTTGCAAATCGCTGCTTCTTTGGACTTAGAAGGCAGTTGAGTAGTAAAATCCCCTCTCGAGCATCTAAAATTACCATCTATAGGACACTCATCATCCCGGTTCTCATTTATAGCACTAAGACCTGGACCCTGTCAAAAAAAGATGAGTGCGTCTTAGGATGCTTCGAGATAAAAATTCTTCGGGTGATTTTTGGTCCAGTCTGCATAGATGGATAATGGAGGAGAAGATATAACGTTGAACTGTACGGGCTGTACAGCGATACTGACCTGGTTAACAGAATTAAAGTCAAACGATTTAGATGGCTGGGTCATGTATAGAACGCTCCAGCCCGGAAGGTCTTAGAATCCAATCCCGAGGAACGGCGCAGTAGAGGAAGACCGCGACTCAGGTGGCGCACACAGGTGGGTGAAGATCTCAACCAACTTGGCATGCGAAACTGGAGACAGCTATCTAGGGACCGAGCTGGCCGGAGACGCATGTTGGTTGAGGCTCAGGTCCGCCCGGACTGTAACGCCACCTTAAGTAAGTAAGTAAGTATATATAGTTTAAGTCACAAAAAGATCATGAGATGTACAAGTACTTTATTTATACAAGCAAGTGGTAAGAAATTATTGAAATAGAAAATATTAAGATATCAATTTTTCGGATATAACGGATAACGATACTTCGTATCTTTAATCGTGTCAGAAAATTTTTTTTTCTAAGATAATTTTTTCATAAAAAAGGAAAAGAATATTTTATAGCTTGTTTGATAACTATAGAAGTTGCTTCAAACAAGAGTAAGACTTTTTCAATACATAACAGGAAATTGCGATACATTTTTTTACATTTGCGAATTATTGAACATTTCGATTAACGGTAAAAATTAATTTTCGACTCAAATATCATTTCAAAAACTAATTACATTGGCTTCAAATTAATTTCATCTTATATTGTTATGAATATTTTATTAAAGTTTTAATCAAGACAAATCGTCAGACGGGATGGGAAATTATCGGTGTGGGTTACATCCCAGCCTCTTTTTTAATATTATAATAATAATATGTTAAACAATATTTAAACAAAAACTTTAACTAGTCAATTTTGAAGCTCGAAACATTTGACTGATCATTTTGTAATTACGTTGGAAATATTGTAATGTATATTTGCAACTTGTACGTAATTCGGTTGAAAGTTTTAACAAGACATTTCTTGAATTTAAAAAATCTCCATATACTTGGAATTATTATTAAGTACCCTGGAATTGTCTTGTGCTTAATTTAAGTAACATATTTGTATGAAAAATGTATGAATATCTAAATAGGTAGTTCATGTCTATTGTTTTTATATCTTCATTATTAAATTAGGTGGCACAACAGTCCGTAGAAAATCGGGGCCTAATGACTTACAACCATTCCTGTGTGCAACCTACTGTTTTTTTTATGGCTAATTTTAGAAGACACTTTACATGACAAGATTTATTCTTGGACGAAAAATATCCTTAAAGGTTGTATGGAAGTGTATGTTATATGTTATATATGTATTATCTCAAAGTTATTTTTTAAGAAAGGCTTTTTTTAAAAACAACATCACAATTTTTTTTACCCAACACCCGCTCTTCTCCTTACGCGTTGTCATGTGAAAGTTGAAAAATGTTGTAGTTGTCTACTACGACGTATCTCTTGAAGGCCATCTGCCGGCTTTTTTTTAAGTTTAAGACTTATTTAAAGATAATTTTGTTTTAAAACTTGTAATGCTCATGTTCAAGTTAATATCCAACCATTAAACAATAACTTATTCAGAATTAAGCAGTAAGACGAACCAAAGTAAAGTAAAAATAATGAAATGCAAAGAAAAAATTGATTGAAAAACTTTTAAAAGGACTACAGCTGAGGCATGCAACATCCAACTATTTTTACTTTTCGTTATCGTCAAACACAAAGCTTAAACATTAATCGTTGCCGCCAACCATCATCCACCCACATAAGTGGCAATTTCCATGTTCACACACCCTGCAGCCAGAATCTCATTTCGCAAGCTGCGCTGCTGTGCGCTGTGGCTGTGGCTGACGAGTTCACTTCAATATTCCGCAAAGCAGATGGCTTCTTCCGCAGGCCTCAGGACAACGACGACGCGACGATGAGGACCGACGCGACGCGACGCGAAGCAAAGTCTTACGTCTACAGCAAGTTTGTATGGAAAAAGTGAGCGGTGCGGATAGCGGAACATTGCAAATTTAATTGAAACAAGGAGCAATCACGGTTCAACTGCATTAGCAAAAGTGACGGCGGCTGTGGGCTAATTTCAGTCGCACATACTAAAAGTGCAGAAGTACACAAGGCTGCGTTGAATGCATAATCAAAAGTTCTATACGCGAATGAGAATGGTGTGTATAGTGTATTCATCCTGAAACTTCACATCTTCTACCTCAACTTCGATTCGGAATCAAAATTCTATCCTCATATCCCCATGACCACGTCCAAGGGTTGGCCGAGCTGCCGCCGCCGCACTGAGTCAAGCCGTCATCCATTGCCAGCCGCATCGAGGAGTAATCTACGCTCGTGGAATGGAACATGCATCAAGTTCTTCCGCCTTCGCTGCCGGCTGGTTTGAAACTTTTTCTTTTGATTTTTGCACAGCCAGCCTAGAGGTACTCGTAGAAGGATATTTTTACTCGGACCATCGAGTGCACTGGCGCGCACGCTTGCGATGAATGAGACATGCGTGTAGCGGTGACGTCGTCGTCGTCATCATCATCGACGTGGTCGTCGTTGTGGCAGTGGCAGTGGCAGTGGCAGTGGCTCTGTCGCATAATTGATATGCAGAGTGCATTACGTTCAGGCCGGGCTATAGCCGATGATGTGAGTTGTAGCTGTGACTTTGTGCCGCCTCGTGTGGATGCAAGTAAGTAGCTTTGCCAGAAGCAGTGATGGACTCTGTGGACGCGCCCTTGTGATAGGCGGCGGTGGCGGTGGCGGCGGATGTATTATGCAACACCACTTTATATGCCCGGCAAAATTGAAGCCAATCTGTTTCTCGAACATAATTATTAGTCATTGAATTGAATGGATTTTCAGATTGTTATTCGCTAAGAGTTGCGTTATTTTGCGCTAATCGGCGAATTGTACCATTTTCCATTAACAATTAATTTCAATTGCATATTTATGAGTGAATAAAGTATTTAAAATCTCTTTTTTCAAAAAAGCTTAAATATTTTCTTCGACGGAGGGATTGTTTTGCAGATAATTAACGCCCTAAAATTCCACAGTACAATTAACTGCATCAAGCTGCTTCTTATTTTGAAAAATCTCTTTTTTTGTAAGACTATATACATACTTCAAAATAAAGAAAGGTTATTGGTAAGATTTCGGGAATAGAATGGCCTGATAATAGGATGATATTGTTTCAGAATTTCAAAGTTTTTGAAGTGAAACTGATATCTTCTCTGCAAAAACACAACTTTAAACCTACTGAACTGTGCTTTTAATACAACTTAAGGGCTCAAAAATGTAGCCAGGACCGTGAGGGTGGATTTCCTGACGCCTCTGGCGTAATTGGTTGAGGAGACTATGCTCGTTGAATATCGAATACTGACTGACTCGTTTGCATTTTATTATTCAAAATAACAGTTAATGTTTTACATAGATATATAAGAAATCATGCCATCATATCTAGCGGCTTATTATTTAACATATTTTACACTGAAGTACAAAAGTTTCGCTACAATACTCCCCTTCGGCGAAACAAAAAAAAATATATTAATTGCGAAGATTGAACTTGACACGTCGTCGTATTGGAGTTGATGTATCTGCTCCTGATAAATCGGTACTTGGCCGAAATGATGATGATGTATATCCAGATGGGCCAGCATGTGATGATTCCGGAGTTGTCGAGATAGAAGGTTGCTCAACGACGGTGTTATCGGTGTCGTTTGTTGGGTCGTTGATAGTAAACACAGGTTTCAATCGATCAATGGATATTGTTGATGATCGTCCAGAAATATCCACTACAAAGTATTTTTCATGTCGTGAAATGACACGATAGGGGCCTTCATATGGTGGAGTGAAAGCACTGTGCGATGCGTCCAGGCGGATGAGAACATGTGAGCAGGTGGCAAGCTCCTTGAACACGAACACTTTTCGTTGACTATGACGTGAGCCAGGAACAGGTGCAAGATTCGCAAACTGCATCCTCAGACGGTCGGCTATATCTTGGGGAGACAAACTATTATAAGTAGATGGCACAAGAAACTCACCAGGTAATCTAAGAGGTTCTCCAAAGACGATATCGGCGGCCGTAGATTTTAAATCATCTTTCCATGCTGTTCGAATGCCAAACAATACTATTGGTAGAGTATCTATCCAGGAGGAACTTTCGTGGCATCGAATCGCCGCCTTAAGTTGTCGGTGAAGGCGCTCGACCATGCCATTAGACTGCGGGTAAAATGACGTTGTGTGGATATGCTTGCTGCCAAGTAGTTTACTGAGAGCGTTGAACAGCTGACTCTCAAATTGAACTCCTTGGTCGGTGGTTATGCGAAGTGGCACGCCATAACGGCATATCCAACCTGCAAATAATTTTCGAGCCACACATTCAGCTCCGGTGTCCTCCAATGGAAAAGCTTCAGGAAAACGTGAGAAGCGGTCGATGATTGTAAGGCAGTAGCGGTATCCTCTCGATGGTGTATATGGTCCGATTATGTCGACGTGGATGTGCTCGAATCTACGCGTACGTCCACCCGGAAAATCGTTGATTGGTGATACAACATGACGAGAAATTTTGTTGCGTTGACACGCCAGGCAAGCACGAGACCATCGGCGGCAATCTTTCTTCAGGCCAGGCCACACATATCGCTGTGAGACTAATTTGATAGATGCATTTACCCCAGGATGGCTTATGCTATGAAGAGAAGAAAAAATCTTTTGGCGTAGCTCAATCGGCACGAAAGGGCGTGCTAGATGACCGTTGACGTCGCAATATATTGGCAGGTTGCATTCAGGAATACTTACAGGTCGAAGGCACAATGATCGGCTGGTGGATCTTGAAGGCGCTGTTGGATTTCTTCATCGGATGACTGAGCTTGAGCTATTTCGTTGGCGGAGACTGCGGCGGCGATGGATTCAACACGTGACAAAGCATCAGCTACAACATTATACTTGCCGGATACGTGTCTGATATCAGTCGAATATTGTCCAATTAAAAATGCAAGCGGCTCCCAAACTTTGTTTCGTAGTTGTTGGAGCACTGCACCTACGGCAGTCTGGGAGGCATCCGTAAAAATAGCCCAAGGTAAACTTGTGTCTGGGTAGATGAGTAGTGTAGCATTTCGAAGTTGCTCTTTACAAGCTGTGAAAGCAGCATCTCGTTCTGGAGTCCATTCGATTCGGGCTGAACTTTTGACACAGCCCTGGAGACACTCATGAAGAGGAGACTGACATGTGGCTGCATTCCTCTGAAATTTACGATAAAAATTAATTATACCAAGAAACTCACGCAACTGTTTGACAGTCTCTGGTCGATTAAAATTGATTATAGCTTCTACCCTTTCTGGTGGAGGGCGAATTCCATCGGTTGAAACATGGTATCCGAGAAAATTAACCTCGGACTGACCAAAGAAACATTTTGCGGTGTTTACCACAACGCCAAATTGTGATAGCCGATCGAAGAGTATTCTGAGGTGATTTCGGTGTTCATCATCGTCTTTGGAAGCGACTAATATGTCGTCGATGTACGGGAATACAAAGTCCAGTTCCCTTGTCACCTCATCGATAAACCTTTGAAATGTTTGTGCCGCATTTCGAAGCCCAAAAGTCATATACGGGAACTCGAAAAGGCCAAACGGAGTAATTATCGCCGTTTTAGAGATGTCATTGGGGGCGACAGGTATCTGGTTAAAAGCACGAACGAGATCAATCGTTGAAAATACCTTTTTTCCAGCTAGATTGGAAGTGAAGTCTTCAAGAACTCGAATCGGATAGCGGTCGGGCACGGTTCGTGCGTTGAGTTGCCAAGAGTCACCACATGCCCGCCAATCACCACTCTTTTTAGGCACTAAATGAAGTGGTGACGACCATGGGCTTGTTGAGTGGCGTGCAATACCAAGCTTCACCATCTTTTCGAACTCCTGCTTGGCTATGGCTAATCGATCAGGAGCGAGACGGCGAGCCTTACTCGCAAGTGGAGGGCCAGGTGTTGTCGTTATGTAATGCTGAGTTGCATGCTTAGCTGGTTTGCAGATTCCGTCGGGTTTTGTGATGTTAGGAAATTCGGCTAGAATGCGCAACCAGGATGACGTATTTGGAAGCATCTTAATTGATGAAATGGCTGCGATGGAACATGAGACGCAGGCAACTGAAAGTCCGGTTGTGGAATCAAGCAAGCGATTGTTTTTCAGATCTGGAAGTAAACCAAAATGGGCAAGAAAATCGGCGCCTATGATTGGTTTTTCGATGTCCGCCACTACGAAGCGCCAAGTAAAATTTCGTCGTAGGCCAAAATTAAGTGCGAGCAGAATGCACCCAAATGTCTGGATTTGTGATCCATTTGCTGCAAAAAGACAGTAGCCAGTTTCAGTGTGACGACTTGATGTTAATTTTCTTGGATAGACGCAAAGATCAGCGCCAGTGTCCACGAGGAAGCGGACTTTGGTAGCGCTATCTAACACGAAGAGGCGGTGTGAATTGAGGGCAGAGTCGTGTACCGCCGTTAGCGACTCCCCGTTCCGTTTCCCTGAAACGAACATGGACTGCTGCAATTCTTTGCAAGCTGTCCCCATGTGGCGTGGTACCAGCAAAGACCGTTAGTTGTTGTTGGCGACGAACGGGATCTTGAACGGGATCGTGAACGGCTTGGCACTCGTTGACGTTCATGGAAAGAATTTTTAATTGAACTTACCAACTCACAGATTACTTCTTCGATTTTTGATAACCGGGGCTCCAGCAGCGGTGTTGCGCAAACATCATGAGAGCTGCCAATAGCTGCCAAGTTATTTGTAGGTGTAATCTCCATTATGTGGTCGGCTAGTGTAGATAGTTTTTCCAGTGGCATGTCTTGCTGTGTCGCTAAAATAGTTTGTACTGCTGGTGGGAGTCTACTCAACCACTTAGTTCGAAGAATATTGTCAGGGACGTTATCCACGAGACCTTTAAGGTGGCGCAAAAATTGCGATGGTTTGCGATCACCCAAAATCTCTTTGTCGAGCAGCTGATGAAGCCTTGTTTGCTGCGATGACGTCAATCTCTCGATGAGCGCTTCCTTCAATTTTGCGTATGGTGTCTCAGAAGGTGGGCGCAGAATTATGTCTTGCACCTCAGCTGCTGCACGTGCATCCAAGTGGGACGATGCAAAAAAAAATTTTGTGGTTTCGTCGCTGATGGCAGCAAGATGGAATTGACCCTCAAGTTGTGCAAACCACAATGCAGGACGGTCGGCACTAAAAACAGGTGGGCGAACAATGAAGCGCTGCATCGGTGACGAAGTGGTATCAGGCGGATTATCCACAGGCATAGTTCCCCAATTTATTGAAATTAAATTTTATTAAAACAGTTTCGGCAGCGTGTTACTGTTTACGGGGTCACCAAATGAGGAGACTATGCTCGTTGAATATCGAATACTGACTGACTCGTTTGCATTTTATTATTCAAAATAACAGTTAATGTTTTACATAGATATATAAGAAATCATGCCATCATATCTAGCGGCTTATTATTTAACATATTTTACACTGAAGTACAAAAGTTTCGCTACATTGGTAGTTTACTGAATTTGATGATTTAGCTTACCACATATAGTTCTGACTGAACTTATTGGCCTTTGGCCACTGTTATCGCCGCCGTTTATAATATTTAAAATTATTTGTGTTGTTACCCAGCTTATGATTTGTAGCTTTAGATTGGATCACCCTGTAAAGTTTGATATATAAGCCGCTTTATAACTGAAGCTATGTAAACAAATCTTCATGATACCTAGCCTTCAACATAAAGAAAATTGCGGTAAGAAGTCAGTCGATAAATCACGGGTTGGGTACCAACACAAATAATTTTAAAGCGCCATAAAAAGTTTGAATTTCAATAAAATTTTTCGCTATTAAAAATTGTGTCGGCTTTACTTGTTTTTGAGAATTTCGACTCCAACAAATCTTTAAAATTATTTTTTTTTTTAAATTGTAATTTGTTCTTTTATTTAAATAAAAGAAATGCCTCCAAAGTGTGGTAAAGATGGTGCCCTTTCAATCTGCCTTATGTGCAGTGAAGGGGAAACAGATCGCATGGTGCAATGTGATTCTTGCGATAAATGGTATCACTACGATTGCGTCGGAGTTGATGATGGAGTGGCTGATGTCAGTTGGAGTTGCAAATTTTGCACAATTCCAATCAATCCAATTACTACTAGCGCTTACGCTGCTTCGACCGAACCGCACAGTGGCCTCATGTCAAGTTTCACGATCCATCCACAAACATCTTCATCGCCCTCGACATCGCACCTAGTGACGACAGCAAACGCTCAGCCATATACGACCACAGGAATACAGGTGAGCTCATCGAGTGTTGAACATACTAACTTCCCGTCATACTTGCCACTCCGGCCAGTTCCTATGGTCACAACGCAATCGCATTTGATTCCAGAACAATACCTAACGACGTCATATGTACCAAGTGGTACCACAGCATTATTTACTGATGCACGAATTAGTTCCCCTATGAATTTTACACGTACAAGTACGTATACACATACACCTACGATGATTACATGGGCAACAAATCGCCATGTTTCTGAAGCGCAACAACATCTGCAAGCAACATCGTCATCGCAACATGAATTTTTGCGAGTGACAGCTGAACCAGCAACATTTTCACAACATGCTTCTCAGCGAGTGACAGCTATCCCAGCGACATTGCCAAAAGTTGTTGAAGTTTCGCTACAGCAAAAAGAATTGCAAATGGAGATGCTAGAGGAAGAAAAAAAGTTACACCAGCGTTATTTAGAAAGGAAATATCAAATATTATCCAGTTCGGATGGATGTTCCGCAGCTCCACAACAAAATAACTTCCACTTCAGCTCATCCGCGATTGGAACAACTCTCGGCCTTGGTCCATCTCCGGCTCAAATAGCTGCGCGACAAGTGCTCCCGAAACAATTACCAGTATTTAGTGGCGACCCCGAGGAGTGGCCCCTGTTTTTGAGCAGCTTCGATAACAGCACAGCATTAGCAGGATACAGCGATGCCGAAAATTTAATGCGCCTGCAAGCAAGTTTGAAGGGTAAGGCACGTGAAATTGTTCGCAATAAGCTCCTTCTGCCCAGCTTAGTGCCAGAGATAATACAAACTCTTAAAATGTGTTTTGGTCGACCGGAATACATCATCGAAAACATGATTGACAGAGCAAGGAAACTTCCACCACCGAAAGACAAGTTGGAGAACATTATTGAGTTCGCATTGTCAGTGAGCAACATTTGCTCTACAATGGAAGCTTGTCAGATGTCCGCACATCTCAACAATCCGATGCTGGTCAAGGAGTTTGTCGATAAGCTGCCTAGTCAATATAAGCTGAGTTGGGCTATGCAGCAAAAAGATGATCGAGTTCCTGTAGTGAAATCATTTAGCACCTGGCTGCAAAATATTGCTGAGGCCGCTAGTCAAGTCGTTTCACCATTCTCATCGAAAAAGAGCGGCGTGATGAACACCCACACTGAGGTCAAGCAAACATCAGTCAATAAAACAGCTTGTATTGCCTGCAACTGTGCCGATCACAAGATTTCCAAATGCGGAACGTTCAAGAAGATGACCTATAACAAAAAATGGGAAATGGTGAAAGCCAACAAGTTGTGTCGCCAGTGTCTTAATTCACATCGACGAAGATGTAACCTCAACAGTGAATGTGGAGTTGAAAGCTGCAAGGCGAAGCATCACCCACTGCTACATAAGCCCGCCGCTCCTGTAAGTCATGAAAGGAACCAAGTAAGTGAAAATAAATTGTATGCGAATCCGAGTGAAGCTCTAAATGTAAATACTCACAGTGATGCTGACGAGGGGGAGAAACCCTACTTTCGTATCATTCCGGTTCGCCTTCATTCAAAGAATATTTTTATAGACACATTTGCCTTTTTAGATGAGGGTTCATCAGTGACCCTGATTGAAAGACACATTTTTGAAACTCTAGGCCTTTCTGGTGTTAGTGAACCTTTATGTTTACGCTGGACTGGCGACACAACTCGAGTTGAAGAAAATTCAATTCGAACTTCCATCGAGATCTCAAATAAGACGAGCAAAGCCAAACATACTATGCATGGTGTTCATACAGTGGAAAAGCTTTCCCTTCCGATGCAATCGTTGGACATGGATGCAATCACACAAGGTTACCCTTACTTGGCTGACTTACCAATTCAGTCATACCAGGATGCTCGCCCCACAATTCTCATCGGAGTAGACAACTGGAAGTTGGCAGTTCCTCTCAAGGTTCGTGAAGGTTCCTGGAACCAACCAATCGCTACAAAAACCCGATTAGGATGGACTTTACAAGGATGTGTGCCCAATCGTCAACAAGTCTGCCGCCTCAACATTCATGCATGTAATTGTGACCGACGACGTTTTGATGATCTTCATGAAGCAATGAAAGCCTTTTTCATATTGGAATCATCGTCAACCACTATATGTTCACATGAAGATAAAAGAGCGCTGCAGATATTGGAATCAACTTGTAAGTCACTGGATAACCAGTACGAGATTGGATTGCCTTGGCGCCACGATAATCAAAAGATGCCTGATAGCTATAAAACCGCATTCAACCGACTTATGTGCCTCCAGAAAAAATTCAAACGCGAAGCCACCCTGAAGGATAAAATGCAAGCCGAAATAGACAATCTTTTGATTAAGGGCTACGCAAGTAAGCTGAATGTGGTAGAAGTAGCAACAAGCAACGATCCAGTATGGTATTTACCAATTTTTGTCACCCAAAACCCGAATAAGCCGAATAGAGTTCGTCTTGTTTGGGATGCTGCAGCAAAATCCAACGGACATTCGCTTAATGACTTCCTCCTTACTGGGCCCGACCTTTTAACATCACTGGTGGAGGTTTTATTAGCCTTCAGGATTGGCCAGGTGGCTATCTGTGGTGATATTGCTGAGATGTTCCACCAGATCAAGGTGAGGAAGCAGGACATGCACGTGCAACGATTCTTATGGTGGGAAAAGGAGGACCCAATCGATCAGCCTAGCTGTTACGTCATGAGTGCCTTAACATTTGGGATGAATTGCGCTCCCTGCATTGCGCATTACATTCGCAACAAAAACGCCGACCAGTTTCAACAACTTCACCCTCGAGCAGTGGAAGCCATCAAAAACTACCACTACGTGGATGACTTCATCGACAGCGTGGACACTGAGGAGGAAGCCCTGTGCTTGGCAAATGATGTTAAGACAATTCACTTGTCTGCTGGCTTCAATATCCGCAACTGGGCGTCCAACTCTTCTTGGGTAGTTGATCAGCTGACCAGCAACGGCTCTCCTGTACAAGCTCATAAGACTTTAGGGTCCACTGAGAAAGTCCTTGGTATGTACTGGGATCCTAATAACGATGTCTTTAAATATATTTTTAGATTCGTTCGACTGAAGCGTGATGTATTGGATGAGCATGTAAGACCGACAAAACGAGAGACCTTGCAAGTTCTCATGTCCATATTCGACCCTCTTGGTTTCATCACCTGCTTTACCATTGGGCTGAAAATCCTTCTCCAAGAAGTCTGGCGTTCCGGTATTGATTGGGACGGTGAGCTTTCTGAAGATCTGTACTCCAAGTGGCTTCAATGGAAATCTTTGATACCATCAATAAAAGCTATTGAAATTCCCCGCTGCTACAGTCGACTACTGGTCAATTCCGAGAATGTCCAAATACATACGTTTGTGGATGCTGGAGAACACGCTTACGCAGCAGTATGCTACTTGCGAGTGCAATGTGGGAACGAAGTCTCCGTCGCCCTAGTAGCTTCAAAATCAAAAGTCGCCCCGCTTAAACCAGTCTCAATTCCGAGACTTGAGCTCCAAGCAGCGGTTTTAGGCATAAGACGAATGGACCCCAGGAAATTTCAACAGTTTGTTATGTTTCGTGTGGGCGAGATACTGGAGCATTCGAACGCCAAGGATTGGAAATGGGTGCCCTCAAAACTGAACACAGCTGACATGGCCACAAAGGTATCGTCGCAGATAAGTAGCGAATCGTGGTTCACCGGACCGAAGTTTTTGGCCTATGGAGTTGAAGATTGGCCAACATGTGATGACCTTGGACCCGCCGATACAACAGAAGTTAGACATCATTTGCTTCACGCTACATCTTCAAATGTACGAACTTCAGTTTTATTAAGCATAAACGTGGAATACTTTTCTGATTGGAGACGACTATACCGTGCGTTGGCTATGTTCAAGCTATACATCGAAAAGTTAAAAACTGTTGTCCGAAATAAACCTATTCCAAACCAAGTGTCTTATGAAATGCTTCAAGACGCTAAAGTACAACTCTACAAATGCGCACAGATAGATGTATTCAGCCAGGACATAGCGAACTTAGAACGGGGTAAGATTATTAACAGGAATTCAAAACTAATATATTTGAACGTTTACCTAGATGGTTCTGGCATTCTAAGGATACGGAGTAGAGCTGAAAATCTTAATAATCAACCAGATGCTATCGTCTTACCAAAGAATCATCACGTGACGTTCCTGATTGTTCGTTCCTGGCATGAGGACCACCACCACGTATCACACGAAACGACCATTAATAAAATCAGAGGGATTTTCTACATTCCACAACTGCGCGTATTATACAAATCCGTGCGGAAGAAGTGCCAAAGGTGCAAAAATGACTATGCTATGCCTGCAGTTCCACAGATGGCCACCCTACCAGCTGCAAGGTTAGCAGTGTTCGAGCGCCCTTTTACATTTGTTGGCATTGATTATTTTGGGCCCATTTCTACAATAATTGGACGAAGACGCGAGAAAAGATGGGGCGTAATATTTACGTGCCTCACCGTCCGTGCCGTGCACATAGAGGTGGCACACAGCCTAGACACCAGCTCATGCATTATGTGCATACGAAACTTCATATCACGCCGTGGAATGCCTCGAGAAATCTATACCGATAACGGCACAAATTTCAAGGCCACTGAAAAAATTTTATGCGATGAATACAAAAACATCAACTACTCAACTGTTGCTTCCAAATACGATGGACTTAGATGGAAGTTCAACCCACCGGCAGCACCCCACATGGGAGGGGCCTGGGAAAGGCTTGTCCGATCCATCAAAACTATATTGTATAGCGCTATGGGAGGTGGAATTCTTAATCAATTCCCGTCCACTCACATTTGTGTCACTTGAGTCCTGCGACGACGAAGCCATCACCCCAAACCATCTTTTACTAGGCTCAACAACTGGGTACAAGCCTATTTGCGAAGACAACATAGATCTGCGACAGCGTTGGCATCAAACCCAGGTGTTTGCTGATAGATTTTGGCAGAGATGGGTAAAAGACTACACACCTATGCTTGCACGACGAGGTAAGTGGTTTGAAAAACGGCCTCCTTTAGCCCCTGGTGACGTGGTTGTCATCGTGGACGAAAACCTACCCGAAACAGCTGGCCAAAGGGCATCATTGAAAGCGTAGTAACCGCGAAAGATGGTCAAGTCCGAAGAGCAATGGTGAGAACTCAAACGGGAATGCTAGAACGACCAACAAGCAAGATTGCCGTCCTAGACGTCGATAAAGGCTAAAGTAAGCTCTTTCCAACGAAGCTGCTTACGAGGGGGAGAATGTTATCGCCGCCGTTTATAATATTTAAAATTATTTGTGTTGTTACCCAGCTTATGATTTGTAGCTTTAGATTGGATCACCCTGTAAAGTTTGATATATAAGCCGCTTTATAACTGAAGCTATGTAAACAAATCTTCATGATACCTAGCCTTCAACATAAAGAAAATTGCGGTAAGAAGTCAGTCGATAAATCACGGGTTGGGTACCAACACAAATAATTTTAAAGCGCCATAAAAAGTTTGAATTTCAATAAAATTTTTCGCTATTAAAAATTGTGTCGGCTTTACTTGTTTTTGAGAATTTCGACTCCAACAGCCACCGTAGAGACCGAAGAAAATATGCTTATTGAGGATTTTGTGTTTAGAAATACTTAAAAATAAATCGAGATTACAAAAATGGGATATTCTTATGCATTTGCAGTGTGTACTTACAATAATTTGTTAGAAGCGATGTATTTAAAAATGGTAGCTGTGAATCGTCTTCACAGTGACGTCTCCTTTCTTTCAGGGGACCCTGTCAAACTTACAGCTCCTGTAATTTTGTAATCATAATAACCCAATAAATTTATTTTGTTTGTATAACTGCTGTAGAAAAACGTAAACATTTTGTGATACATGTTTATTTTTTGCCCAATGGCGCATTTCCAAGTAAAGTAAAGAACTTTACTTAACTTAGTTTAATCTTGATGGCTTTGTTGAAAATCGAAATTGCAGCATCAGTAGCAGAAGCAAGAGGACAGTTTGGGATGGATTGTAAATGAAGCTGGAAAAAAAGTTTCAATCAACACAATCTTTGCCACAATTGATCTTTTGTGAACCAAGTTCCTTGACATTTGGTCCACCCCTTGTTTTAATAAACTTTAAGTTCTTGGGGGTTATAATCACTCGGTTATAATCACTCGACTGCCATAACTCTAGTAAATTCAAATTTTTAGGTAATTTTGGGACATCCAACAGTTTTATTTGTCCAAGCATTTTGGTTTGAAGACGATTTGAATAAAATTGTGTGCCTCATATCGAAAGTTTGCATATCGTTAATTAAAGCTTAATCTTTGATTTGACCTTAAGAAAATTGGTCAAATCAAAGATTAAGCTTTAATTAACGATATGCATATAAACTATGGAACGAACTTTCTTATCTCGTAGCACCACAAAACTACTAACGATTTTAACGGTCCTAAAACCAAACTATCAGGAGAATCTTCGAACCTTATTATACCTCTTTGAAGTCAAAAATCCTATTTTTTCATCAAAACGTAGTGTTCGCGAACTATTCTAGAAACTTAAATTTTTTGAATTACAACAACAATCTAGGCAAGCATTCTAAAACGAAATATGAACAAACATTATTGGAGTTTAATCCGCATCACTGTTGCCATAACTAGCCTTTCAGATTTCTGAAAAATAAGTTAAATTCCGTATTTGCCTTTCAACATTGCAAACGTTAAACTCCTTCCAAAGATTCAAAGGTTTTAAAAAATAAAAAAAAAACACAATAGGTTTGTACATTGACAAAAATGCTTCGCATAACACCACTAGATCTGTATATGTAGTTTTATAACATCATGTCTCCCATTGGGACACGGATCTTTGAATTTAATCGATTCGTTTGGGGATATTAAGGAGTGCATTTAATGCTCTTCCTTTTGTCCATCACCGAGTTAATTCTTTTTTGTTGTATTTTTTGCTACACCCAATCGAAACATTATGTGCTGCTGGAGCTAAACCCATGTTTACGGTGTTTTATAACCTGTTAAGAAAAATTTCATCAGGTTCGACAAAAAATCACTTCTGTCATCCTAATGGGACTTTGTGCGTCCACAAATGCGTACGCTACTGCGGCCCGTAAACAACAGCCAACACATCAGAGACAGACGACGACAACGATGATGACGACAATCGGACGAGCCGAATGTGATTCGCAAAAAAACTCAAAACAACAAGCCACAGCGAAATCTTAAACCGCAGAAGATAAAAAACATAACAACAGAAAGGAAAACTGCAAAACCTTCGAACACATGGAAAATTATGTCGAGACACATGTTGAAGCTGTGCTTACCACCGCACACTCGAAATCTCGACAATGTTCCACCACTCTGTAGCTGTGCGCGAAGCCCTCTTAAAACTCCTTCCACAGAGTTCATCTATGATAGTCAACAAGTTGATCTACGAAAGTCATATGGATTCGCAATCGATCTGTAGATTACCTCTTTATGTTCCAGGCTTACTACAGCATGCACAGGACCGGATTTTGTTAAACTCTTTATGATACAAAAAACTTATGCAAGATTGTTTTTAATAATAACAATTGCAATAAATTTATAAATGGCATTTCTTCACTAAGAAACCAAACAATAACATGAAAGCATGTTTTCCATTCAGTATATGGATATAGAACAGTATTGGTCCTATGGTTCCTTCTTGTGGTACACCGAATTCAGTTTTATCAAATTCAAATGCCTTTGCTGGTATTAGCTGGTAGTTCTATATATTGATGCCTTTAAGGGATGGTTATTTCTTCCATCAACATATTTGGAGGGTTATAGCGACAAACAGAATGCCGTTATACTCATAATCACAACGCATAACAAATGCGACCCTGTCAATCAGAGCATCGTTGTAATAATCATCAACATCAACAGACAACAACGCAGCACAGCCAGCCAGCGTCTCCATCATCACCGTCCGTCATACAAGACTTGCGCCCAAACATACCAGCAGCAAGAAGGTACAGAAGGTACAGATAGAAACAAGTGTCTGTGCCTGTAGCTACACATAGATTCGAATACCGGTAGACATGCGACAAAACGAACGCGAACGCACGGTCGGTGCCGACTGCCGACACAGTCCTGCTGATGCTCTGCAAAGCTTGCTCACTCGTTATTTATGGATTTGTGCAACTTTTTACGCAGTCGCGCTATGCGACTAATTGGGTATGAACGCTGAAATAACCCAGCATTGTTCTACATAATTACCTTGGAGCTTGGATGCGGCCAGGATCGGTATAGGGATAGGTATAGGGATCGGATCGGGAACGGCACTGCTCTCCGCGCAATGGGTAGTTAATAATATTTGTTTCATCCATCCGTCCATCCATCGTCCGTCCAACCGTCCATCGATCGTAGTAGTCGTTGCGTTGTCCTTTGTAATATGTTGTTCGCTCAACAAATTATTAGGTTGACGTTTTGTCTAGTTGTAACGTCATCATGGACTGATCTGGACGGCTACTGACGGTAAAGTGTAATGGCCGTGCGTATACTTTTTGTGCACAATTTGATGCCTAAACGGGGATTTGGTTGACTCAATACGTTGGGGATTACAAAGCGGACAACGATATTGACGATTTTTTTGCATGGCTCTCTGTCGGAGTCGCAGTCGCAGTTTTGAAACGAAACGAACACTGCGTGGTATGCCGATGACCGATCGCCTTCGTGACAGTATGTTACCAGCCAATTGTCAATCATAAGTAAAGTCACAAATGCAAACACTACTTGTGAGAAGTTTTTTGCAATTGCTTCAGCGCTGCTTTCAGCCGGCTGACGACGAACAGCGGCGCAGAGGCGGCAAGCATGCAGCCGGCAGTAATCGGTATCGGGCAGTAGCGCGGTGGATTGCGATAGATGACATTTCCATGTCATACAGCTACACACAATTTCCCCCAGAGGCCACTGAACCAGTGAAATTGATCTGTGGCGACGGAAGTTTGATCACCTGCGTCAAAGCAACTGTCATGGTTGTCGCGCGCATCTATGAGTGCGCGGAGAAGATGGATGATTAACTTTGGATCGTCGCCAAAGACCTTCTTTGGGCATGAGTGACCAATTGGATTGGAAAATCTGCAAATAATCGGCTGGGTATATGATGGTTGCTTTTGCTTTTGCACTGATCTGTGTTCATGTCTTTAATCTATCATAGAGTTGCATTGCTCTCTAAGAAGGAAGGAGTTAGATGGGAGTGCCTCTGATGTTCTTGTTATCGATTTTATTTAATTAAACGAATATATGGAGTTTATTGATTGCTATTATATGTAACTTAAATAATGTTTAAATTTAATTGGCTTAGTGGCATTTAAAGAATCAAAGTTATTTTATTTATTATTTAAAATGATCTTAAAATTCAGTGAAACCCAAAATCACAGTTGATACTTTTTAGTAACCTTAGCTGCTCAATGGTCAAAATTGAATATCAAATATTCAGTAGTTAATAGCCGTTATTTTTTGGGATTTCATTTACATATTATAATACCGTAAGAAATTGCCAATCAAGCGATCCACAGTAGTAGGGTTTTTATATTTGAAAGTTGGTACAATTTCACGTTTGTCAGAATAATTTAAAACAAAATTGTAAAAAAATTATCAAAATTCTGAACTGAACTAATTTTAACTTAATAAAATGGACAATGTTAAAGAGAATATGGTAACAAATATAAGGAATAATTCTGTGTTCAAAAGGTTAAAGCTCTTTAGTATATTTTTATAGTTTTCCAGAAAGTGGATTTTTAACTTCCAATATTTGTTTTAAAAATAATTGAAGAAGGATATGAAGATACAGTTTTCAGTAATTTTGCCTTTATACATACAATTTTATAAATAGTAAAATTAAATTTTGAAAAATTGAGCATTTAATACACTTATGTAGTATGCATGATGGTAAGTGCGTTCGACTGTCATGCCAGAGGGTCATGTCTATGCCATCTAAAGTTTTTTTTTCACGGATACTACCTCTTGTGAGGAATTGACAAATCCTCCAAGAGAAATTCTTGTCATGGAAAGTGGTTTCTCAAATTAGCCGTTCAGATTCGGCTTAAAACTGTAGGTCCCCTTCATCCCTGCCAACAATACTCACACACAGGAATGGTTGGGAGTTGTTAGTCACCAGGACCTAGTTCTGAATGTACTGTTGCGCCACCTTTTTTTTGTGTAATTTAATACATTTATTAATGTTTTTTTTTGGCTGTAATGTATGCCCATCGTGGGCCCTACCTCGCCTACAAAATCTATGGAGGATATGGGCTTCCTCAAGCCGATTATGGATGCTGGCTAAAGAGCCGATCTGTTTAGGCAATAAAAAGAAGGCTTATCAGCCGAATGTCTTTCTTTGACTCTCAAATTGAAAGTGAATTTTATTTAACCAAACTTAGGCTATTTATACAAAATAATTTACTTACACACTAAGAACTTAAAGCTATACATATTATTACTAAAACATATATACATTATATTGAACTCTAATTTGGTGGGAAACAAATGACAGAATTGGGCAGCATACTTGCTATGTCATCAAAATCATAACCAATATGCATGCCCCTTTCATAATGCACAAATGTATCCAAATTCATTCAGGCATATTTACTACACAGCATGCAGTGCGTTGAACCTTCATGAATAGGTAGATACACTTGACCATCGTAAAAGTAATCTGAGTCTCAAGTGGCATTGAAAATTTTATTAAATAATTTTCTGGGGTGAATGAAATGCAAGTGCATATTATAAGAAATGGGTTGGCTATAGAAACGTGAAATTTAAATCTATGGCAATGAACTGCAATAAAGTATAGTGTAGTGTATGCGCACTACATCCTCACTCTCTTAGAGAAAAAAAAATTTTTGATTTAAAAAATTTTTTTTTGTTTATTTTTTTAATCTATTATTATGTACCTCTTTGGTTTCATTATTAATCTTAATTTTACTATTTACACCATTTAATTCTATTACTTCGTATGGTCCTTTATATGGATTTTCTAATTTTTTCTTATTTCCTACTTTTAAATATACCTTATCTCCTACTTTTAATTGTAATGGGTTGGCAATCTTATCTACTAATTCCTTTCTTTCTATTTTACTTTTATCTAATAATCTTTTAGCTATTACTCTCATTTGACCTAATCTAAACTTCAATTCTAAACTGTAATCATCAATGTTATATATAGGGCTTGTTATGTTATGAGCTAAGCTTTCTGGTAGTTTAGGTAGTTTTCCATAAACCAATTCAAAGGGTGATATACCTATGGTAGAGTGTGGTGTTGTATTGTAACTAAAGACAAAATAGGGAATCCACTCATGCCAATTGTTTTCTTTTGCAAAGGCAATTAGATATTCATTTAATACTCTATGGTTTCGTTCTATAGATCCTAATGTTTCGTGATGATAGGGTGTTGATGTTATGTGATTTATCCCAAATAATGTGTAAACGTTTTTCATTACTTCGTTGATAAATTCTGTCCCCATGTCTGTTCTTAATGTTCTGAAACTACCGTGTCTAAGAAGGAAATTATCTACCAATGCTTTTGCTACAGTATTTGCGTCTTTGCTTTTAATAGGAATAGCTTCGACGTATTTTGTTAATTCACATTGTAGAGTTAGTATATATCTAAAGTCGTTTGAAGGTCTTAGTGGACCTACGGTGTCTGCTGTTACTACTTCAAAACTTGTTGTTGGTGTCTCTGTTAATACCAATCTTTCTTTTGTATTCCTGATTTGTTTGCTCTGTGCACATATTATGCATTCATTAACGTATTTCTTTACCATTTTGTTTAAATTTTTCCAACAATATCTTTGTTTTATTTTATTTATCGTTCGTTTTATGCCTGAGTGCCCACCGGCATGTGGTGTATTATGAAAATTCTCTATTATCTTTTCTTTCTCTTTATCATCAATAACTCTTATTGGGGGAATATATATCAATATTTTTAATCGTGCTTTCCTTTCAATTTTTTGTTGTAATTTATTATAGAATTTTTTAAATTCATATATACTTATGTGCTTGAATATTTCGTCATTATTAGCAATTGCTAATTGGTTAATATCTTCTTTATTCATTCTGAATACCAGTTTCTCCAAGATCAGACCTAAATCAAGATTCGGATTATCACTGTATTCTATTACCACATCTGTAGTGTTTACATGAATTTTTGTACAGGCTTCTCCTGAATTAAACCTTAGTTTATATGAGGATTTTCGCTGATGTACTTCATGTTTTTGTAGCACTTTTTTGAATTTTAATTTTTTATTATTAACTGAATCTAGTAATTACACTACATTCAATGAAATATAAATAAATTATAAAATTAAAATACAATAAATATAAAAATTAAATTGGTCAAGCAATGATTATATTTTTTACAACTCATACTTTTCATTTTTGTATATGTTTTTAAACTTTTTTTTTTTTTTAGAAGAATTTTAAGAATTCTCAAAAAATGCATAATAATCTACTTCCTAATTAAGAAAGTATTTTAAATTTTATTTTTGATATACTTAAATAAATGTTTATTAAATTACTAATTGGTAATTTATATTATTTAATATTAAAATGAATTTTAAAATCTACAAAACAAAAAAATAGAAATAGAAATAATAATAAAACAATATTTTGTTTTGTTTTTTCATCAGTTTTTAGAACTTTACAAGATTTTTCATTGGTGTCATTCTAAATGCAATTATTCAGCACTCAATTTTGAAATTTGTTATATTATTATAATAAACGGAAACGGGTATGAAGAATTCCGACTATTTCGCGGCTAGCAAATTTCGGATAGTTTTCGGCGTATTATCCTCGTTAAGATGTTTGGTTGTGTAGCGCAGTGCATTTAATAGTGGCTCTGCTTTGATCGCGGGCTGATCCTGCAGCAATCGTACACATCCTTTGACGTCTACATGTGCTCCGCGGGCGAACGCTCTCATCGGGTGGACATGAATGTAGAGGATGACAAGGCCAACCATTACTCTAAGGACTAGAAGATGTGTTTCTTCGCGTTCAATTTGAGACAAAAATTTTGGGTTTTCTAACATCCGAAGACAAACTTTCGCCATTGTGCCCAAAGTTTCTGTTGTATTCTCGACATTTTGAGCATTATCTTCGACGAATTTCGACGTTGCTTCGCTAAGTACTTTCAGCATTGGTGTCGCGTGGGCATAAAATAATGACTTACGATTTGCTAGCTCTGTGTTGACCAAAAGGTTAGTAGTGCTATCGATACGCTGGCGACTCACGATGCGTCTGTAGTAACTAAAGTCATTCTGTATAGCTGGGGTCTTCATCTTGTATTCATCGAATTTAAGAACTAATTTAAGAATTTCAGCCAACTGCTTAAATAGAGCCTGGCAAGATCGCCATGTAATGTATGCCCATCGTGGGCCCTACCTCGCCTACAAAATCTATGGAGGATATGGGCTTCCTCAAGCCGATTATGGATGCTGGCTAAAGAGCCGATCTGTTTAGGCAATAAAAAGAAGGCTTATCAGCCGAATGTCTTTCTTTGACTCTCAAATTGAAAGTGAATTTTATTTAACCAAACTTAGGCTATTTATACAAAATAATTTACTTACACACTAAGAACTTAAAGCTATACATATTATTACTAAAACATATATACATTATATTGAACTCTAATTTGGTGGGAAACAAATGACAGAATTGGGCAGCATACTTGCTATGTCATCAAAATCATAACCAATATGCATGCCCCTTTCATAATGCACAAATGTATCCAAATTCATTCAGGCATATTTACTACACAGCATGCAGTGCGTTGAACCTTCATGAATAGGTAGATACACTTGACCATCGTAAAAGTAATCTGAGTCTCAAGTGGCATTGAAAATTTTATTAAATAATTTTCTGGGGTGAATGAAATGCAAGTGCATATTATAAGAAATGGGTTGGCTATAGAAACGTGAAATTTAAATCTATGGCAATGAACTGCAATAAAGTATAGTGTAGTGTATGCGCACTACATGGCTTAAGTGCTTTTACAAAAAAAAAACATTATACAGTTTTTCATTTACTTAGTAACCTAAGTTGATCTTAGGTCGGTATTGTAAAACATCTTAAGTCAATATAAGAAATGTAATTGCAGGAAAAGTTTTATGGTAAAATATCTTAAGTTATAAGTGATTTTACTTTTTTGATTAATATCAAACATAAAAACAACTTTAGATATTTTACCAAAACCATTTTTTCCTATTAAATTAATAAATACATAAGAAGAATCATACCCTACTTAAGTTGTTTTAATTTTGCAAAACCGTACGTATAAAACTTAAGATTTTTTACAAAAGGTCATAACTTTCTTGTTTTAAAAGATTTATTTACGAGGGTAAAAAAGAACAATAGTTTAAAAAACTAGTAACAAAATTAGTAGTAACAAAATTGTAACAATTATTATAAACTATGACAAGCTAGACGCTAGTTTTTGCTGTGGTGCTTATTATTTCAAGTTATATTAAATATAATTAATTTATACAAACAAAAGTGTTTCAAATTGTGCATAAGCCTTATACCACCGCGCTTGCAATACATTTTCCTCCAAAATCACCCTTTTAAATCATCAATTTTCATAATTTACTTCGCCGACTATCTGCCCCATGAACAAAAAAGAGCACGTACTACAGGTAAAATTGGCGCAAATCAATCTAACCCCAATATGGCACAAACACCTGACACCAAAAACAAATTGTCGCTGTTTGAAAAGTTGATGAAGAAGGAGATGAAGGATTTAAGAGACTGGATAAAGGACGAAATGAACAAATTGACCGAGAAACTGGATAAAATTGAAAGCGATTTTAACCAACGTTTCACTGATCACAGCATTGCCGTAGCAGACTTGACTCGCAGA
The DNA here is from genome assembly GCA_920104205.1 of Eupeodes latifasciatus. Classification (NCBI taxonomy): domain Eukaryota; kingdom Metazoa; phylum Arthropoda; class Insecta; order Diptera; family Syrphidae; genus Eupeodes; species Eupeodes latifasciatus. The sequence continues at coordinate 120,965,672 of OV049926.1, forward strand.
GTCGAGCAGCTTGAAGCAAAAACACCAGAACCCCCCTCCTTCTACAACACCGAACAACTCGCCCAACGTATAGAAGAGCTTGAACGTGAAAAATATTCAACTGGCGCTGTCATACGAGGGATTCCAAAAATGGAAAACGAAGACTTGCATGAATTATTTGCAAACCTATGTCAATCTGTTCAACTCACGCCACCTCCTCTTAAAAATATTTATCGCACAACATCTAAAAGCAATCCGAAAGATATCAACACCTTGATCGTCTTAAAATTCAAAACATTGACCGACAAAAATAATTTGCTGCAATCGATCCGTCATGTCTCCAATATAGATAGACATTATCTGTGTATCTGAGACATGGTTCAAGGCAGGTTTATCTGACGTCCTGTGTAACTTAAAAGGATATGATTTGTTTCGCTGTGATAGAAGTCACCCAAGAGGTGGAGGGGTTGCGATTTACATTCGCAGTTTAATAAAACGCAGTTTTGTTGCCAGATCAGATAGCTCTTCCCCTGTTGACTATTGCTTTATAGAAATTTTGAATGGTGTGAATAAATGCTTATTCGGTGTGGTTTATCGTCCAAATAAACACGTTGATTTCTCGTCCATGTTCACAGTATTAGAGAGCATCTCCTCTTCTTATTCTAAAATCGTCTTATTTGGTGACTTTAATTGTAATTTTCTAAACAAGGAAACATCAAAATCATTTATTGAACGAATGAACAGCCTAAGTTTATATACAAATAATTTTAGTAATCCAACTCATTTTACTAATGATAGTGCGAAAGTCCAGTCTGAATCTCTTAATGAGGTAGAAATAGCTAATGATATGGAACCAGTGGATCCGAGCTTAAATTGTTTTGAATTTCAGGCAGTTGAAGAAGCTGATTTAGTAGACAGTATTTTAAAAATTAAATCAAAAGCCATGGGGTTTGATGAAATGCACCCCTCGTTTATTAAAATAATACTACCTCACATACTTCCCACCCTTACGCATATTTTCAATACAATCATTACGACAAGCTCTTTTCCTCATACCTGGAAAGTTGCAAAAGTAATTCCTGTGATCAAAAACCTGCTACTCGCTTAACATCTCCCGAATACAGACCAATTTCGATTCTTCTATTTATTTCAAAAGTCTTAGAAAAAATTTTACATAGCCAGATCTCGAATTTTTTAAAAAATAACAATTTCTTATGTGTTAACCAATCCGGTTTTAGAATAAATCACAGTTGTGTGTCCGCTATCATTAAAGTAACTGATAATCTAAGATGTGCTATTGACCATGATCAAGTATCCTTTTTAGGATTACTTGACTTCTCGAAAGCCTTTGATACGGTTAATCACAGTGTTCTTATTTCCAAAATGAAAAGGCTGTTCCGATTCAAAGATTCAGCTTCCGATTTAATGTTTTCTTACCTTTCTGGGAGAAAACAAGCTGTCGTTGTAGATCAACATGCTTCAGGATTGCTGGATCTTTATTCCGGAGTTCCACAGGGATCAATACTAGGACCATTGCTATTTTGCATGTGTATTAATGACCTTCCAACCCAGGTGCATTATTCGTCCATTGATTTATATGCAGACGATGTCCAGATTCGCCTAAGTTGTGAATTGGCATGATTGAAAACGGTGCTTATCTACTTAATGAAGACTTGTATAGAATTTATCGTTGGTCAGAGGAGAATAACTTGAGGTTGAACCCAACAAAATCTAAATGTATGGTAATTTATAAACATAAGCTTGATCTCAGTTATTTTTCACCCATTCAAATTGGCAACCAGGTAATCGAGTACGTTGATAGAGTAAAGAACCTTGGTATATGGTTTAATTCCAAACTTAGTTGGGATTGTCACATACAACATATTATAGGAAAAATTTACGAACGTCTACGCAGTCTTTTCTTCACACAAAAGCATACACCACAAGATATTAGAGTTTACCTAGCAAAAACTTTAATTATCCCGATTATTACTTACGGATGCCAGATATTTTGCAGTCATAGCTCAGAATCTAAAAGAAACCTAAATGTTGCCTTCAAGAACATAATTCGATACGTGTACAATCTTAAGCGTTATGATCATGTTTCCGCGTATAAGAAAAATTTACTTGGTTGTACCTTAAACGCATATCTAAGTTACAATACTTTAGAGACTTTGAATGGCATCGTAGCAAAGAAGGAGCAATCTTATCTTTATAACAAAATTGTGTTCTCTACATCCATACGATCTTTTGTATTTATTCAACCAAGATTCACTTGCTCTGCCTCTGAGCGCCAATTCTTTGTTTTTGCTGTCAGACAATGGAACTCCCTACCCTTAGACAGACGAGAGCTTCGAGGACGTAAGCATTTTGATCGCGTTATCTTTAGGTATTTGGCTGAAAATTTTTAACTTAATTTCCTTTTTTTTTTTAATGTTATTAAAATTTTTAAAAAAGTTTAAATATAATAGGGCTTCTACGACTTATTCGGAGCCCACGCCTATAAGGAGCGGTTTATCCGGCTCCCCGTCCTTGGAGTTATACTAAGGATCTGGCCCTCTAGGTTGGGGGTTGTGCCGTCAGGGTGACTTCCTGACCACGTAAAAATCTTCTAGTTGCGAAGCACCAACAAGCCTCGGATACGGACGGATTCACTGTTGACAACCCAAGCAAACGAAATAAGGACAACGAACTTCGGATCTGTACGTGGAATGTTAGGTCCCTTAACAGACCACGTGCAGCCGAACAATTAGCGGAAGCCCTAAACTGCTGCAAGGCAGATATTACCGTCATCCAAGAAGTGCGATGGGATGGACCGGGCAAACGCAAACTAAAAGACTGCGATATATACTACGGCGACTGCTACCGAGAACAAAGGCAGCGTCTATTTGGGTGGGATTTGTTGTTGGAACTAGACTCAGGCAAAAACTCTTGAGTTTCAACAGTGTGAGCGAGCGCATCACGACAATCCGCATCAAGGCTAAATTCGCCAACATAAGCCTAATATGCGCACATGCCCCAACAGAGGAGAAAGATGAGGACACCAAAGACATATTCTTCGAGCTCTTGGACAAGACATATGAGCAGTGCCCTGGCTATGACATTAAAATTGTCTTAGGAGATTTTAATGCCAAGCTAGGAAGAGAAGACATCTTTGGTGGCACAATCGGGAGATACAGCCTGCACGACACCACCTCCGACAACGGATTCAGGCTGATCGATTTCGCTGCGGGGCGCGACGTTCTGGTAGCTAGTACGCAATTCACGCATCTCAATATCCACAAGGGAACATGGAAATCTCCTGAGCAATCAACCGTCAACCAGATTGACCACATTGCGATCGACGCACGACACTTCTCCAGTATACAGGATATCCGAACTTTCCGAGGGGCCAACATTGACTCGGACCACTACCTCGTTGTAGCCAAGGTACGGCTACGGATATCCCGGTCCAAGCCAAAACAAGGAAGTACTGTGAGAAGTTTCGACGTTAGAGACGCCATGTCCTTTTCCGATCGAGTCTCTAGTAACCTCTTAAGGAGTCTATGTTGAGAATATGGAAAGACCACTTCTCCAAATTATGTAACGGCGATGACGAACCGAATTCCGCTGTAAGGGAGATAGAACCACTCAACTAAGGCGACGCAGATCAACAATTCCGCCTACGCGACCTAGACGAAGTGAAGATAGCTATATCTAAACTGAAGTCAAACAAAGCTGCTGGAGCTGACGGCATAGCTGCCGAACTATTTAAAGCAGCAGGCGATGACTTGGTAGGGAGCATGCACCAACTCATCTGCAAAATATGGTCGGAAGAAAGCATGCCCGATGAGTGGAATCTCAGCATAGTTTGCCCGATACATAAAAAAGGAGACCCTTTAAATTGCGCCAACTACAGAGGGATCAGTCTCCTTAACATTGCACATAAGATCCTTTCTGCCGTACTATGTGAACGTCTGAAGCCGTTCGTCAACAACCTGATAGGTCCTTATCAGTGTGGCTTCAGACCAGGAAAGTCCACTATCGACCAAATATTCACACTACGGCAGATCTTGGAAAAAAACCAGGAGCTTTAAATCGATACCCACCATCTCTTTATCGATTTTAAAGCCGCGTATGACAGCATCCATAGGGAAGAGCTCTACAGAGCAATGTCTAGTTTTGGCATCCCTGTCAAACTTATCCGTTTGTGCAGAATGACGATGGAGAATGCACGCTGCTCCATCAAGGTCGGAAAAGATCTCACCGATGCATTTGATGTCAAAAAAGGTTTTAGACAAGGCGATGCACTGTCATGCGACTTCTTCAACATCGTTCTTGAAAGAATTGTGCAGAACTCAACCGTCATCACTAGAGGCACAATCTTCCAAAGGTCCATCCAATTACTCGGATACGCAGATGATATTGACATAATTGGAAGATCAAAGCGTGATGTCAGTGGAGCGTTTTTGAGCATTGTGACGGAAGCGATGAAGATGGGTTTAGTGGTCAATGAGGGCAAGACCAAGTATATGCTGTCATCAAAAAAGGACATTGAACAACGACGTCTTGGACGAAACGTCACCATGGACAGCTATAACTTCGAGGTAGTTAAGGACTTTGTCTACCTAGGCACCGCTATAAACACAGACAACGACACCAGCGCTGAAATCAAACGAAGAATAACTCTTGCAAATCGCTGCTTCTTTGGACTTAGAAGGCAATTAAGAAGTAAAGTCCTCTCTCAAGCATCTAAAATCACCATCTATAAGACACTCATCATCCCGGTTCTCATTTATGGCGCTGGGCCTGGACCCTGTCAAAGAAAGATGAGAACGTCTTAGGATGCTTCGAGAGAAAAATTCTTCGGGTGATTTTTGGTCCCGTACGTATAGATGGAGAATGGAGGAGAAGATATAACGACGAACTGTACGGGCTGTACAGCAACACTGACCTAGTTAGCAGAATAAAAGTCCAACGGCTTAGATGGCTGGGTCATGTAGAGCGAATGGACATCAACGCTCCAGCCCGGAAGGTCTTAGAATCCAATCCCGAGGAACGGCGCAGTAGAGGAAGACCGCGACTCAGGTGGCGCACTCAGGTGGGTGAGGACCTCAACCAACTTGGCGTGCGAAACTGGAGACAGCTAGCTAGGGACCGAGCTGGCTGGAGACGCATGTTGGTTGAGGCCCAGGTCCGCCCCGGACTGTAGCGCCACCTTAAGTAAGTAGGTAAGTAATTCTTAAAATTGAATTTATAAATAGATATAAATATAATTTTCGTTGTTTTTTTGTTTTTTATATAATGCTCTAAATTGAAGCAATTTAAATCTAAATTTGGATAAGCTTGTTATAGTGTAACTATAGTATATAACAAATGTACCTTTTGCTTCTATAGACTTAAGTCTACTGTAAAAGATGAAATTAAATAAATGAAAAGAAATGAAAATGAAATGAAAAAGTCGAGTTAAGAGCCTATACCTTTTAAACACAGAATTTATATTAATTTTGTTTTCATGTTTTCTAATTTGGAAATTGAAGCAGAATAAAATAAGAACTAAAGGAAAGAGGTTAGTACGTAGACTATGGTCTAACTATGTGTGGATCTTCAAATTCAACAAATTATTTGTTGACACTAACTTTTTGCAAAATAAAAAACAAATATTACAGCTTATGTCTATGTCCGTATAATTAAACAACTAAGACAAGTCAGCTTACAAAAACAAAATAGTATTTTTATTTAGTTTTACAATTAAATATAAAAAAGACTACAACGATGCGAAAAGAACTCAATGATCGATTTTATATGCTAAGCAACGTTAAAAACATGAATGAGAAGTAAGATTAAAATTTGTCATCTTTATTATTTTTTTTTTTTGAAGGCTGGCCAAGATAGTTTTTAGGTTTTTTTCTGAAAGGTGATCGTACTACAGTTGATACGAATTCACCACAAAATGTTGTATTACTATACAAAAAGTCAAAACACGTAAACAGCTCATTGGAAAAACAAGTTATTGAATTAGAAAACTTTACTTGAAATAAAATTAAAAGAAATTGTTGGAAAATACCAGAATTCATCTTGAATTGTAAAATAAAGTCATATAGTCTTTTGACTATGATAAACACTGCTTTTTGGACACATCCATCGAGCCTAAAGAAGGTATCAAATTTACTCGAATAAAAGTCAAATCCCTATCTATAATATAAATGTCTATTGTAAAGGGTGGTTAAATTTTAAGGGCCGATGATGAATGTAAACCACGGCTAAACGTCAAGTTTATCTGCATTTTATTTGACATTTCTCAATTTCAGACTAATTTAATTTGAACGCGTTATTTAGGCTTATTATGAAAATGGGCGTTCAAATCAAAATTGCACGATATGTGCAAATGTGCGTAGAATCGGAATAATCGTGCAAAAATTTGAGCAAACTAGATTTGTAGGAGATTTGGAAACACTAGTTTCCAGTGCACCTCTCACAATCGTCGTTGGTGAACATTATGCATAAGGACTTGCATTCAACGCTTACAGGATGCAATTGACTCAAGAACTAAATCCTTTTAAAAATTTCAAGAGTCGTCAATGGTGAGAATGGTGGTAAAGAATTGCAACAATGGATGATCAATTTTCGAAGAAAATCATCTTCAGTTATCATTTTCATCTCAGCGGATTCGTCAATATGCAGAATTGCCGCATTTGGGCAAATTATAATTCAAGAGTGATTGTCAAAAAACTAATGCACCCACAAAGAGTGACTATTTGGTACGGTTTATGGGCTGGCGGCATCATCGGGCCTTCTTCCAAAATGAGGCCAGTCAGGCATTAAATAAGAATGGTTATCCTTATCGTGAGATGATAACGAACTTTTTATGGCCAGAATTGTAAGATATGACATCGTTGGGCTTCTTTATTTGTTTTTTTTTTTTTTTTTTGAAGAAAAGGTCTACATGCGTCGATAAGACAGCAACAATTCAAGAGCTAAAAGATGAGACAATTCGGAACATTAACGGCAGCCTCATTCGGCAGAGTTCGCGGCAACCATTTAGCCGATATTTTGTTCCAATGGAAGAAAAAATTTAAAATTCTGCTAAAAACTAACAACATCAAAATATTTCACATTTTATTATCTTTTGAAAATATAAATATCTAAGCAAAATCCTGTTTAATAAAAAAACAATTAGAAATATTTCAATCTTATACAAATTCAATAAATATTTAACTTTTTGCTTTTCGTTTTTAAGCTTTTTAAATCTCTCAAGCTATAAAATTGAACTCTATCAACTCTACAAGAGTGGCTCTAAAAATTAAATATAGTTGAAATAAAAAACGTTTAAATGTTTGCACTAAGTTGATCATCATTCAACTGCTGGGACAATTTCTGACACAATAATACCCGACATAATACTCAATAAGAGATTTCATTTTTGTAATTTTTAAATTAACTATAAAGTATCGATTATGAGTTTAACGGCTCATGTTTAAATAACTACACAAAAAGGTATGCGTATAGTTTAAATATTTTGGAAATTCTTTCCTGTCATCATGCGATTTCAAAACGATTGATTCCAGTTAAACACAACAAAGCTACTCTTGTTAACACAACCATTTATGTTTATATCAAATGTTATAAAAATATCGAGTTTGGTACTAACGAGATTATTTAAAAATATAAAATTCAAACTACAACACACGGGCATTTCAAAAACCCATAAAAGTGAAAAAAAGTAAGATTGAGATCGAGCAAAAAATATTACTGATTATTCAAATTTCAAACACTTCTTTTTATTTTCATTGTAGCAATTAAAAATGAAATAGTTGTTTTTTTTTTAACTTATGATTCCTAAATTTCTGGATACCCAAAACTAAAAAAAAAATCACATAGATATTTTATTTGATTTTTCACAAAGCATTTTTGTTTTATATTGTTTTTTGTTATTTGTTTTTGTGTGACTTATCCTCGGCCACCGAAAAAGCGTTCCAAATTCCAGGGTACAAGTAAACCGACATTTCTGAATTTACTTAAAGTTCCATTCTCAAACAACAAAACACCAAATTGTATATATAAAAAATAGAATGCAACACGACAAGAAGCTATCAAAGAAGTCAACGGATCGATCACAGAGATTCGGGGAATGAAAAACTTTTGAACCTAGCAGACTACTTCGTCGTCGTCGTCGTCGAATTCGTCGCTCGTCGTTGAAACATACAAAAACAACATCACCAATACGTATCGTTCCAAATAGCAGCACCACTTCAAGACACAATTTGCTGACCAGGTAGCTCATGTTGTGTGTACCGCTTTCAAATTCCACAAGGTCGACAACGGCCTACGTCGTTGGTCACTTGTTGATGGGACTGGGGCTTCCCCATCCCCTCAAGTCATCAACAGTCCCTGCCATAAGAGACAAAATCGACTTTTGATTTTGTTTTCACAAATTTCGTTCGATTCATCGATGAAATAATTGAGATAAAAACAAAAACGAACGAACCGCCACAACCACCTTATAAATATGTATGTACGTTTATCGAAATTGAAGCTCCCAGCTGTTAGCCGACCTATGGGCCAGAGGGACGGCGTTCGATAGTAGGGGGGAGGACGAATTGATCAAATCGACCACTCAAAGTTAACCATCCGACCGAGTCTCTCCTCAAAAACGAAGACCATCATCAACATTAAATAAAAACAAAAACAAAAACACGAAGACTAATATGAAGACAATCTTCACAACAAGGAGCAGAACTAAGCCTTTGCGGTTGGCGGTTGAATGGTGTTGGCTCGTCAGATTGCAGATCGATATTTCGTTGATCGAAAATTGAGTATTGAACATATATAAAAAAAATTAAATGTGGACAAGACCGAAAGTGACCGCCACAAGAAAACGCACAAAATTCTAAAGATCAATCTCAGAACGAGAAATTCGTCTTTCACCGTCTTTGGAGTGGCCTACCAGTAATTATCTCTCGTCAGAGGACGCAATTAAATCTCCACCGACTAGTTTTTCTCGACAACCAGCGCGTAGGATTGATGTCTATAGGAATTGGGCAGATATTGATTCGGTTTAGCACTTTGCAAATTGTAATCGTTAAAAAATGTGCTGATTTAAGAAACTTATAACATTCGTATGAACTGATCATACTATCAGCTTTACAACCTTTGTTTTATTATGCTTATATATTTCCAAAAAATGTTTTTAAAGTATTAACGAAATTGTTAAGGATTTTTTGAAGAAGAAAAGGCTTACTACTGTGTCCACTTAGCCTCAAAGTTAAATTTAATTGTAGTTTTACAACATTTTTATTACTACATGCACTATGTAAAAGGTTCTCTATTGTGTATTTAATAGCTTTAAATTCAAATACAAAAACTTTGAACAAAATTGAATTTCATTAAAATGCCCATGTCTCCGATGTGTTTGAAACATGTGCGCATTTATCATCACTCAAATATCTGCCGAGGCTTCCCTCGACAGCGAATATCAGAAACGTCTAATTGTTCATTAATCTAGTGAATTCTAGGCTGAATTTGACCACTAGTATTGGATTAAGCAATATGAATGCAACTCTCCGTCTAAATCCGGAAAACTTATAGAAAATATAAAAATTTAAATTTAATTTCCTTAAATTGCATTTTAATAATTTCGTAGAATGTTCGTAGTTCTTGATCATTCGGGATCTTGGGCTTTTGAGTTTTCAAGTTTTCTGATTTTTGATTTTTGGGATTCTGAAGCTACCGCTATATGCATAATTTAATAATGTTACTTCAATCAAAATAAAAAAGTATATACGTATACGCCTGAGTGAACCTATATTGTAAATTATACAAAATATTTGTAGCTTTTATATTTTTATCTTCTATGAAATGTGTGCTTCCACCAATCTTGGAGGAAGTTATGTTTTCAAATAAATAAATAAACCTGTTTTAAAGTTGCATATTGAAAGTAAGGCAATTTTCATGTCTTATTGCTTAAACAAATCCGCTTATTTGTCTGAAATTAAATTACTCCCTTAATTTAAAAGAAGAAGAATTGAATTGAATTGAATTAAATTAAAAAGAAAACTATGTAGAGTTATGTTATGTTTTAAAAATATGTATGTAGTACATGCATCAACTTTTTTTCAAATCTTATAGTATTTTTTAAAACATTTATTATTTTTAGCCTTAGAAACCAAACCGCTGAACCAATCTTGATGTAAAAACATATTACAAACCGTTGCTTTTAAAATAGAAATTTATTTAGTTGAATTACTAAGCCAATCTTTTTTAGGTTTTGGTTTTTGTGTGTGTGTGACCCATTTCCGGTCAGAAACCTTGTTTAAGTGTAATAAGACCAACTGCTGAGAATTGACTCTATTGCACTTATTTCACTTAGCACTAAATTTTGTTTTTAACGAAAGAAAATGGTATTAAAAAATCCAAACTATATTTCTATAAATATAATCAAATTGGTAAAAATTGGTTTCCTACTAAAAGCTGAAAATCTCGTTAGAAAAAAATAGATTTTGGAATCAAACTATTTCATCATATGCAAAATATTGTTGCCAACTTTTAGTTATTATTTAAAACACTAAAAATCTGATGTCGAATGGTTTTCAACTCAAGTATTAGAAGAACAAAGAAAGATAATCACTTCAAGTTTTGTATCTCACCCAAAATATCGTTATTAATAAGCTGTTAAAGTCTTAGACTAATCGACAGACAGGTAGGGATGGGAAGTTTTCAGTCTCTATTTATAGAATTGTTTTTAATTGATAACAGTATTTCAATTTCAACTCTGAGCGCCTTTGTTTCGTACATAACACAACAAAAAAGAAATTGTTTCAACAATTAAAATGTTGAACTAAATGATATTTGTTTTTCAAACAAAAGAGCTGGTCTGCGAACTTGAATTTCAATAAATACTTAGCATTTGACATCACATATTTTAATAAAGATTATTCGGACATAAATTACAAGTTTCTAAGACTGATTACTTTTTGTAAATCACCTTCACGCTTCTGGCTGGATACTCAAATTTGTTAGGTTGTTGCAGATTTTGTGTACACAGTTGTTGTTGTACTTTTCTGTTTGAAAATCAAATCAAAACAAGACGCATTCTCCGCACATATACATGTGTATATACATCGATCGCCAGCCCAACATTTTTCGATTCCCGAAAATATGAAAATACAATTTTAATAATTATTATTGTCTGGGCATCTGGTGGTCATAATAACATGTTACCGATCGCAACATCCTTCATTAGATTCGAGAGCGGACAATTTGAATGATTGTCTCCCGACTCCGATCTGCGTCGCGGGTTCGTTCCAAGATAGAAGGATTGCAAATTATTTCCATTTGGTAAAATCGGGTTTTGTTAACTGGCCGGCCTGTGTGAAATATCCATAACAGGTCGATCGATATTGGGGCATATTTCGCAAAACTCTATTCTAGGGATAAAAATTGGCAATATTTCTGTTTTATTTTATAATTCATCATCATCATCATCATCATGTTTATGGAAACGTTGTTTAACGAACCTTTTTCTTTGATTTTCTTCCAGGTATCGGGAGGATGCACTCTGCTGGGATAGGTAAGTGAATGACAAGAAGAGGGAGAGTGAAGATGACGACGCGATGCGACGCGACGACGACGTTGTACGATATGACAAAGACGTTGTAACATGACAAAAAGCTTTTCCGCGATCAAATTAATGAAATTCTTGTCGCATTCCAAGAGTAGCGATCGCGAGTTTGTAATTTCCTTTCGGGGCACCGGTTTGGCCGACCGACAACGACGATGACTACCGACGCGACGCACTATACAAATGTTCAGTCTGTATCTGCAAGATGCATAGCTCCAACATCATTTTTCTTTTATGTCGCTTATATAGCGAATGCAGGACTCTGTTTATGGCATTTTAGACGCGCGCGGACAGCGTGTGCCGTTGTCGTGCGTTATCGATGTTAGATGGCGTGCTGACCAATTTGGAAGTTTAACTAAACATGTATGCTGACTTTATTGGCTACACTATTCGAGAGTTTACGGGTAGTGTGGTATAAATAGTAAATTTATTGCAATTCAAACCGATCTACTTGAAATTTCAGATATGTGTGCTAAAGGCATATGACACCCGATACTATGTAGCCATGATTAAGTGACGCGACTTCTTGTGCCGATTTCAATTGAAATGCCAGAACTTTGGCTATAAAACCACTTCAAGCGGACGTGTTAGTTATGCCTTAAAATAAGTTATTATGTCATTTTACGATTGAGATTTTTTCTACGGTCCCCATGGGTACAAACATAAAAAGAGAAAAAAAATATGCAAAACTGTCAAAAATTTTAAAGTTGAATTCTTGATATTTTATTCAAGCAGATAAATTGCAACAAGTCTCGTTAAATTGATGGCAATTTATTTGTTTTGCGATTAAAATCAAATGTTTCGTGATTGCGTGTTTGGAAATCTAATTGGAAGTTAAAATTGTATATAGTGTTAAAGTTTGTTGGCCACGACAAGTTTTATTGATACCAATTTTGTGTAGTTATATTGAGATGGACAGTTTAATTAATTAAATGTGTTAATAATAATAGTTTAAATGAAAATGCAGAAGCAATGCAGTTTTTAGAATGGCTTCTTTTTCTTTTATTTGAAGATAACTATATTATTAATATATTTGGGATAAGGATAGAAAATCAACTCAAGAACATCAATTAATATCATATTCTTAACTTATTCTGTTCTAGCATTTTGTTTAATAATAATTAATAATTTTGTTTAATATGTTCGAATATAATAACAATTCTAATATATCAATTACTTATATACGGAATTTTAAAATCCGAGCAGCTTTTTTATTCGTATTATTTTTCGATTTTGTTTAGAGGTGACTCAAACATGAAATTTCATATTAAATATTATTTTGCGGAAAATTAGTGGCCTACAGGTGAAAGGTTAATATATATATCTAAAGCCAATTTTTTAGATCGGAAAATATTGTTAGTTCTGTCAGCGGTCTTAATATAGCTGCCAATTAGCACAAGATAGACAAATACGTTTAATTGAAAAAATTGTCTGATAACACACTTGACTGATTTTGATTTTTCGTCTACGAAGAATTTATTTTTTATAGAAAATACAAATTATTAATATAAAACAAATACCTATATTAAATTTGTTTCCGCTATAGATCGTGGGGAACAAAGGCCTTATGACTTACAACTCTCAATAATTGTAAGTTCAAGTAATGCCAGGAAAGGAGGTGATAAACAGTTTTGACGCCGGGCTCGAACGGCTATTTTGAGAAGAACTTTTCATAGCAACTCATTTGGAAGATTAGTCAATTTCTTGCAATACACGTGAAAAAAATTGTAGGTAGCACAGGCAGGGTTAAATCCATGACTACTGATTTGGCAGTCTTATTCTATATTGATATTCTAATTATACATATATTAGCAAGTTTTATTTGCATATTGATACAGGTTTCAAGGCATTGGTGGTCGTGTCGTGTGCTTGTTTGCATATATGTATCTTTTACTTCAAAAAATCTCAAATAAAAATGGCCAATTCTGGGTTATAAGATAACGGAAATTGTTAAATATTGCTTCCTAACCAGCCGAAGTTTTGAAGAAAAATATCCCCATTATGCATCTAGTTCAAAATTCACACCAAATAGTCAAACTTTATACATAATAATGTTTCTCAACACTTAGGTACTAATTCGAAAAATCAGCATTTCCTATAAAATAGTGCTCAACAATTTCGAAAAATTAAATTTGTATGAACTATATGGACACCATCTATATGACAATGAAAACAAAGAAATTGACTGAAACATTAAAAAGAAAACGATGTTTTTGACAATTTGTCGTCCACCTTATGAAGCTTTCGTATGAATTAAAAGGAGAGGTAATGATTCATGGAAAATCAATAAACATAAAACTTTATTCATATTACACGAAATTGATGCAAAATAAAAGAAAATCTGTACAAAATTTGGATAAACTAAACACTCTTTAAATCCGTACGCGTACAAATATTCATCAAATCAATATCTATTACATTACATAATTCTATATGAATGATATGAATGAAATACCTTCTGTAAAGACACCGAGTCAGCCACATATCGTGCAAAACCGTATCGTATCGTATCGTAACGAAAACACCGCACTTTCTTCTAAAGTGGATAAAAGTTTTACTTATAATTACTATCAAAAATAAGTATGGTGGAACAACAGTCCGTTGAGAAGTAGGGTCTAGTGACTTACAACTCTCAACCATTCCTGTGTGCGAGCAATGTCAGGGATGGAGGGGACTTACACTTTTGAGATGAATCTGAACGGCTAACTTCAGGGTTAAAAACAGACTGTTCATCGAATTTATAGCATTATTTCTATAATAATGTGATGTGATGTGATTTCCTTTTATTAAAAATTATCAATGATTTTGAACTTATCTTTGTGTTGGAGTAGAAACTTCATATTAAATTAAAGATAATACATATCACTTTGCTAATTGCTTCATTAACGACAACGCGCTCTAAAGTGGACTTCGTCCAAAGATTCCATAAAGTCCTTTCTAACTCGGAATACACGGTTTCGTGTAGGCTACATAACGCGGAAAAGGAATTAATTACATTCATCACCTAAGGTGTCAAAAAGAATATCCTTTTTAATTGAAAAAGAAAATTACGAACATCGGTGCTTTTAATTCTATTATTATTATGTGCAATATTGGATACTTCATCCACCCAATAAGTTACTTGACACATTAACTTCTAGTTAGACCTACCCAGCTATTGTGAAACGCTATTGTAATTTTACCTTCTAGTTGTCTTCCAAGTAGCTTAACTATGACTTAAATTTCACATTGTGAAACAGATCCTTATATCCATATATCGGCGGCTAACAGGGAATATAAATGTTCCCATATTTATAAGACAATGTATGGTGATAATGAGCTAAAAACAAAAAACGAACAAAGAATACAAACTTTTGTTTGTCAGGACAAGTAGCACCTATCATAGTATTGAGAATACTATGGTGTCTATAGTAGAATTATGTCACAAGTATTAGACTTCTCTACCATTTAAACGTGTATATCATCAAAAGTCTAATTAATAATGGAATTTCGAAATTGCTCTATGTGTATATGTATGTATACTTTAACTGCTTGTTAAATCCCTTTTTTACGAAAAGGGTTTATCAAAGATTGACAATCTTTTCGCTGAAGAAAAGATTAGCGTAGATGATAATAGCTTAGCTTAACTCTAAAGCAACGCATTAAGGGTTACAAAGTAAGTAACAAGAAAGCAATGTCGTAAATTAAAAATAAAAGTATTTAAAACAACCTATTTAACAATTTACTAGTTAGCAATTTGCTAAATATTTATCAATTTACTAAAGGAGTCCAAATTTTTAAACTTTTGTTTTCGTTTTTCTAACTAGTAATTTGCTAATCACTTTTTATTAAAAAACGATCATCCAAACATGTCTTAAGGCTCACAGTTCATAAAAATAAACGAATCTAATACCCTTAAACGAACCTATTAATGGGAATTCCCAACTGTTGACTGAACCATTCCATCCACTGCTCTTATAAGAAGAATTGTACAGATCCCATATTGATTTAGCAAATTGCGGAAAGTTAAAGTAGCCATTCCGTGATTTTAACTATAGCAAATCGTTAGATGTTAAAATCGTTTAAAATTAGGTAAATCATCTTCTAATTGTCTTTAAGTTTGCAAGCTACATATGCGCACTTTTTAAAAAGGTTTTCAAAAAATATGATTTTCTTTGCTACAAAAGGTCTTAAATAGTAGGTATAATGTTTTTAATTTTTCAAAAATAAGAATCCTATTTTAAAGTTCTACGAGATAATTTCAAATCCTTATCCTTTTTGGTTAACTTATGTCCTCAGACCAATTTCAATTTTATCAGGTTAAAGAGGTTAAATAATAATCTTTCTACACTATTTCTGATCTAACCCCTTTCAACCTGGTACAAGAGATATAATAACTCAAGCCCCATTCCTTCTCAAATGCTTAATCTTCTATCCTATAAGCTTACCATACCAACTTTTCCAAGAAAAAGCTTCCAAAGTTCAACTAACTGTTCCTTCAAACCTTCACTTTAAGATTAAAACATTACTTTAATTAGATTTAACAAACAAACCAATCGTATAAAAATAAGTAAAGAAGGCACATTATTATGGTACGTCGAGTACGAAGTCGCGAAATTGTTATTCAATTTCTACCGTAAATTCGATTCGCACTTTCTAAAAAGAAAATTCCTCGGCTAATTGAATTTGTTATTTTTTGTATTCGTTTATTATTTTATTTGGTTTCTTTTCTTTTCTTTTTTATTATATTATTCTGTTTTATGTTTATTATTTCTTGTTGCTGTGTCTTGCTGTTCTTGTTTTTATACTTACCTTTTTCTTCTTTTTCGGTTTCTTTATAGAAAATCGATGGACGAAATGGGAGCTGCACAGTCATCGGTGAATGCGCGGTAAGTGCTAATGGTGTACCGACGATGATTTCTTTGCCACATGAATTAGTTACCATAATTTAAGTTTTCTGGTATATATTCTGTCATCAACGAAATGAACAACATCAACAACTAACTACACGCAGAGAAATTTGTTGATTTAATTGCTGATATCAGAAATAATAAATCAGTTGTAATTAAGACCTAAAACTAGAAACTATAATTAGAAGAAAACATCATACGTCAATTCAATTTCGTTGGCCTTGGTTTGAAACAATTTTAAATCAATTTGATAAAAGATTAATATTCAAATTTTTGACATTGCATTATTCGTTGACATAAAATTATAAAAAGAAAGTATTATATAAATAATAAATTAATAAAATAATATCTGAATATGTTTAAAATCAAAGCTGGTTTCATCCCTGTTCTGCAGTGGCAGCATAGTGGGAATATTATTGACACATATGTATATATTTTATTTATTCATGAAGCAGACTACACATAATGTTAATAATATATAATCTTGTAGACTATAGTTGAAAAAGAATAAAACAGTAGCAACATGCGGTGCTTTACAATTAGGTAAATACTTACAAGCTAACCACCAGGATAAAGAATATTTAATTGATACTTCACATTTCTTTTAAATAAATCACGACTAATATTTTAAAAGTCAATATAACTACATACTAGATTTGCCTGTTAAAGGCACCGTATTATCAGCTCATTGGCACCCTTACCTTACTCTACTAAATTACGTTCTCGCAGGTCGCAGCTCTCTTGAAGGAACATATGATTTTATCAATGAAAGAAGAAATGATCAATCAATTTAATAAGCAAGAATAAGAAGATTACATCTAGTACCGTATAAAGGCATTTAAAGCTTCCATTTTAATCTACATTCTGCTATTCTAGTAAATCGTTTTGGATGGTTTCAAATCGATTAGAATGCAGAGAATATTACGGGTTCCATATTACAAAGCATTACTTAAGTACTGGCCTGACATAGCAGTAATATTAATACGCCTTGAGTGTAACGGTCAGAAAATTATGAGATATAAAACCAAGTAAGGTGTAAGCTTTGTAGTACCCGTGGCATGATGATTAGTGCGTTGGACTGTCATGCCAGAGGTCTTGGGTTCGATCCCTGCCTATGCCATCAAAAGTTTTTTCACGGGTACTGCCTCTTGCGAGGAAATGACAAATTCTCCAAGAGTAATTCTTGTCATGAAAAGTGCTTTCTCAAATTAGCCGTTCGGATTCAGCTTAAAACTGTAGGTCCCCTTCATCCCTGACAACAGTACTCGCGCACAGGAATGATTGAGAGTTGTAAGTCACTAGGCCCTAGTTCTCAACGTCAACGGACTGTTGCGCCACTCAATTTATTTATTTATTTAAAGTGTAAGCTTTCGCTACAATTAAGTCAACCTGCAGAGAAAAAGTTAGTTTCGGATCAAATATCCCTCCAACATCCTTTTTTCTGGAGACCATTTTTGACACCATTTATTGAATATGTAAATTTTGATAATTCAAAGTTACGACGAAAGTATATAATCACATTTAGACACATTAGGATGTAACTGGTGTGTAGAACACCAGAATTAAACTATCTAAATCGTTTTGAAGAAGAATCTAATCAGGTACTTCAAGAGAAGATTTAATTATGTGACGAATGTCATTAACAAAAAGAGAAAAAAAGTAAAGGTCCAAGGTGGCTTCTTTGGGGAACACCATAGGTCACAGATATTGGAAGTGATATAAAGAGGAATTTATTTTGGCATATTGTGTTCGATCTACCAAATAAGATTCCAACCATAACAAAAAAAAAAAACTCAAAACAAAATCTAAAGCTGAGAGTTTAGCTATTAAGATGTCGCAATTGTCGCATATCGAAAACTTATGACAAATCAGTGTAAGATCATCTAGGTTACTTGTGATCTCATTGCATAGAATGGTTAGATTCGTTACTGCCGATCTTCCAAAGACAAAACCATGTTGAAACAGCGAAATACAATTTTTAATTATAAAAGTTAATTTATTGTAAACGATTTTATGAAATAACTTAAGAGTCGTTGAGAGTTTACTTATAGGATGACAATTTGTGACATCTTGCTTGGGTCCCGATTTGTAAATGGGTATAATATAAGAAACTTTCCAATCGTTAAAAAAATGGCCCATCTCAGGGATTCATTAAAAGTCGCAATACGGGTTCTGAAAGAACGGAAAAACAAGATTTCAAGACAATTGGTGGAATCACATCAGGATCTGATTTCTAATCACTATCAAGACCACAGAGGGGTCTTTCAACATCTGAGTAGCTTAAGATTAAGGACTTGATTCAGTGGGGTGATTTGAGAAAAACTAACAGTTGTAATTAAACTGAAAGACTGAAAGTGCATGCAGCTGTGAATCGCATTTGAGATCTTTTTACTTTTGATAAAGCACCAAAAGCGCTTGGTATTTCTCTTGAGATTAGATTCGGTGCGATAAATATAGTCCTTATAAAGTAAACAGGTATTATTATTAGATTTTCGAAAGAGTTGTAATGCTTTATTCTTTTTATTTATTAAGTTGCACAGTCTTTTATTTAACCAAGCACGTTTCGAATTTTGTTAAATGACAACTTTAAGTAGAAAACGAACAATACCTTCAAGCAATAATTGTTTACAATAAGTTACATGCATCCTCTGGAAATGTATTTACTAACTAATCGAATAAAAATCACCTTTATTGAAATCAAATTTAAAGATACCATTTACATAAGGTTTAAAATAAACATAAGATTTAAAATTAATACAATTAGCTAAATAATGAATGAAATTTAAAAAAATTGGACAAATAATGGTTTTTACACTTGAGAATAGTTCACTATCTACAAAAACCAGAAAAGGATCATATTCAGCTAAAGAATCAAAAACAAGACATTATCATCATATTTTTTAACGTCATAAGGAATACGATTAACATTTATTACCAAAGACATTAAAAATTAAAATTTAAAAATTTTGATACCATAACTTTATTAAAAAGGGTCAAAGGAATACAAAACTTTCCTTTTACATTTTTTTAAAAAGTTGGAAGTGTGGTTTTTAAGCTGTACCCAAGTGGGTACAATGGGAACATATGGTTGCTAATTAAGTGTATGAAAAATCTTAAAGCATTCTTTTTCGGCTCACAGAACTATGTCGTAGAACTCGATAACCCATCTGATTCACATGTGGCATACTCTGCATCTAAGAGACTTTTCAATTCTCTTTGGAAAATGGTGACCTTCAGATAAAGCAACACTCGTAGATATGGAACGTTTTGATGTTGAAGGTTGGAGAGTTTTATACCTTTTAAGATAATATCGAGCAATATCTCTTTGAAACGATAGCAAGTCATTTTTGGAATCAACTGCGATTTTATATATGTAGTTTCCAAGCTTTCACCAAAGAAGAGCTAAGCATTGACGTAAAAAGCGGCCACCACCACTTTTTGCCTCGAATCTTGATTTTATACACATTGGACACTGATCGTGTAAGTCAACGAGACCCATATTTCGACTGAAGATTTGTTGGCCAAAGCACATTTCATATTCATCTCATATCAATACTTCTTTTAGACCAGCGTGGTTGGCTATGAGATTGCCCAGATATTGAGGCTCTTATCACTGATAAAGGAACTTCGTCCTCGAAATTCAATGGTACCAGGAACATCATTGGGTATGTGATCTTTATCCAAATTGTCTGTGTCTATTTCATCCTCGTCTGTATTGAAATCTGCATCTGGTGGTATAAATGCTATGTCAAACACAGCGTTTCGATCGTTTTCTTTGATTGCTTTTATTGCATATTAAAGATTATCAAATCTCCTTCCATAAAATGATGATGTTGAGTATGCTTTGAATATATCATTCTTTAATAAAAAGTTGTCACTTTTTCCATTGTACCCAAGCGGGTACACCTAACTTTCACGTACTTACCTATAGCGCAAAAATAAATGAGCACTTGATTTTTCACTTTTATCTGATTTTATTATAAAATTTTGAACTAGTTCCAAAAAAATAATAAGAAAATTCATAAAACGAATATTTTTTCTATTGCAAAATACAGGCCAACCTCTGAAAAACCGAGAATATCGCAATTGCACCTGACGCGGAGTAATAAAAAAGACTACCGTTTTAGTTTGTTTACAATAAATTGCACTCCTACTTGTTGAAAACATGTCAACGAACAAAAAAAATTTAATTTTATCCAAAAAAATTTTAAGAAGGACAACGGTAAATCAATAATGTTGTTCGATTTTCTGTACCCAAGCGGGTACAGTGGTAGTAAATGGGTTTTAATTTCATCAAAAAATCCAATTTATATAACACAAATTAAGATCATAAAATAATTGAATTTTGGTTGGAATTTAAATTATCTAAAATAACAGTGGCATGATGGTTAGTGCGTTGGACTGTCATGCCAGAGGTCTTGGGTTCAATCCCTGCCTGTGTCATCTAAGGTTTTTTTTTCACGGGTACTGCCTCTTGGAATGAATTGACAAATCCTTCGAGAGTAATTCTTGTCATGAAAAGTGCTTTCTCAAATTAGCCGTTCGGATTCGGCATATAAACTGTAGATCCTTTCCATTTCTGACAACATTACTCGCACACAGGAATGGTTGAGAGTTGTAAGTTACTAGGCCTCAGTTCTCAACGGATTGTTGCGCCACCTAATTTATTTATTTTTACTTTAAATAAAATTGTATGTTTTATACATGCATTTTGTATAAATCAAAAGAACTACCTGGTGGTATATAACCCAAAATTATTATTATTCTGTAGTCTTCTGACTTACAGAATCATATACAAACTCCTGTAACCCTTTTCAGGGAAATAGTTTTTGTATTCTTACGCAAGCTTTTCACTACAGACTTCTCATGATTCAGCTTGCATTTGAGGCTGGAGTTTATGTTTGAACTAAATAATTTCAGAAGTCTTGCAGAATTGTATAAGTTTTGCTCCTACATCTCTTGGGCAGAATGCCTAAGTTAAGACATTAAGACTTCAGATGATAGCTGAGATTGACATCTTCACATGCCAAGGCTACACGTGAAACTGTGAAACCCAATGGAAGAGATAGCCCTCCATACAAACTTATATATAATTTTATTTAGAATTGAAATAACTTCCAGTGAAATTATATTAGTCTTTTCACTTACGGTTTTTCTTTCAATTTTGTATAGCTTATACATCAAAATGAACTATGGTCGTGATGCTACATAGTAAATAATCAAAACTTTCGTCATTTAACCTTGAATAACTAATAACGCAGGATTTTTTAATTGGCTTTAATCAGGTCAAAATAAATATAGTTGTATTTAAAAGACTTCACTGAAAATGTTTGTGCATTTCGGATGTTTTTAGGTGTAATTTTGAGTTTCCTTTTTGTTCAGTGTGCGTGTGAACAATCTTAGTCCTTGTATCAAACGATCAATGCGACGACACAACGGACGATCTGGACAACCGCTAAAGTTAGGTATATAGTCTGATGATGATTGTTAAACGCTAAAGAAGAACGAACAACACAAATATATAGCTAATTGGATTTGTTAATTATTAGTAGATATAGAAATATATTAGTAGCTAAAGTTTTCTTTTTTTCGCCTCTTCGCTCGGTTTAAAAACTTTGATGAGTCGCTTCTGATATAACGCGACAAAGTCAAGTCCTCTTTCCTTTTTTCAAGTCGCTGCTTCAATTGTGTCTTAAAACAAAACAAACAACAACAACAACTAAAGAAAAATAAAATAACATCAGACGCGTAGCATCATCACTAAATGTACTGAATTAATTAAATCAGAATAAGTATTTCAAGTATCTGAAGTTCAATGGAAAACCCGGTTATTAATTATATTAATCTGTATGTCCTACTGCATCCATGATTTACTTCTAAGTTTGTGGGTTTTGTTCCTCTGCTGTTGCTGTTGCGCCGACACCGGCCAGAAGGACCAACCATCCACATCCAGAGCAAGTAAAACGCTTTTAAAGTTTACAACAACGAACACAATTAATTGAGATCAGAAAGTAAGGATACCATAAACATCGACAGCGGCAGCGACGCGTCGGTGAAGAAGCCTATTTTTAAAGGCCAAATAGCTATAGAAGCATCATCTCCACCATCGAATGCTTGCATTGGTTGCAACGACAAATTAGATGACTGCCAAAGCTGTCGTGCAGATATTTTTATTTCCCATATTGCAACCATCTTCATGCCGCTGACAGTAAGGTGCCAGAATATTAATTAATATTTTGCTGTTGTATGCGCTGCGCTGCGCTCTTTAACTGCACTGCGGCTATATAGGCTAGGGCTATTTATGTTCCAGGATATTTATGCTGGCCCTGTCTGTGCTCTGTTTACTCTGTAGATAGGTAGGTAGGTAGGTATACGTATAGTTAAGTACTTGTGGCTGTAATTACACTCTCATCGACATCATTGACCATCGTTGCTCGTCGCGTCGTCGGTCGTTCGCATATTGGGGAATGTTCAACTCGACACTGGAATTTGATTTTCACATTCGTTGGTAATTTAATGGCGGGGATTTAAATGGTTTTGTTGAATACCAAAACTAGTTTGGTCCTTTAACTTCACTGCACTTTAAGTTTGAACAATATCTAGCTATACAGATTTTAAGAAAAATGTACTCATTCAAGTTTCTCTGATGATGGTAAAATTTATAGAAGCAATGTGAATGTGATCGACTTTTTGTGTAGCTGTATAGGCATACAAATTTCATTGGAAATAAAAAGTATTGAGATTGTAATTTTCAAACTATGTCGAGTATTTCGCAATGATAAAACAATTTTTTGTTTAAATCTGGCAAAAACATCAACCTATACAAAAAACCATACCGCTCTTTTTGAAAAAAAAAATAAATAAAATAAAAATAGAAACCATGAAAACGTTTAACGCCGCCACTGATGCTGCTGCTACTGCCGTCGGTCGGCATAAATCCAATTACATGTATTGCGATGGGAAAAATAAAAGGGCAATATAAGTACCTGTACGATGATATAAGTTAAAAAGGTATACCAAAAATTATATTAGCCCTTTTATGGGTTTAAATATTTCTCTAACCATCACTTCAGTTAACGAACAAAATATTTAACATTTTTATGCAAATTTGTTAAAACTTCTTTCTATATTGTTCGTAAAAACAATTTAATTTTTTATTAATTGGATTTAATGTACCTACATAAGTGGTAATAATATATACTTTTTCATAGTTATCTCAATTACATTAATGCCTATTTGAGATGAGTTCTCATGCGCCGAAAATGGGATAAATGCTGAGGAAAATTATGCATCGCACTTCATAGACTTTTCCACGAACTAAATTAAAAGAAAAAGTGCTTACAGAAAAATTTAAGAGCAAGGTTTTTCTACTAAAATAATCATACCGATTACAGAGTTCGTTGAATGAGTTGTATAATGGATTTGGAGTGATTTTTGAAATTAAAAGGTAAGAACATTTGATTTAAAATATGCACTTTTATGTCTGGCTTTATTTTGAAGCTTTAGTCAGGTTTATTGACAATTTCAATTTTTTTCCTTACATCTTCATAGTCTACAAAAATGAGATTAAAAAATTACATTACTTCGAATGAATTTTGACTAAGGAAGACTTATGACTTGTTATGAAGATAAGGGTTTGCCATTATGTTTAAAAATAATTTCGGGTAATTGGCCACCGCGCGCTGCTTGCTCAAATAAGTTCCAGCCGATACGCACAATCGCAGACCATTTCTTGATTATCTTATCTGCATAGACAAGCGACATCGCATATGACACCACAAAAATAGTCCAGCGGTGTTAAATTGCACGATTTTGAAGAGCACGACGCGAGATAATGCGCTGACCAAAAGTTTACTTTTCTTGTCCCCGTCTTGTTGGAACAAAAGCTCATCTCCTTCAACATCCTTTAGTTCAGACATAAAAAAGTCCTTAATTATGGCTATATAGCGTTTCTAATTGATTGTAACATTTTTGAAGAAATATTGACCAATGATTCCCTCTGCCCATATAGCACACCAAACAGCGACTTTTTGAGGATGTAACGGAGGCATGTCAACCATGACTTTTGGGTTATGATCACTCCAAATACGACAATTTTAATTATTGACGTACCCACGTACCCATTCAAACAAAAATAAGCTTCACCGCTGGACAAATCGGGATCGGTGCGGCCATCTCGTTTTTTGTAAAGTAAAGTAGCTTCTTCGGTGCTCACGTCTCTAAGGATTATCAACTAGGGTAATTGTGGTGCAAAATCGATCCATGGTTTCTCGAATTACGAACTCTGCTGGACGATTATGTCCAACGAATATTGGATGCAGCGTGCAGTGGGTCGCACGGACCGAACCATTATTTTGGTAAAATAGGGTTATCCATTTTGGGGTTTCAAAAGTAAACGTAAATAAAACATATCAAATATTTTTTTTTTATATTTCATTTTTACTATAAAGATTGAACTTTGACATTATGTGTGAAACAATACATCATTTAAATGACCACCACCCGAATTGCTGCAAGCATCGATTCTTTTGAGGTAATTTTCGACTACTTTTTGATACATATTCGGCGGTGTCTCAGCGATAACTTGACGAATCTTCGTTTTTAAGTGCTCAAGAGTTAAAGGTTTATCTGCATAAATACGGACTTTCGAGTAGCCCCACAAAAAAAGTCCAGAGGTGTCAAATCGCATGGTATTGGTGGCCAGTTGATATCGCCACGACGAGAAATTACTCTGCCAGGAAATGGCTCTTGCAATAAAGCCATATTCGCTCGAGCTGTGTGGCATGTGGTACCGTCTTGTTGAAGCCACATATTCTCCAAGCACTTCAATAGCAGGCAAAAAAAATCGGATATCATATGACCATAGGTACCCCCCTCGAATTGACGTCGACAGTCTTTCCATTGTCTTTTTTGAAGAAATAAGGTCCAATCACACCTCCGTACCGTAGGATGTAATGGCCTCTCTTCAATTACTTGAGGGTTCTAAGAAGCCAATTCAATTCAATTCAAAATATTCATTTATTGCAAGTAATCATTACAAATTTTACAAAAGCTTTTATGAATTTTTTTAAGCATTATACATGTATATTGTATACATATTTATGTATACAATTGAACAAGTACATATGTATAATGGTATAATATTAAAAAAGTAAAAAAGGTATGATTTGATTGTATAAATAATTTCATTATATGATTTATGTATATTCCGTTATTATAAGCATTCTGTAGTGGTAGCTAGCTCTGACAAATTTGACAAGGTTCGCCCAATCTGATCCATTTAAAATTTCAATTGTTTCCTGTACTGATAGGGATGGTTTACCAAAGCATACTCTTCTTTGCTGGTTATAAATTGGACACACACTGATGAAATGAAAGCAATCTTCTTTAGCTCTCAAGTTACATAAATTGCAAAATTGGTCAAAGTTTCCGTTGTATGGTTTTCCATTTAAATGTAGAAGTTCGCATCTTGATTTAAAAATTAGGGAAATATCTTTATAGGAGAAGGAATCTTTAAAGTAGTTCTTTTCACACAAGTTATAATTAAGCTGGCTATAGAGTAATCTGCTCTCCGATTGACGGGCATTTTCAATCATCTGATTTCGGTTAGATTCTTCAAGTTTTTGGATGATTTCGTAGAACTTCGTTTTCACCTGAACAATATTGTTAAGATTGATCTGCACAACTTCTCCACCGGAAGCAGCAATGTTTTCCCATGTCCTTATCCACCAGTCCTTATTCCGAATTTCGTAGAGCATCATTACCTTACATAACCGAGTTTCCCGTCGACCAAGTACTTTAATTAAATAATCAGCCTGTAACTTTAGACTTAAAGTAAAAAGTTTTGGCAGGCCTGTTTCCAAATAAATAGCATAGTTTGGTGTGGTTAAGGGAATATTGAATATTTTCTTTAAGAAATTTCTTTGAAACTTTTTAATTTCTTCGTATTCTTGCATACCCCATATTTGTGCCGCATAACAAAGCGAAGATTTCACGACTGCATTGAAAATATTATATTTTGTTGAAAGGTTTATGTGATCGTTAGAGAAAAATCTTCTTCCAAGTACAATTAATTAAGCTTTGTGAAGTGTTTGCTTTTTCTGCAAGGTGCTTGCTATAATCCAGGGTTGGATTTATTAAAACTCCCAAATACTTGTATTCTTTCGATATTTCTAAACGACTTCCATTAAGTATCCATGTGTTCCTAACTTCACTCCGATTGGAACGCGAAAAGACCATTACTTTCGTTTTGTCTGTGTTGATGACTAGACCCCACTTGAAACAATAGTCCGTAAGACGATTTACCATCAATTGCAGGGTGTCTGCTGATTCGGATAATAAAAGAAGGTCATCAGCGTAGAGTAATACATTTATTACAATTCGGACACCTCCTTGAATGTGCGTAGCTATATCATTAATAAAAAGAGCAAATAGAAGAGCGCTGAGTAGACATCCCTGCTTTACTCCAGTAAGTGTTTTAAATGGTTTTGAATATGTTTTGCCATCCCAGACTGCAACTTCAGTATTTGTGTACAAACAACGTATTATTTGGATGAATTTTGTCGACACTCCAAGTTGGGAAAGTTTAAAAAATAAAGCATTTCGATTCACCAAATCAAATGCAGTTTTAAAATCAACAAACAATGTGTATACTTTTTTGTTTCTGGCTTGAAATGCTTTAACTTTTGATGTTAAAGTAAATAGTAATAGTTCTTTCTAAAGCCTGCTTGAACCTCTGTAAGAATGTTGTTTACATCCACCCAATTTTCAAGCCTGTTAATGAGAACATCACAAAATATCTTCGCAATGACATTCATGAAGGATATGCCTCGGTAGTTTTCAACTGCATTTAGACCACCTTTCTTATGGATTGGAAAAATTATCGATTTTTTAAAAGAGGACGGCACATCAGCATTATCAAAAATCTTATTAAAAAGTGTATGTACATAGATGGTTATAAAAAGTAGGGGTTGCATTTTTAAAATATTCGTAGGGTATCCCATCTTCACCTGGGACTTTTCCGTCCTTGGCTCTTTGGAGAACGAGAACCCAAAATACCACCGATTGAGATATGTGCTTCGTCGCTGAAGAAAATTTTGTTCGAAAAATCGACGTCCACCGTCGCCTCGCCTGTTGTTCAAGCACCCATTCGACGTATCTACGACGTTGTGAATATAATCAGCTGTAAAACAGTCCAAATTCCTGAGAAGGACCAGGAATCGACACATTTGGGTCATTGGCAACACATTCACGTACAGCAGGCCATACAATATCTGTAACCAATGCATAGATTTAACAACTTAGTTTGACAGATGTAAAATTCCAGCTCTTTACTTTTGAAACCGCTAAATGGATCAACCGTTATAGCTTCCGAAGCAAAAATTGACAAAATTAACTTTGCCAACTACTACTTGAACGAATTATAGATTATTCTAAGCTCAGTTACGGCCGGCGGCGACATTTTTTTGTTCAATAAACTTCTTGGCATAACTTAACCAAGCATTCAATTTTTTTTGATGTTTTAAAGTTGTTTCGATAACTGGGGCAAGAATTGGCTGGATATCTTTGACAACTTAGAAAACTCATTGTTAAAACCTTTTGATTATCCTAAATACTCGTAATGTAATTCGATTACCTTCTCCACTTTCTTCTATGAAAGAAATAGAGATAACAGAGGCATCTATTTTTCTATGTCTTTAGTTGGCACGAGAGGAAGCTATAAAAAAAGGGTACCTAGATAAATGTTTAGGGAAGTAGATAAGGTATCAATTTCAAAATATCATAATCATCACCCGTTCTATGTACAGTTGACATTTTTTTTGAGTTCCATTTAATTTTTATAAATTGAGAGGGAGTTAAATTGTTGTTATACATTTTTTTTTCCAAAATTCAGAAAAATAAAAACAAAAACTATAAACCAAAGCATTAAATAAAAAATCTTATCATAACCACCAATCAGGCCATAAGTTTCATCATGATGTACGATATGGCCTTTTTCCGCTGACTGCTGAAGCTGATGCACCAGCAGCGCTCTGGACTCAGCACCACACCATCGTCAGCCAACAGGACGCACTGGATGCGCAGACAGGTCGTAAATATCCAGAGTTTTTGGGCATTGGTTAATATGGTCAGTATTCTTACTTAAACGCCGTATAGCTATAGGGTAAGGAAAAGAGTATACGAGTATCAACAAGGAGAGCAGGTATAACACCCGCTCTTAGTGTAGCTGATGATGGTTTCAGTGGAAAAAAGTATACAGATAATGTCCACTTGCGTTTGAGGTTGAAATGCTCACGGAAATGAAATGACAATGATCCCGAACGGATGATCACCGTCGCGCGAGACGGAGGCAGAATTATAAGTAGAATTATGAGGCAACGTCAGTGGCAGTAATAAAACTGATGCCCGTGGACGAGTAATAAATAAATTTTAGTTTATTTTGTTTCTGTTCTCCTTACACATAAGACTTGAGTTAAATTGAAGGTTCGAGTGGATTTTTGTGGATGTTTGAAGAATGTTTTATAAGATGCTTCGCTTGAGTTCATTTTACTTTGTATAGTTTGATAGGAAAATAGTTAGAATTTGTTTTGTTATGTACATTTCGATCAATGGAGAGCTCCAAGAAAGTGGCATTTGTCCGTTGGTCCGTATAAATCTTTCTGTCTTAACATCACTATGCCTATTTTTATTCAAATCGATCTAATTATGTAACTTATGTTCTTTTATTTGCTTCAAATTCAATGCAGAACTTTATATGTGAAAAACTCAAAAACTCCGCCTGAAAAATGTATGAATTTTTGAGAGCCTAAATTGATTGAAGCTTTTTTAAATGCTATCTTTTATTTGT
Organism: Eupeodes latifasciatus; assembly: GCA_920104205.1. Lineage (NCBI taxonomy): Eukaryota > Metazoa > Arthropoda > Insecta > Diptera > Syrphidae > Eupeodes > Eupeodes latifasciatus. The sequence goes on from OV049926.1 coordinate 120,994,986, forward strand.
TATTCCATTTTATAGGCCGGTAGCTTTTTGAAATATTAAAAATTTTGCAATTTAAAGGCATATAAAAAAGTAACATTTGTGTGTCGTCAAACTTAATGTTTGTGTACTTTTTGCAATAAAAAAAGCATTTAATTAGCTACAAATCTGAGATCAACATTTTTTGATTCTACCACAAAGTGTCCGTTAAAGTAAGGAACATGGAACATAAAGACACGCAAGCCGTGTCTTGTAATGGTAGAATGTCTTCGTTCCTCCCTGTTAATAATGGTGTTCCTCAAGGATCAATCCTGGGACCTTTACTGTTTTCATTGTTCATTAATGATCTGCCCTCTGTTTTGTCTTACTGTCAGTTTCATATCTATGCAGATGATGTCCAATTATATATTAGCTTTCCTGAGATGATGCTTAAGGATGCAATATCCAAAATGAACATTGATTTACAGGCTATATATGATTGGTCGACACGGAACGGACTTAAACTCAATCCTGAAAAAACGAAAGCTCTTCCAATTTCAATAAAAAAAAACAAACCCAGATAATTTCCCTCCCGTTATGTTGAATAATTGTATTATTGAATATGTTGCCCAAGTTAGAAATTTAGGTTTGGTCTTTAACAACAGGTTAACTTGAAATAACCATGTCGATACCGTTGTGTCTAAGATTTATGCTTTACTTAGAGGACTATCTGTTACTAAATCCGTACTGCCTACCCATATTAAATTAAAGCTGGTAAAAGCACTTGTTCTACCTATAATAACATACGGGTGTGAGCTGTTTGCTGATCTTGATTCTCAATCAGCTCATAAATTAAAAGTGGCATTTAATGCAATAGCTCGGTTTGTTTTTAACCTACGTAGGTTCGATCATGTCTCTTTTCAAGCTCGTCAGCTTTTCAATTGCGATCTGGTAGCTTTCTTCAAATATCGTTGTTGCATTTTACTCTTCAAATTGATTGTTAAAAAGACTCCTAGTTATCTTTGTGACAGACTTAATTTTTGTGCTTCTAGCCGTTCCATTTTATTGCGCTCGTCCACCTTTACGTGTTTGACATCGTGCAGGCAATTTTTCGTTCATGCTGTTAGACTGTGGAATAACCTTCCCAGTCACATGAGGTCTGGAATCGAAAACAGAAAGTTTCAAGCAATTTGTTTTGAATATTTTTCAAACTTGAACTGAACATACTTTTAAATTAATCATTTTCAATGTTATTTCTTGCGTCTTGATTCATATAACTTTTAATTAATTTTTGTTTTGCTCTGAAATCTTTAATTCTTAATTTTAGTGCATTTTTAATGTATATTTAATTTTAATTAATTTTTTGTTAACTTTGTTCTCACACGCTTGGTTACATTATCAGAACACCCTCACATAACTTTGTAATAATATTAAACACCCTATCATAACAAAGTATCTTTATATAAACAAAATGTAATGCTTACACATTGATTCATAATTTCATCTCATAGCGGATGATGATATCCGATATTATAAATATCATAACAAAGTATCTTTATATAAACAAAATGTAATGCTCACACATTGATTCATAATTTCATCTCATAAGCGGATGATGATATCCGATATTATAAATACCATATCAGCACTTTTTGCCTTCAGTAACTTGTGTGCCCAAAGCATCTTAAATAATTCTAAAAGAATTCTTGTGTCAGCAATTTTAAAAGACAAAGGAAAGCAAACGATCTTCAGCCGAAGATAGATTTGCTTAAGTAAACATTTTATAAGTATAAAAAGGGTTTCATCGATCAATGAGAGTTCAGTTCACAGTTGTCATTCTACGTATAGCCTAAGATTTCCCCCCACCAGTGGTAAGGGATCTGAAGCTTTGATTTAATAAATAATATTAAGTTTAAAATACATTGAATGCGTTTTATTTAATTGTTGATTGTGATCTTCTGCGATCACAAAAATATATTTTTTATTGAAATAAAGAATCGGAAACGAAATTGGCGCAGTCGGTAGGATCTCGAAAGATCAAAATATATTGAATCTTACTTTATTAAAAGTTTAATTCGGGATCGTCCTAAAACTAAATAAAATAGTTAGTACCGGTAAAGTAAAATTACTAAATAGTGCTATAGGACAGTGAAAAATAAAAAAATATATTTTTGTTCAGTGAAAAGCATCGTAAATCAAGATCCGAAAGGACAATTTTACAAAGTCTCATAGAGAGAATGCTTGACTAATAAAACAATTAAATAAAATACTAAATGCAACCAGAAGGAAATCTTCAAAAGGAAGCATATACAGAAAGTGAACTCAGTGTTAAATTAAAATTAACAAAAAGTGCTACTAAATGCAACCAGAAGGAAATCTTCAAAAGGAAGCATACAGAAAGTGAACTCAGTGTTAAATTAAAATTAACAAAAAGTGCTACTAAATGCAACCAGAAGGAAATCTTCAAAAGGAAGCATACAGAAAGTGAACTCAGTGTTAAATTAAAATTAACAAAAAGTGTTACTAAATGCAACCAGAAAAAATAAATCTTCAAGAGGGAGCAGAGGCCCCGCAAGTAAAGGAACCACATATAGAAGTAAATTCACAAAGTTGGATAGACGACGAAGCAACAGCTGATTTCCAGGAACATATCAGATCAATTCAGCAAAAGTTGAGAAGAAAACAACTTCAACGAAATAAAATTAAAGACAAATAAAAAGTTAAAAGTGCTACAAAAAAAAAAAATATATATATGACATTACTTTAAAAAGAGTAAATTAATAAAAAGAAGGAAGAACAACTGTACGTGGCAAAATTATCCAAGTCGAAAGCCCCAACGTGTTCAATAAATGAAGAAATATACACCATACAACAAACCAGCTGCGTTAACATATAATACCGAGGAAGAAAAAACTTCAAAATCAACAGATCCTGCAGCAATCCAGCAATCAAAAGAAATTGAGCAAGCAGAAGAAAAAATTGAAAATAAGGTAAAAATGGCTACAATAAATATCGACCCCTTAAAATTAGTAAAGAATTTACCAAATTTTAATGGTAAATCATGTAATATTATTATATTTATTAAAAAAGCAGAATTTGTAATAAGTTCATGTAGTTTGTATAACGAAGGTTCACAAGAATTTATATTAAGTGAAATAAAATCAAAAATAACAGATTTCGCCCTAGAGGTAGTATTAAGGAGTGGCGACCCTAATAATTGGCAAGACATAAAAAATATTCTAGTAAAGAATTTTGGTGAGAAAGAATCTTTTCTAAAATTAAAAGAACTAGCAGATAAAGTTTATTCAAAAAACATTTCTCAACTATATAATACATTCTCAGAAATCCTCTGTAGACTAAATAATAAATATTATTTATCTGAAAATAAACCGGAAGAATACAATCCTTTCAATAATGAAGCGTCATTATTATCTAAATTTTGTGAAAGAATACCCCCGAACGCAAGTTCAATAATAATCAATCATAACATAACAACCCTTAGTGAAGCTTTTTATAAATTAGAATCTTGTCATTGGACAAAAGAAGAAAATAATTATAATGATAGAAATACTCGAAACTATAGAACTGGAAATAACAATAATAATTTTAACGACAAAAACTATAAAAAATATAATAATTACAATACAAATCAAAGATTTGATAGAAATTACAAAAACGAATCAGGAAATTCAAATAACTATAGGAATTTCAATAATAAAGGTCAAAACTTTTATAGAAACAATAATCAAAACTATAGAAACCAAAATGAACGAAATTATAGGCAACCAAATAGAAGTGGAAATTATTCTAATAATAATCGTAATCCATTTGCTACACAAAATAAAAAGAATGATCTAGAACCAATGGAAATAGATCACCTTACTCAAAATACAGCAAATTTTCAAACACCCGCCTCAACAGACCATTACCCTGCATAGATGTTCATATTCTTAATAAAAAACTTAGATTTTTAGTAGACACAGGAGCAGCTACATCTATTTTAAAAGAAAATATATTTCCAAGACATTATGAAAGTAAATTAGACAAACCAGTTATAATTAAAGCATTATATAATGAAAATCAAATAAATTCAAAAATAATTTTACCATTACCAATCGAATTTAATAAAAAAGAATCAACCATGGAATTTTTAATTACACCAATTACAAACAGTTCGTTTGACGGAATTTTAGGAAATAATGTCCTTATACCATTAGAAGCTGAAATATCATATTATACACATACTTTGAAAATAAAAAAATACTATTATCCCATTAATGACAAAACCAAAGGAATACCCTTTAGATAGATACATTCAGGAATTATCAAATACACAAATAGATTTATGTGGTATTGATGTAGTTTTACAAGATTTAACTGATAAATTAACTGAACATTATATGAACAAAGAAGAAAAGAAAGCTCTGAATCAAATATTAAAAAATAATAAACAATTATTCTATAGCGAAGGAGATATCTTAACTAACGTAAAAGAAGTAACACACAACATTGAAACTAAAAGTGATAAACCAATATATTCACGACTATATAGATATCCAGAAGTACATACAAAAGAAGTCGATAAACAAATAATCGAAATGTTAGATCAAGGCATAATAAAAGAAAGCAACAGTCCATATAATGCTCCTATCTGGGTTGTACCCAAAAAGATAGACAATTCAGGACTTAAGAAATGGCGAATTGTTATAGATTATAGAAAACTTAACGAAGTAACCGTGGAAGACAAGTTTCCTATTCCAAACATTGAAGACATTTTTAGTAAATTGGGAAGATCCCAATATTTTACCACATTAGCCACAATTCATAGTGGAATAGAGGAAAGAAATGATCACATAGGAATTTCAGAATTACCTACAAATATGTTTAAGCATCAAATAGAAATTATAGAGTCAGACAATGAAGGTAAAGATATAAAATATATATACAAAGGTATAAGAAGACTCACTATTAAATCAAAAGATATAGGTGAATATTTTACTGAAGCATTAAGGGAATTTTTACCTGATCACGGAAATGTGGCAGTATATTGTCCAAGTGATACTTTATTTTGCAAAATTCAGGAAAAATATGTTGAGCTTTACAGCAATCAAAGTAAGCTAAAATTACTGAGATGCATTACTCTTTTAAAAGATTTAAGTAATACAGACGATGCGTTGAATCTCATTCAAAGGATTCATGAACAATTTAATCACAGAGGAATACAAGAAACATATCTTGAAATTAAAAATGAATATTATTTTCCAAAATTAAGAGAAATAATAAGAAGATACATTAACAATTGTACTATATGTCAAACAGCAAAACATGATAGAAGTCCAGAAAAAATAAAATTTGAAATGAGCAAAACTGCACTTAAGCCAAACGAGCTAATACACATGGACATTTATATTCCAAGTAAAGATATTTACTTTTTAACAATTATAGATAAATTTACTAAGCATTTGACAGCCTTTCCCATAGCTAGTAGAAACACTCATAAAATTATTGAGCAACTTAAACTTAGAAATTCTATATTAGGCAAACCCCAAGAAATAGTTTGCGACAATGAGTTTAATAGCCTAGCATTTAAAGAATATTGCAATGAAGAAGGAATTAAAATAAAACTCATAACCCCAAATCATAAGACAGGAAATTCAGATGTAGAAAGAGTGCATGGTACACTTAATGAACATATAAGAATATATAATGCACAAGAAGAGAAAAAGAACATATTAAACCTAAGAGAAAAAGTAATAAAAGCAGTTAGTATATATAATTGTACAATCCATTCAACAATATTAAGAAAACCTATAGATTTTATTCAAAACAAAATAAAAGTAGAAGATTTAGAAGAGATAGGAAAAAGGATCCAAACAGTTAAAGAAAATAATATTAATAAAAGAAATCAAAATAAAGCAGATTTTATTGAACCAGATTTAAAAAAAGACGTTTACGTAAAAGCTGACGTAGTAAGAACAGCAAAGAAGATAGCTGCAAAATATAAAAAGACCAAAGTAGAAAAAATTGATAATAAATATTATGCAAATAATAAAAAATTACATAAAACCCATTTCAAAAGAAAATATAAATATCAAAGTAGTGATAATAATAATTTAATCTCTTTACAGCCAAAATGAAAACCATAATTATAATTGTATTATTCACTTTTACCATAGTGAAATCAGAATTTTTATTACAAGAAATTCATAATCAAGCAGGATATATATTTATAAAACAAGAACCCATCGAATTAATCGAAAAATATGATAAAATACTCCATATAATTAATTTAGAAACTTACAATGAAATAATTAAACAAATTGAATTTTCTATAGAAACAGGCTATAACAATTTTCAAGACTTAAGATTAAAAAGATTAATGACAGAAGCTTTAGGAGATTCTAAATCCAAATTACATAGCATACTTCCTTATTCAAGACAAAGGAGAGGATTAATAAACATGGGAGGTAACGCACTCCATTTTCTTTTTGGAGTGATGGATAATGATGAAAGATTAGAGATTGAGAATCATTTAAAAATAATTGAAGAAAACAATATGAATGCTATGACAGAATTAAATAAACAAATAGGTATAAATACGCAATTCCAAACAGAATTAGAAACAATGGCAGACCGTATAAACAAACACCAGTATATATTAAGAAACTTTATTAATTCCACAGAAATAAAACAAGAAAATCTAGCTAAAAGCATATTATCATTACAAATAAATACAGATATAATGCTGTTAAACAATGAAATAGAAAAATTACAAGACAATGTAGTCTTTTCAAGATTAGGAATTCTAGGGAGAAATATCTTAACTAAAGAAGAAAATGAACGATTCAATATAACCATTAATAAATTAAAATATATTGAGAGCAGCCTATTAACTAGAAATAACAAATTAGTTTTTGTTTTAAAAATACCAGTATTTACACATAAATGTGAAAACATAATGATTCTACCTATACCAAACGATCAAGGACTTGAAGTCGAAATATCAAAATACAACTATATAATTTGTAACAAAACATTATATGAAAACAATGAAATTAAATATCTTAAACATTTAAAGAAAAGTCCAATATGTATTCAAAACCTATATAAAACAAAATATGAAAACTGTAAGATAAGATCAAATAAAGATCAAGAATTAATAGAATTAGAAGATGGACTTGTATTAACAAAAAACTTAGTAGAAACAAGTCTAAATGAATATTGTAACAATATTGAATATAAAATTATTAAGAACAACCTTGTACATTTTAAAGATTGTAACATTAAAATAAATGCAACTTTATATATAAATCGAAAAGAAACTTTTAAACAAAATATTATAATTCCACTATATAACACATTAAACATTACAAAAATTAATGTTACATTAGAAGATATACATATAAATCAAATTGAAAATTTGAAAGAATTGCAAGCAATAAGATACCAAAACAATATAAAACATGTTATATCATATACTAGTATAACAATCATAATTATTATAATTGCAATTTTATTATTATATTTTAAACGTCGAGAAACCCATAAATTTAAAATTGAAAATAGAATTATAGATACTCAGGAGAGCATCAAACTTAAGGGGGGAGGGGTTACATTATCAGAACACCCTCACATAACTTTGTAATAATATTAAACACCCTATCATAACAAAGTATCTTTATATAAACAAAATGTAATGCTCACACATTGATTCATAATTTCATCTCATAGCGGATGATGATATCCGATATTATAAATATCATAACAAAGTATCTTTATATAAACAAAATGTAATGCTCACACATTGATTCATAATTTCATCTCATAAGCGGATGATGATATCCGATATTATAAATACCATATCAGCACTTTTTGCCTTCAGTAACTTGTGTGCCCAAAGCATCTTAAATAATTCTAAAAGAATTCTTGTGTCAGCAATTTTAAAAGACAAAGGAAAGCAAACGATCTTCAGCCGAAGATAGATTTGCTTAAGTAAACATTTTATAAGTATAAAAAGGGTTTCATCGATCAATGAGAGTTCAGTTCACAGTTGTCATTCTACGTATAGCCTAAGATTTCCCCCCACCAGTGGTAAGGGATCTGAAGCTTTGATTTAATAAATAATATTAAGTTTAAAATACATTGAATGCGTTTTATTTAATTGTTGATTGTGATCTTCTGCGATCACAAAAATATATTTTTTATTGAAATAAAGAATCGGAAACGAAATTGCTTGTAAATATTTCTTTTGTTAATTGTATCTTAAATCAATGTTTTATATCCTGTACTATTTATAAGTTTAACTTGATGTACAGCTGACATACAAATAAATAAATATCAAAATAAAGGGTGGGCCGTTAATAAGTGCACTTTTTGTCTCGCTCTAACTCCCGAACGAAATAACCGAGACGCGCGGGGATGGTATCTCCTTGCAGCTCGAGATCTAAATTTTTAGTCGCAATGAGTCCGTTCACGGGAGAGCAGCGCGCTTTCTGCGTTCGCGCCTTTTATGAAAACAATCGCTCATACGTGACTGTTCGTCGGCTTTTTCGGGTAAAGTTTGGATTACGCAACATCACCGAGTGTTCAAGTACGAATGTAATCAAAAATTGGATCGTAACATTCGAGGCAACGGGATCAACGCAAAAACTTCGACCTACAGGACGCCCACGTTCCAGGCGGACTGCAGAAACAATTGAACGCGTACAAGCTTCTGTGCGCGAGGATCCAAGAAGCTCTACACGGAAACGCGATGCGGCCCTGGGAGTACCCAGAACGACTTTACGTCGCATTTTACGGGATGATTTGAAGTTATACCCTTACAAAATTCAGATTGTCCAAGATTTGAAAGAATCCGATTTTGTTTCACGGTTCAATTTCGCAACAGAAATGTTACGGAGATTCCCTCACTTCAATAACATTATCTTCTCAGACGAAGCTCATTTTCATGTCAACGGATTTGTTAATTTACAAAATTGTCGATACTGGGGAACAGAAAATCCACATTTAAAACATGGACGACCGTTACACTCTCCGAAAGTGACCGTTTGGGCCGGAATAGCCAAGTGGGGGGTCATAGGGCCGTATTTTTATGAAGATCGATACGGGCGTAATGTTACTGTTAATTCAGAGCGTTATGTTTCGATGCTTAGAGATTTTTTAGCTCCAAAACTGCAAGAATCGAGTGGTTACACTATTCAGACCTGGTTCCAGCAAGATGGCGCTACAAGTAACGACTCTCTGGAGGTCGTTAGAGAAATGTTTCCTCGAAGGTTGATATCGAGGAGGGGTGATATTGCTTGGCCACCCAGGAGCCCTGACTTAACGCCACCGGATTTCTTTTTATGGGGCTACCTCAAGAGTAAGGTGTACTCTAATAATCCTTCAACGACGGCTGAATTAAAAGCGAACATTGAAGAAGAAATCCGCTTAATCACTCCGCAACTTTTGACAAAAGTGTTCCAAAATCTCAGAGTCAGATTGGAAGAGTGCTGTAGGCGAAATGGACAATATTTGGATGATTTAATTTTTAAAAAATAAAAATTCATTTCGTTTTGTATAATTTAAAATAAATATTTCATTTAAAAGCGCTACAGTTGTATTAATATAATTTTTTTTTAAGTGCACTTATTTACGGCCCACCCTGTATTAAATATACATATATGTTATTTATCATTAAATGAGAACAAATGAGTCTATGTTAATTATAATTTATAACACAATAAAATTAAATCGGCAAGAGTACGATAACTCAGGCGACAAGATATTATAACGGATTTTTTAAGAACTGTAAAAAACAATCATTTTTTACTATGGGAGGGGGGTCTATCTCCTCGCGTTTAGGCGGGAGGGGCAATTTAAAAAAATTATTATTTAAAATGGAAAAAATAATTAAAAAATAACGGTAATACTTTCTATTAAGTATTTTACATTTTGTTAAAGCCAACATTCTGTTCCATTAGCTAATTTTAGTAAAAAACGTTAAAAAAAGGTTTAAAATGTATTTTTTCAATACTTCAAGATTATCTACCACTATGTTTTTATTTTATAGAATTTATTGCTCTTATTTGTTTTTGATCAAAAACTGAAAACTAGATAATTTTATGCCTTAGTTTTTGAGAAAATTGAAAATAACCACAACTACTATTAATTTAATTCTTTTTTTTTTTTTGCTTGAGTGGTCTTATTTTGATAGTAATAATGGTAGATGCGAGTTTGGGTGTATGCAACTGTAGGATGTGTATGGGGGGCATGCTGCCCCCTGAAACCCCCCTGCTTGGGAACACTATATGAATTGGGGTGGGTGCAAGGTGGGCGGGTGTAAGGTGCGGTGAGTGCACACTATATGATTTGGGGTGGGTGCAAGGTGGGCGGGTGTAAGGTGCGGTGAGTGCAAGATGGGGTGCATGCAAAGTTTCTTTTGCATTTAAATAAGCTGGATTTAAGAAAAATTAATTTATCCTTGGTATATCTTAATCCATATTCGATTATTACTATCAAAATAAGACTACGTACATAAATACTCAATCAAGGAAAAATCAATTTAATTAAAATATTTTTTTATAGTAATTTTCAATTTTCTCAAGAACTAGAAGACATAAAATCATCTAGTTTTTAGTTTTTGATCAAAAATAAATAAGAGCAATCTAAAATTAAAACAATAGTAGATAATCTCGAAGTATTGAAAAATTACACTTTAAGACAATTTTGTTCAAAAACTTTGCATAGTTTTGACTTGATTTAAAAACAAGCTTATAGACAAAAGTGTTGGCATTAAAAAAATGTATAAAACTTAGTTGTACGTATTACCAATATTTTTAATTATTTTGTTTAGATTTAACGTACATATTTTTTTAAATTGCCCCTACCGCCTAAACGGGAGAAGATAGACTCCCCCTCCCATAGTAAAAAATGCTTGTTTTTAACTGTTCTATACAAATCCGTCATTAAACTTTGTCGCCTGAGTTATCGTACTCTCCCCTTAAATAACTTTATTTAGAACGTCTAAAAAAAAAATTCCAAAAGCCGGCGGCGGCTTTAAGTTATCTTTGATTTTGAGCAATCGCCATCTTCAATATTATTAGTTAACTTCAAATTTTAAATCTAGTCTTGTTCAGCTTCATCCATACCTACCTTTGAATCCATGATTATTTGCATTCAAAACTGGGAGCAGGTGAAAAAGATTAGGGCCATAAATCTATTTCGATTTCTAGGCAGCCTTTGGAACATCAGTGTTATCTGAGTTTTGGCATACAACATGTAGTTAACTTTTTTGTTGCTTTTCAAAAAATGGTATATATTAAACGTATTAATCATTTTTAAAATAGCTTAAAAACGCCCAGAAGCTGATTTTTATAAATATTTAAGTTTCTTTGAGTCAAAAACAAGGAACACATAAATAACAAATGCTATGAGCGGACTTACCACATTATATGTGTGTTCAGTGACGCTGTGCTGGACTGTTCTAGACAGAAAAGTACAGCTTTTTGCTGTTCATTGAGGTTTTTTCTGTGCTAACTTGTTCTACTTTCCTGTTCATTGACAAACCTAGAACAGTTTAGAACAGGATTTTCTGTTCTTGCTTTTGAGTCAGATCAGGTTAGAACAGAATCGTGAGAAATGTCAAAATCGAAATTGTCATTTTTTTTGTTTACGTTTTGATTTGGCTGTGCTTTGTGTTTTTTTTTTTCTCGTGATTTAAAAAAATTAAAATAAAGTTATTTTGTCAATTTGTTTTATTTGTTTAATTAAATAATTATAAAATATAATATAATAACTTTCAATGCAATTTCTTTTACATTTCATCAAAGAAAAGGTAATAACATTCGTCACACTTTCATTCCAATCATCTGAAGAGGAATCCGACGAAAAATCACTATCGGTGTCCGAACCACTAACATTTTCATTCAGTATTATCTTAGCAATCACTTGATTTTCCATTTCAATAATTTTTAATAATATTTTTCACAGTAAAAACACAAAAAATGAAAAAAATAAGCGAGAAACGAAAAATTCACACAATTTGCAATTTGTTTTGTTTTTTTTTTTTTGACAACTGACGTTTAACTGACTGTTCTAACTTGATCTGACGTTTCTCACGAAACTGTGCTGTCCTGTGCTGTTCTGATCTAGAAAAATCCTCACTGAACAGACTTTATTTTATCATCTAACTTGGAAACACTGAACTACACTTAGACTGAGAAAGATAAAGTCTAATATTTAAATATTGACTTTAAATTTTATTATTATAATTATTGACACAGAGTTAAATCCTCTTCATATCCAAAGTTCCTTAAATTCACTTTATTGGCGTTTCGTCCTGGGGTTTCACAAATAGGGAAGGTGCAAATTCATATCATACTGAAATATTTAGTCTGGTACAATTTAAGAATAGGACGGTGTCAAGACACTTTTATTTAATAGTTAATACTTAAATTTAAATTGCGCCAACTACAGAGGCATCAGTCTCCTGAACATTGCATATAAGATCCTTTCTGCCGTATTATGTGAACTTCTGAAGCCGTTCGTCAGCAACCTGATAAGTCTATATCAGTGTGGCTTCAGAATAGGAAAGTCCACCATCGACCAAATATTCACACTACGGCCGATCTTGGAAAAAACCCAGGAACTTTAAATCGATACCCACCATCTCTTTATCGATTTTAAAGCCGCGTATGGCAGCATCTATAAGGAAGAGCTCTACAGAGCAATGTCTAATTTTGGCATCCCATGTAAAAAATATCTGTTTATGCAGAATGACAATAGAGAATGCAAGCTGCTCCATTAAGGTCGGAAAAGATCTCACCGATGCATTTGATATGAGAAAAGGTTTCAGACAAGGTGATGCACTGTCATGCGACTTCTTCAACATTGTTCTGGAAAGAATTACTTAACTTAACCGTCAACACTAGAGTCACAATCATCCAAGGGTTCATCTAATTTCTCGGATACGCCGATGATATTGACATAATTGGAAGATCAAAGCGTGAAGTCAGTGGAGCGTTTTTGAGCATTGTGACGGAAGCGGAGAAGTTGAAATTTGTAATTTTTTGAGAAATGAAGTAGGCTTGTGACGTTTTTTGTTGTGGCTTGTGGTGTTTTTCCATATTACTTTCTTGTGACAAAAAAAAAACGAGATAATTCAAATTAATAAGGAACAATTTACAAAATTGCACTAGGAAAAACAACATTAACTTTTAAACTGCTGTCCTGAAAGACTATAAAAAGTGACTTATGTATGTTGTTTCTCCTTGTGACCACAAAACTCAAACTGAAAATACAGCTGAGTTATTTGAGGTTAAAATTTATATTGAAATCAATATATAGACAAATATCTCTTAATTTACAATTTGTTAACTCTGTGACGCAAAAAGGTACACTGAGGCGTATACGTACTTTTTTGTATTTTTATAATTTAACTTCTTTTTTTCTTTGCTATCTTTGCATTTTTGTTTCTCTGTGATTTAAGCTATTTTCTTGAGACTTTGCGCTGCATACCTGATTTAGCACATTTATAAGCTCTCCCTATAATTGCTGTCCAGGCTAAAACCCATAAACTACACCCTACCTTTCCTTACCAAACCAGTAAACATAGTTTTCCAGCTGTCGAGTGTCATACAAAAGATATATACGTGTCCTTTAAAACAAAAACTTGTGTGATTTGTAGCATAAACATCAAAAAAGAAAAATCCAAGTTGAAATCTCCTTTTCAGTCAGGTCTTGTTGTTTACCTCACGTCACATTTTGTAGGTACAACCTTTATTCCAACTCGTTAAAAAACAAATCGCATCTCGCATGCAAAATACGCAAATATGTAGATATTGTTAAAGCGAAATATTACTAATGGGTGATTTTTTTGAGGTTAGGATTTTCATGATTTAGTATTTGACAGATCACGCGGGATTTCAGACATGGTGTCAAAGAGAAAGATGCTCAGTATGCTTTGACATTTCATCATGAATAGACTTACTAACGAGCAACGCTTGCAAATCATTGAATTTTATTACCAAAATCAGTGTTCGGTTCGAAATGTTTTTATCGACAAATTTTGTTCAGCGATGAGGCTCATTTCTGGTTGAATGGCTACGTAAATAAGCAAAATTGCCGCATTTGGAGTGAAGAGCAACCAGAAGCCGTTCAAGAACTGCCCATGCATCCCGAAAAATGCACTGTTTGCTGTGGTTTGTACGCTGGTGGAATCATTGGACCGTATTTTTTCAAAGATGCTGTTGGACGCAACGTTACGGTGAATGGCGATCGCTATCGTACAATGCTAACAAACTTTTTGTTGCCAAAAATGGAAGAACTGAACTTGGTTGACATGTGGTTTCAACAAGATGGCGCTACATGCCACACAGCTCTCGATTCTATGGCCATTTTGAGGGAAAACTTCGGAGAACAATTCATCTCAAGGAATGGACCGGTAAGTTGGCCACCAAGATCATGCGATTTGACGCCTTTAGACTATTTTTTATGGGGCTACGTCAAGTCTAAAGTCTACACAAATAAGCCAGCAACTATTCCAGCTTTGGAAGACAACATTTCCGAAGAAATTCGGGCTATTCCGGCCGAAATGCTCGAAAAAGTTACCCAAAATTGGACTTTCCGAATGGACCACCTAAGACGCAGCCGCGGTCAACATTTAAATGAAATTATCTTCAAAAAGTAAATGTCATGGACCAATCTAACGTTTCAAATAAAGAATCGATGAGATTTTGCAAATTTTATGCGTTTTTTTTTTTTAAAGTTCTCAAGCTCTTAAAAAATCACCCGATAGTTTCATTGCGTTCGTTAAATAAACCTAAATAAGGATTCCAATATTACTCACCACATGTTACGTTATCTATGTCTGGTCTTGGGTCTACCTCTAAAACTTAATACTAACTTCTTCTGGAACACGCATGCATCCACGTATTCGAATGAAAACGATACAAAAAACAAACTAGATTGAAAACGTTCTCCGATGAGAACAAGATTTGCGTTTTAAATGAGCCCCATACCAATTATTGTCAAGTCTTGGATGTGTTTGTGCGTTTGGTTCTTGTATGTGGGTGTGTGTGTGGTGGGGAGGGGGAGGGTTTAGAATTATTTTAGATACCCAGAAGCCCAGAAGATTGAAATAACTTTTCAATATTATCGAACAAATTGTAGAATCCAAATCCCTCTACACCGCAGAACAACACAGCACCCCCGAAACAAATGCTTTGCACGTAGATTCATCTTTTTCCTAACCCTAAAACGATGATGCCAAAGAGAAAGGACAAAAGCCCTATCTGATGTTTTAGAGGGTTTAAATGGGCAGAACGCCGCACGTGTTAAGGGGCTAACTGCTAAACAAAAAGAGACTTCAACTCCAACTCCATCCAGATTCAGGAAAAAAAAGAATATCTAATAACAACAAGAACAACACCAACATGACTTTCGTTCAATCGTTCTACATGGACCTTGACGTCCATGTTGGATTTACGAGTTACGACTACGGCGACAGCAACGAACGAGCTACGGACGGATGTAGGTATACGCGCGCTGCTGTTCTTCTTGCAAATCACGAATTTTGCAGCAGCAAAAATGCTTTGCGTCAATTTATGAATGGAATCGGTCTGAGAGATCACGTTCGTGCACTGCCAGTTACAAGTCTGTCCATCACGTTCCATCTGGACGCCATCACCACCGCTACTGCCTTCGCCGCCCGCCTGTTTCTATTTATGGAGGGTGATGTTGGTGGGTAAACTGCATGCTCATGCCCATGCCCATAACCATACCCATACTCAAACACACAACCTTAACCGACAACAATAGATCCCCTAAGGGTGGAAGCTCTAATGAGTCTCGGCCGGGAACTATTCAAACATCTGGGTCAAGTTTTGAGGCAGACGCAAACCAGCATCAGCATAGCAGAGAAGGTGCCTGGTGCTGCTTGCTGCGTCTTTATCAGGTTCTCCAGGTCTTGGTACCTTACTACGGGACTAATGAAACGTTACGTTACGTGATGCGTGCAAGTAATTACTTGGCCGACCGACGACATCATCACAATGTAGCGCCGGCCAACGACGACGACGACACGGACGCCGCGCCGCCGCCGCCACCCTACCGTTGCCAAACCCTCTTCGGGCAACACAAAATGTGGAGCAGGTGATGATCGACATTTCTATTCAGCTCAGATACGCGATGGAGCTGAATTGAAGTGGTGCGGTGCGCAGGCAGGTAGCTGGTGTCGGTGGTCATGAGGGATTTGTATATGTCGACAACAATTTGTATTCGGGATTCGTTTGGTCTCGCACACTCTGCGTGTTCTCGTATAATATTCGTCGGTCTCAGTCCAGTCTCAGTCTCGGTCTCGGTATTATAGGCATAGGCATGGCATAATGCTGATGGTGATTTAGACTGTGATTTATTTGCATTCCGCATTTGAGATCTGGTGTACGTATATATTTTTTGTATATACGAGCACTGTCCCAAATAGGACATTTAACGGTTTTTGAAAGTTGAAGTTGACTTATGTTCTGTTAATGATGATATGGCTGGGGTTTAAACTTATTGAAAAGAAATTTTTGCGACGCGTCACGTCGATGAGAAATCGAAATTAAGAACAACAAAACAATTTTGAGGGCTTACCTATGTATATACATGAGTATACGACATACCTACCTATCTTCTATAGGTTATAGTTTTGGGTTAAAATGTTTGGGTTTGGTGCATAATAATTTATGCTGAATGAGTATCAGCGAAACAGGTTGTTTATAGGTGTTTTCGATTTGAACAACAATCAATAAGAATTTATAAGCAAAGTAGTAAATTCTTTAAATGTGTTATGGTCTAAAAACTTAAATTATATCTACCTATGTATATCTTCTCTGAACTTGATAAATTCCAATTAGAATCGATTTCTTTAGTCTTTGGGCACTACTTGGCACCAAATAAAATTATAAAACGAGTGAGTTGAATTAGGAAATTCGATAACAGAGTTTTTAGAACAACACGGGGTTAGACCTACATTTTAAGTTTTGTCATTTGGATAGTGACATAGTTTTAGGACCTTAAACTCTTATAGTCTGTAAGTTCAAAATCCACATGTGTCAAACGTTGGTCGTGGGTATAATAAACTCCAAAAAGAACAAAAATCAATAAGGCAACGTCAGCAAGACGACTAATGTCAGGATGCCCATGCATCCGGAAGAGTACTTACAAGATATGAAGGTATACATATGTATGTGAAGGTCTTCAATACTCTTTTTTGAAACGACGTATCTAAATAAATATATTAAGTGGCACAACAGTCTGTTTAGAATCAAGGCCTAGTACTTATAACTCTCAACCAATCCTGTGTGCGAGTAATGCTGTCAGGTATGGAGGGGACCTACAGTCTTAAGTCGAATCCGAACGGCATATCTGAGTAAGTACTTTTCATGACAAGAATTACTCTTGGAGGATTTGCAAATTCCTCGCAAGGGGCAGTAGGTACTCTTAGGTGGAACAGGCAGGGATTGAACTCAAGGCCTCAGGCATGACAGTCCAAAGCACTAACCATCACGCTACGGGTACTACGACGACGTATCTACCTACCTAATTACTGTCACTTTAATTTCACATGCATAGGTGCATATGTCTGGGTGTTGTGGAAGGAATACTGAACATTTTCATTGAATCTTGAAAAACCTTTCTAACACAACGAGAGCAGTTTTGACTCATGACAAGTACTTTTACATGAGCCTATATAAATTTAAATTAAAAAAACCTCGTTTTAATTTCACTAGTTATAAAACCTGAAATTAAAGCATTGAATATTCTTTTTGAAACATTATTTTACCTACATATGTATGTACATATGTACACATACATTATGTTGAATCCTGGAACACTTAGAACTTTCGTACTCCTAGTTTTACTGGAATCTGTAATAAATTTTTAAAAAAGCTTTTTCACTCAGCCGGAGAAATAATGACCCCCGACATTAATTATTCAAGAAAAATGGTTAAAAATAATACAAATTTTTAATTCGCATTACAATCCTTTTGTTTAAAAGAAGGGATTATGTGTTTTCTCCTCATACTAACCTAATTCCACCTAGAAAAGAAGAACTTTCTGAAAAATCTCAAAAATCCAAATGCACAAACGGCAACACCAGCAACGGAATTTAAGTGACAGAATAGATATTACACAAAACAAAAACCTCACAAGTCTTCTGCCATAGTAAATAAAACCTATAACCATCACCCCCGCTCCAGGAGAATAAAAAGAGATAGAAAAAAAAGCTATTTCATTTTGCATATTTCAGTCACATAGGCAGAGCTCTCACACAAAGGAAAAAAAAAAACAAACACATAAAAATACTTTACACACTGCCTCATAGTTTATACCTTCCTACAACTTGAAACGTGAAGCTATGTGCTTGACACACCAACTATACTTTACTCTTCCAAAGATCCCAAGCTCCAAGCTTAGGAAGATAGATAGGTATGATTTGAAAAAAAAAAAAAAAAAAAAAAAAAAACAACCAAAACAAACCTGAATTCTTCCTCCCGCATTCACACCATTTTCCTTAACCGCAAAGGAGTGAAGGAGACGCCCGATAACTCCTAATTGTCGCACATGACTTGTTGAATCGAGGCGTGGTTGAGAGTGGCTCTCTCAATAGAATAACAAAATCTGGTACTACTAGCTTGTAGCTGGTCCTGTTCTGCCTGTCGAACGAACGAACTTTAGAAACCAAAGACCAAGTCAGATACAAGTTACAGAGCTACTCCAAACTCACACACTCTCACGCGCACGCCATTATGTATTCGACGGTGATTCGACAAATCCCCTGGCAGTCACGTCCCGCCCATTTACGAAACCCGAACCTGAGCGGCTTCTGTGCGTGATGCTGCTTAAAATGCCACTGGTGCGCCTTGTACATGACTAGCGCAACGGTCAGGTTCCAGTTCCAGGCCTCTCGTACTCGTACACACAGTTATATTTGACTAAGGCTGTGTGTGTTGTGTTTATCTAACGCGATGGACGCCGTTCATTCGTTCAGCAATATGAAACAGTGTTTGTGCGCACCGTTGTATACACATCGACTTCAAAGTCGAATCGACATCCACCCTTACCGTAACCAACAACAGGCAACAACAACACCAACGAAGGCCTTACCGTCATCCTCATCATCAAACAAAAAGTTATTCGTGGCTGCACGAAGCCAACCACTGAAATCATGCAGAGCCTTTAGTTTCGTTTGTGACGTGAGTTATTCTGCACGTCCGCAGCAGAAACAGTTTAAGGAATATACTCGTACACCGACCGCGTTCAGTGGACAAATTTCTTTCTTTTTCTTCTTCTCTCACTTAAGCTGTCAAACAAAAGATCTTATACCTTCCTACGTTATAGGTATTTACTATTACTAAAGTCGAACATAGATAAGATAGCTCTGACAATTTTTAGACGTTTTTTTTTTGTATTTTTGGCCGCCTCATTCTGCTGCCGTTATTGCACGGCGAAGGTGGTGTGTTGTGATTGTGATTTTGTTTCGTTGTGTTACGTTACGTTTCGCATTATCGTTGCTACGTGTCGATTGTGTCTTGTGTGTGATTGGACTTGACTTGACTGCAGTGTTTTCCGAGTGATGTACTGCCATTGCATGTCGATGGTGTCTTCTTCCTTTTCCGGACGTCAATTGGTTGATCACACGAGTGAGTGAGCCCTCTGGCTATAGCTATTTAGCTATTACGTGCGGTCGTACTTTTTGCGTGCGTGTACTTTTGGTGCATTGCATTGTGCTCCTTGCACCTTGCAATCATTTGTATGTAAAACGCGCCGAGGTTATCGAAGAGGATACTAGTTGTTGTTCACTCCTACAAATACGTGTTTGTGATAATATTCAAAATATTTTTTGAACTATCGTCGCTGAATTCTTTCATTAAAATAAACTAATGGAGTTTCGTACCCGTTGTCAATTTTATAATAATACAAAATAAAAGATAAAAAAAAAACAAATGAACTGTTGACCGCCATTCAGGAAACGGAAATAAAAAATGTTAAATTAACTCTTTCTTATGTCATTTTCATTAATCGTAAACTAAATGAATGCGTTCAGGAAAAAGTGCGAGAAATTATAATTACCTACCTATTAGTGGAAAATAGTTTTCGGGTGGTGTGCGGTGTTTAAAGGACGATATTAATTTAAATTCGAAAAAGAAAACCTCATAATGTTACCTTATCAAGCTGTAGCTATGGATTATGCTGGTTATCAAAGACAAAGTTCAAGTGTCCCAACGGGACCGATGGCAATGAGCTCATTAGGAATGGGTGGATCACCATTTGGCCATTCTTGGCTGGTGCCAACTCAGGATTTGTGTGCGGTTCCTTACAAACAAATGCCAAATCAACATCAAAATGGAGGAATGCATCCGAATCAACAATCACTGGAACCTGGGCACGTTATTTTATAAAATTTTTACCATTTATTCCTCAATTGTTTTTTTAATTTGTTGATGCCAGTTCGCAAAATTACAAACTTATTAAGTTTAAGTCTTTAAAGGCTCTCAAAACTAATCGAACAAGAACAAGCTATATTTTCAAAAATATACTTTTTTATAGGCATAAATAGGTACATTTGGATCAATTAAATATTTTGGAAAACTTGAACGTTTTTGGGCTAGAATTAAAATATCGTACTTTATTCTGTAAATAAATTGACTGCTTTGACTTGTTAAAGAATTTCACTAAGAAATTGAAAAACCCCATCAGATGAACATCTACTGAAGAATTATGATATAAGCATTTTCATGGTGCAAACTGTTTCTATTATCCAACACCCTCAGCATCAAACGTTATTAAAAGCATTACACTCATAAACTTGCTCAAAAAATTAACATACTCGTACCATGAAAGCGACGGAGGTATAAAAGTTCATATTTATAAGTTATCATACCTATAATTCAACGATTGAAGTGGGTTTTCCTGAAAATCTGAAATATTTGTAAAACATAAATAAATTGAATTCGATGAGCTCAAAAGCGTATATCTTTAAAGTCCTTGATTTTTAATACTGTAGATAAATGTTTTATCAGTTCTAACGAAATGTGATAGGACCGTCAAAATATATTTCTTAAACGCGTCAACGCGACGGCTCAGATTTTCACCGATTTTTTCATATTGATAGATGTTTTTTGGCTATTGTCACATATTTAGTCTTGACAAATAAAACACATTTCAGTTACATAAACTTAAAACTTTTTGATTAAAAGTTGAAATCTCTACTGCAACCGAAAAAAGTCGTTTCGAAAATTGAGCTACGCAAAAGTGATGCTTTCGAAATGAGAAGCTATATGTACCTACCGAAACAAATTTGGAAAATTATTGGTTGAAAGACCAATTTTCGATATTTTTTAAAGATAAAAAACGTCATTACAATCAAATGTTTTAAAAGTTTCTAATTAAGTGAAGGCATACAGTTAATAATTCGAATTGAAGTTACTGAAACATCCCACTCTTTTCTGTTCAGGTAATCTTCTTCTACCTGTATACCTTCTGCTTTCCAACACCTTAGTTTTATTTTTGTATCTCTTTTATATTTTCAATACAAAACAATTATTATTACAACACACAAAGAAAAGACAATCAAAACAGTTAAGGGTCGTTTCATAAATTTCCTAATCTGTCAAAATAGTCTGTACTGTAATTTCTCTTTAAAAATAATTCTGCGAAACACACGTCAGTGATAATAACTGTTTTCCTATTTTCAATGCACCAGCACCTGTAAGAGGTGAGAAGGCAATCATATGAATCTTTTAACCAGATTTGATTTATGGGTTTCTGGTATTTTAACATTATCTAACATTATGACGTATTTTATAATTATGAGTCCTTATGTTTTCTTTTGCTCCCAATAAAAAGAAACAAAACTTTTAAATTGTACGTCGACATCTTTAATTTATTTCCACTTTGAGTTTAGGTACAACTTACATTTTGTCAATACCAAATCTAATAAGAATATTTTAAGAAAAGATACCTTCAATTTGAAAGATATCAACTTCAACTTTTTAGGATATTCTTTATGGACTCTATTAAATGTTTGATATAAAATGATAAACAGTTTTTTTTATAAACTTTATCGGTTATTAGTTTCTTTTTGAAAGTTTAAGTAGCTATCTATAGTTTTTTATGATGCCTCTTGGGTAGTTTTCACTTCACTCTGAATCAATGTTCTTTGTCGAGGCATAAAATGATACAACAAACTAATTTCGTGACTCTTTTATTACTAAATTGATATTCATGACTTATTTATAATAAGTATAGGTATAATTAGGAGTTTTACTTGAAACTCTAACTAGGTTAAAATATATCTTTTCAAATCAATGTTTTGTTTTAAATTCAGTCTTTTAAAAAAATTCAGTTTCACAACATTTTTGAATTTCATAAAATTTGGAAATTGTAAAGCAAATGTTTTCTTAAATTTTGTTATACATACGAGTATTTAGAAGTTTTTAAGAAAGCGTATGAAAATTTAAATATGTTAAATTGTTTTTTATTTGAAAATACAAATCTTTTTCTATTGTTATTTTAACTCAAGAATTAATCAATTTGTTCAACAAACCTTAATATTGTTTGCCTTAAGCCTGCCTCCCATTTGTTTTTCATCAATTCATTGAAAATTGAAAAAAGCTGAACAGGCAGACTCATCAATGTTTATTTTGAAAAGCAAACTTTTTCCAATTGTAATCAGAATTTTTAAAAATAAAGTAACCACTTACTCCCTATGGGATTAAGTCAAAAAAGGAAATAATGTTGAGACTTCGCGTATACGAGTATTATTGTCATCAATAGTCCATATAACTATTCAAATTTTGTATGACGTTCTGTCGTTTTCCAATTACACTGGTCGAAAAAATTATCTCTTTTTTCAGTTGCACAAACAAAACAATACTTTTTTTAAAGAATAAATGTCTTTATTTCGAATCTCGCCTTTAAATTTTTCTATCGCATCAGGTTTTTAAAATAAAATACAAACAACCAAAATGCCAAAACAACCAAAACAGGGTTTTAAAGACTAAGTTAAAACTCAAAAGATCTCTTAACAATAAATTTTATCATGATTTTGAAAAGTACAAATCTTTCTCTTTTATATACAATAAAGCATTTTAGTATCTTACTTAGTTTCTCGAAATTCTCATTATTTTTGAGTCTATATTTGAATCTATATGAAGTTTTGAGAAAAACTTGAATTTGATACTCTCTTAGTACTGATTTCGAATCCAATTTCTAATTTTAACTACTTTCTCAAGTTTTAAAAATACCCGTTTTCAAAATTATTTTTATATTTTTTTTTATCTAATTCAAAATCTTGATATAATAGAATTGTGTAGACAACAGATTCGTTTAAATAATAAAACATACTTTCAAACCATTTTGCTTTCTTTTAGATTTTTGTAAGACATCTAACAACTTTTGAGGTTTTTTTTTGAATATTATATCAAATAATAAAAATATTTTAACTGAATGTTGAAGAAAAGGTTTATAGATTTGGAAAACAATCACGTATCTACTTTATTTTACTCATAAAGTTATATAGCTTCAAAAAGCTTTATAATCGTGTTTTAAATAGTGATATCTCAAAAACCTGACGTGATACATTAATTTCGAAGTCGGATTTAAATTAAGGCCACCAAAACCCATTGCAAAAGTCCAATTTGAATGCTAGTAAGAAAAACTTGTCGACCAGTACTATTTAAGCATTAAACTCATTCAAGCTTAAGTTAACAAATTACTCGTGGCGTGATTATTAGTGCTTAGGACTGACATGCCAGAGGTCTTGGGTTAATCTAAAGTTTTTTATTGCCGGATACTGCCTCTTGCGAAAAATTGACAAATCCTCCAAAAGTAATTCTTGTCATGAAAAGTGCTTTCTTAAATTAGCCGTTCGAATTCGTCTTAAAAACTGTAGGTCCCTCCATCCCTGACAACATTTCTCGCACACACGAATCGTCGAAATTTGTAAGTCACTAGGCCCTAGTTCTCAACATACTGAAATTTTTATATTTTTAACAAGAAAACTTTTTGTTGAAACCACTATTTCTGTAGTCTTCCAGGGTCTGAGAATACAAATTCGTATTTTCTTGAATCCTCCGCAGTAGAGAGCTCATCACAATTGATCGTGCTGCAGCAATAGTACATCCATTTTAATGAGAAAAAGTCAGGCTTAATATGACTCAACGTTACATCAGATTGCATAAGTTATTGGTAATTTGTTTTATCAAACAGAAATCCTCTTTGCCTTACAGAAATGTATTTGAACAAATTGCATCCTTCTTAGGTACTCGTACCCATCATATAGGTATGTACAAACATCATTCTTTCTAAACATTGAAAACCTCTAGCATCCCGTTCGAAATCCAGACGAAAATATTTCTCATACTTCATAACAACACTCTGTCAAATGAAGAATAACATTAAATATGTCATCATGGCATATAAGTAATTGTCAGTAATTTATTTCCGTCAAAAATATAAGTCAGACAAAACAAAATACCAACAAAAACCGATAATACCTGTCCACATACGTTCATCATCAAGATGATGAAATATACCTGCGATGTGGTTAGCACTATATGGCAAGGTATTTATTTGAAAGGTACTGATGGTAAAGTCTTCTTTTATTGTTGCGGTCTTGAATGTATAACTCTATCACTATCCATATAGCTCACATAAAAGTTGTTGAAAAGATACTCCTGGTAACAAATTAGCCGACTTATCTGTCACTGCTTACATGAGAAAACGTCTGCTGCTGCAAACATATCTATCTTTTTTATTTAAAAATATCTTAAGAAATATGATAATTCCCAAACAAAGGTTTAAAAACGAAAATATAAAACAAAACGTCACTTCATTCATCGTTCGTCGCATAGTCGTCTTCGTCTACGTCTTCGTTGTCGTCGTCGTCGGCGTGAGCGTCTTCATCTCGCGGCATTACTCTTTGAATCAAGCGCAATAAACTGTTCAACATTCAACACTCTATCAAGATGGTCATCCACTGTATTCCGCCGAACCGAATGGTCCATGGCAGTAGATATACAGTGGATATTCTGGTGTCTCCTCCGCTGCCGTTGGCTGTCACTTCTGACAGAGGCAAGCGGCTTGGTTTGAAACTGTCAAAAGCAGATAAAATCAGCTGTCCCTGGCATATGGAAATGCGCAATGAGCTGAACATGCGAACGCGAAGCGTTCATATAGATATTTGTTGGTTTTGTTGCTTTTTAACTTTTATTTTATTACACTGTTTGTGGGGAATTTTTATAATAATTATAATAGGCCTTACGTTTGCCACGGGCCAAAGAGGACAGTTTCCGCCGAAAATCTGGGTTTTAATTTTAGATCATAAGATCTCTTATCGCAGTCAAAAAGAGAACGTGATCCATACCTTAGGTATTTCAATCTCTCATTTTTGAACAGCACAATAAAAGTTTAATTTAATTTATTATCTACAACCTATTGCCCAAAAACTGATGTCTGCTGTTGCTTTAAAGACAAATTAGTTCAACTTGAGCATGAAAACATGAAAACATGCACAAATTCGGTAGCAATCAATCAGCAATCAATTTTGCCTTTCAAACTGGAGCAACACCATTCAATTTTGCAATAACGTTCGTCGCACTTTGACAAATGATCTCTGCAGTTCTTTCCACTTCCAATAAATTCGGATAAAAGCCAAGGTGTTGGAACGGAAAATATGCGTTTAATCATTTTCTTGTCATCATGGGTGACGTTGGCAATGATGCTAATGCGTATGATTCAAAGAAATACAATAAAACGAAGGTATTTTTCAGTATAGTCTTTGGTTCGTTATATTTTCAGAACATTGATGCATTTCATGCTTCATTTGTTTCGTTCAATTTATCTTATCGGAGTGTTTCTCTTCGTTTTCCATTCGAATTGAAAAATTCACTTAGAACACTTTGAAGTATGATGGTAGGTAAATGTGTTTTTTGTTTTTTTGTTTTTTTTTTTATATATAAATACGAATAATACCAGCAAAAAGCAATTTTATTTTCTTAAATTGACAGGTGACGAATGACAGTTGCGTTCTGTTCTCCCTTCTCTCCCTCTAAACTCTGTTCATCGACACAAATGACACTCAATCAAAACTACAAAGTATTTCCATGTCTTCTTTTTTGACATCAAAATCGTGTTGTAGAACATACAAGCTAATCGCTTGTAATTACCACCCTTAGAAAATTGTGTTAGGCAACCCCATAATTACGTGTTTACAAGCTAATTTGGCAGGGTTCTCCTTCGTTTCTTCGTCGTTTATTCGATGATGATGATGATGAGATGGGGTGAATATTGTCTTTCCCCATATGGCAGAGTAAAATAAAATGAAACTGCCTCTGCCATGCCAACAAGAAAATGTGAATTCTTCGTTAATTTCATCAGTGGATGTCGTTCTTTAAACGAACAGAACTTCTAGCAGAAAACAGTAAATGGCAATATGTACATTTTCATACATAATCCACCTTTTATCCTTTTTAAAAATAGGACATCTATGTATTAATTTTTGGCAATCGCATCAGCAACAATAACATTTCATCACACATAAAATATTTAATCCTTATAGAATTTGCAGGGATTAAGACGTCTTGAACAATACTTTTCTTATGCGGTTGCGGTATCGTGAATCAACTTTATATCAGTAGAAATGATCTTTTGATCTTGGCGCTTAAATCTTATAGATAAATCGATTGTTGATATAAAAGAAATAAAACATTGTTAGAGATTTTACCACAAAACAAAGTCACTGAAGTGCAACAACTAATCCATTTTGTTTTGTGACATAATTTTGTGTTTACACTATGAGAACTTTGGTAATCGATTGTTAAGGCTGTGAATTTTCTTTAAGATTGTTTTCTTTTATTTTTAATTCATTGTCAAAGTATTTTTAATAATATTAAGGAAATATAAAATGTTATAAGATACATTTATTTGGTGGTTTTCTGGAAAAACATTCTAATATTTTGTGAAGGGTAGGAACCTATTTTCGTTGGACAACTGTTTCACATTTACCTACATTTTTGTGTAATGAATGTTCAAGACAAGAAAAATGTGTGGAAATGCTCAGTTTTTCTTTTTGTTCAAAACATTCATAAGTAGAAAAATAATAATAAAAAAGTCAATAAATTAGGTGGCGCAACAGTCCATTTCAAAACTAGGGCCTAGTGACACAACTCTCAACCATTCCTGTGTGCGAGTAAAGTTGTCAGGGATGGAAGGGACCTACAGTTTTTAGCCGAATCCGAACGGATAATTTGAGATTCATGACAAGAATTACTCTTGGAGGATTTGTCAATTCCTCGGAAGAGGCAGTACCCGTGAAAACTTTTTTTAAATTAAGGTGGCACAGGCAGGGATTAAACCCAAGACCTCTGGCGTGACAGCCCTACACGCTAACCACGCCACGGGTACTTCTACAGAAAAATAATAACAGTACAAACAAATATTAAGTTAGTGGAATATCAACAAATGCAGTATAACCTAAATGTTAATTTCTTATAGCAATCAATTACAGGTTTCATTATGATAGTCACGCTATTTTGGTATCTGTCACTTTTGAAGTTTTAATCTTTTGACAGTTGACTAGTAAAAACTACACCATTACTCAAAATGGAAAGATACAAGTTTCAGGAAGGCATTTCAAATTCATTACAAAAATGTTATGTGAATTTTGCAGACTTAATTCTTAAAACTTTAGCGCTTCAAAGTCGTCCTTGTAAAGAACTTTCTTGGCTGACAATAGTGAACCTGGTGGAAAAATTTGAGATGCTAATAAAAGTTTGTAAAAATATTATTATTATATTCCATATTGTTCACGAAAGCTGACGTCGATATTTGGAATTAGGCATTTCAAAAAGGTATTTTGTATAAAGGCTTATGACTTTTAGGTTAAGTTAACACAAAATGGTGGTGTGATTAGACATTATTCTCGCAAGAACAGTTTTCTGATTTCTGACCATCTTATATACCGAAGAGGTGATCACAATTAACAAAATTCTTTAAAAGGATAGTGTGGTGCTTCAACAGAAGTCATGGTGATCACTTAGCTGATATCTACATAAATATAAATACAGTACATGAGTAATAACCAAGACATTAGTTTAATTTAAACCGCCATTGTTGATTGAATGTACAAGAATTTCGTCTTAAACTTATTGACAAATCAATATTTTATAAACTAAGTCTGCAGTTTATTAGCTTTGTTAATTATAAAAGAAATTTTAAGACAACAAACAATGCATAACCTTTGAATCTTGTAAGAACTTCGAAGATTTCAACTAAATTTTGAAAACATATAATTCGAACTCAGTTAGAATTTCAATAGAACACGTTTCTGGCTCTTGACAAAAACATATACAGTTATTTAAAAACGCTGTATAGAGCCTACATAAAGTTATGTAATCTCTATTATGCCTCTAAACGCAAAAATGCTATTTATAAAACTTATGCAAGGTTGCAATGCATAGTCCCATAATAAGCTAAACGCGTTTTGAGGTTGAATAGAGCCTACATAAGGAAATTATTGTTATTATTATTTCGTAAATGTCATTTTGATTTCTCTCCATTTTTGAAATTAAAATAAAAACAATAATGCCTCTCCAGTTTAGCTCGTTTATTAATGATTTAAAGAATTTAAATCGCGTTTTACCGACTCCAAGAAGGCGGAAAGGTTTTAGAAAAGGTTTAACCCAATGAGCCTAAGAAACGAAGAATTTAAAACGAATATATGTAGATTTTCGAAAGAGAATATCATAAAAATAATTTGAATTATTTTTTTATATTTTATTTGTTATGACAAACAGCTGATTTGATAGACAGATAAATGGAATAGATTGCTCCATTTTGGTACTTTTTTTGATATAAGCATTGTATAACTAAAATTAATAGCAGAATTTTTTATAAATGTTAATTTTCGCAACGTTACATAGAGCCTACATAAATCTTTATGCACTGTATAACTATTCATCTGTTTAGCGAATTCTATTAAATAAGACTGATAAAGTAAAACTTAAAATATATGTAGATATGTGTATATACTTCAGTTTCTATAGACATAAACATATCAATTGGAGTTCTCATTGCTTAAACTGATGGATTGGGTGACGAAACTCGTGTCAGTAATGTATCTTTTCTTAACTACATTATGTTGTTTTTTTGTCTTTATCCAAGACACACCCTTGAAATTTACAGCAGACTTACCTACCTACATTTCCTTTTAACATGAACTAGGGACTGACTAAAGCATTTCAAAAATACTCGTATTCTCTAGTAAAACTAAAGTATCGCATTATGTCTTTTTCCTATATACATATGTATAAATGGGTGATTTTGTGTCCACTCAGCATCGGAGATGGCATTCCATTTCCTCAGAAACCATAAAATAATCTCCGGGGATTCTGTATCTGTATATCGTCATCTTTGCAAATATTTTCATCACTCACCATCACTAGCAATTTCCCACAAAAAAAGGGGGAAGATTGAATTGAAATTGTCAGTTTAAGTTGAAGTCAACCCAACACTTTAGGTATAAGGTTGGTCTTGTCATTTAAGAAGATAGTTGGTTTGCTAAAAATTGTCCTCAACAATCTTTAAACATACTAAATGCTTATACATATATATGTATATTACTCTTATTCACTTCACAGAACGAAAAAAGTCATCCTATTGACTATTTTGGTAGTCAATATGACAATTTGGTAGTCAATTTTCAGCCGATAACCGCGATAGTCAAAAGAACAATTTTCGGTTGTCAATTTTGGGATCCGAATTTTTTTTACAATTTGGTAGTCAATATGACAACTGTAGTAGTCAATATGACAACTTTGGTTGAAAGAAATTGAAACTACGGTTGTCGTATTGACTAATGTAGTAGTCAATACGACAACTGCGGTAGTCAATATGACAACTGCGGTAGTCAATATGACAACTGCGGTAGTCAATACGACAACTGCGGTTGTCAATATGACAACTGCGGTAGTTAATACGACAACTGCGGTAGTCAATATGACAACTCTGGTAGTCAATACGACAACTGCTGTAGTCAATATGACAACTGCGATAGTCAATATGACAACTGCGATAGTCAATATGACAACTGCGATAGTCAATATGACAACTGCGGTAGTCAATATGACAACTGCAGTAGTCAATATGACAACTGCGGTAGTCAATATGACAACTGCGATAGTCAATATGACAACTGCGATAGTCAATATGACAACTGCGGTAGTCAATATGACAACTGCAGTAGTCAATATGACAACTGCGGTAGTCAATATGACAACTGCAGTAGTCAATATGACAACTGCGATAGTCAATATGACAACTGCGGTAGTCAATACGACAACTCAGGTAGTCAATATGACAACTGCGGTAGTCAATACGACAACTGCGGTAGTCAATATGACAACTCCGATAGTCAATATGACAACTGCAGTAGTCAATATGACAACTGCGGTAGTCAATATGACAACTGCGGTAGTCAATATGACAACTGCAGTAGTCAATATGACAACTGCGGTAGTCAATATGACAACTGCAGTAGTCAATATGACAACTTCGGTATTCAATATGACAACTACGATAGTCAATATGACAACTGCGATAGTCAATATGACAACTGCAGTAGTCAATATGACAACTGCGGTAGTCAATATGTCAACTGCAGTAGTCAATATGACAACTGCAGTAGTCAATATGACAACTGCGGTAGTCAATATGACAGCTGCGGTAGTCAATATGACAACTGCGGTAGTCAATACGACAACTGCGGTAGTCAATATGACAACTGCGGTAGTCAATGCGACAACTGCGGCAGTCAGTATGACAAGAAAATCCTAAAAAAAACATGATAAGATACTAGAATCCAAATTTTGTGGTCATCTCCCCCAGTTTGTTTCCAATCTGTAAAATCTTCAAAATTAAAATTTCATTTAAAACTAAATTAGTTTCTTAGTTATAAATACATTTATTTTAATCGCTTTTATGGGTATTTTTAATTAATATATTATTACATATATCTTAAATATAACTTGTTTGCAATAATATATAACTATATGCATTGTCTTAAAAAACTATAGCAACTTAATCTGTTCTTCTTATTTTTGTTGATTTATTTCTTAGGTTGAAATTATTTTTAACATCTTCTTTTTACTTAATGTGCTTACTATATATTTACATATTTTATTTTATAACTAAACATTTTTTTAAACATAAAAAAACATTGCAACCCAAGAAATAATTCATCAAAAATAACAATAACACAATACAAATTCTTTTATTTTAATTAACTTCAAGCTCTTATTATTAAGAATGTAGTAAGTATATTTAGCAATGCAAATATGTTATAAAACATTGCAATATGAGAAATAATACATCAACAATAAAAACAACAAATTAAGTTGCTTATGTTTATAATTAAATTAAATTATGTACTTAACGTATGCAGCATTGTTGACAGTTTTGGATTCATCTTTTTGGTTTTATTTGTGTTTGTTTTCATGTAAAAATAAAGTTCTATGAAATCCCAGAAATTCTCGCACGCTGGTGGATATTTTAAGTTGAATAAAAAAAAGCATTTGAAGCAGATGTCCACAGCTCTTAAGACATTAGTTGTCTTTAGTTTGTAGTCATCTAACAAAATGAAGTACTCATTTTTTTCCCTTAACGCCAGTATTAGAGGTTGAATGGTTTCACCTCTGGATTTCAGGAATGTTATGTGGTCCTCTAATACTTGCGTCGTCTCTCCTTCAAAGATGAATGCCATCAGTGAATCTTTGATGGTGAACTTGCTTCTTGACTTGGCCCCGGTGTTAGATTTTCTTGAAACTGCTGCTGTTGGAAATAAGTAGAAGTGAATACTTTTAAGTATCTCAAGCACAAAATCATCTGAAAAGAATGAAAATAAAAAAGTATGACATTAGTAAAGCATTGTTTCACATTTATGTATTTATTATTTTCATACAGATAATAAGAACATTTATTTTACACCTCAATTACTATAATTGATTATGTAGACATAATTAAGATATAGGTTTAAATTTAATTTAATTTGTATGTATGTTAACCATCATAAAAGAAAAAAAAATATTTATAACTGTGCATACCTTCTCCAAAATTTGTGTCTCCCAAGTCTTTCAATGTTTCTGTAACCTTTTTGTCCTTAATGTTTTCCATCAGGAAGTTTTTTAATGTTTTCCAATGGTCTTGCCACAAGGAAAGTATTAATGTGCTGGTTGGATGGAGCGTTTGAAAGTCTTTATCGATCTGATAACGAAACAAAATACATATAAACATGGTTATCAATCAATTTGTGCTCACTTAAGAACTGTTTAAGAAAAACTTAATATCTTCGAAATAAAAAAAAACTGTTTTTATTTTTTTAAAAACTAGGAGTCAAAAAGTTAAAAAAAAATTAAATTGTTCATGAAAAAATAATATTTAACTAACTTCGCATATTGTGTACAAATACAAATAGAAAAAGTATGAAGTTTTTTTTGATTTTTGATTTTAAAACTTGAAACTAAAACCAAATTCAAGAATTAAATGTATCTAAGCCTTGGAAACAAATGCCCAAAATTTTAAACGATTTAGTAAAATGTTAAGGCCATTTTAAACAAATGACTAAGCTTGAAAGATGATTTGCTAAAGTTAAAATCTTATGAGAGCAGTGGATGGAATGATCCAGGCAACAGTTGGGAATTCCAAATAACAGGTCCGTTTAAGCGTTTGCTTTTTTTATTTTCACCACCTGTCACTTTTTAGACATGTTTTGATGCTCTTTTTTTAATAAAAGACAATTAACAATTAACTAGTTAGCAATACAAAGAGAAAGGTTTAACATTTTGGACGCACTAAGTAAATATTTAGTAAATCGCTAACTAGTAAATTTTTAAACCCTTAACAATAGGTTGTTTAAAATTTTGCGCCAAAGTTTTTAACATATATTTTATGTGATTTGATGGAAAACAGAAGTTTGGAAAACATAAACGTCTATTCTTATACAACTTACCAGTCTATATCCATTAGGTTTTTTATAAAAGGGCCATTTTTCAAGTATTTCGGTTTGTTTGGTGGAGTTAAATATATCGTTCAGTCGAAATTGGCTACATGACGCCCACAAGCTATCAAATTCTTCGACCGATAAATTATCATACTTCAGGCTATTCAAACAAGTTTCGGCATCTGTCTCTGGATCTAAAATTGTAAGTTTAATCTGTTAATAAAGTGCGTTTTTAATACTGAATTATTAAATCCTAAATGTTTAATATTAAAATCAAACAGTTCTTAATCAAAGTTAAAACCTATATTTGTTTTTTAATTTGAAAGCATTTGTAAACTCAAGTATATCACGAAAGGCTACTTCGTTATTTTTTGTACTTACGGAATGATTTGTTGGTTTTTTTTTGTGGAGAAATAAGTTTTCTTTTTGCAGGTTGCAATTTCCGTGATTGTCTTCTTAAATTGAAGTATTTGAAATAAATTTTTCCTCTTTTTCCCATTCGATAAAACTCAGTTTTTTCAGAAGGAAACATCTGAGTTATTTCCTCTTCTAATTTTTGACTTGAACAAAGCGACAGATGGATGTTATTTTTGTCGAAATAGGTGGCAATCAGATTAATTAGTAAGTCACGTTGTTGTTGTTGAAAGCAATTATTTCTTTTGTAAAACTCCATCAACTGCTTTCCTCTATTTTTTTCTTCGAGGATTGTGGACAAGCTGATGTATGATGATTTTCCGTACTAGAAATTCATAGACATTATGGTCACTTCACTTTGATACCAAATTTCTAAAAAGGAACTTGTGAAACTGGAAATATTGATATCAGCGTTGCCGAAATGGCCCGATAGGGCCATTTTGGCCCTATTTAATTGATATGGCCCGGTGGCCCTAAAAATTTAAAATTGGCCCTCTAAAAAGTATTTGAACCAAGTACAGAATTCATATACACTAAGATTTCAATCCTTCACTGACGATGACGAGTTCGATTTATTTATTTTTCACTTAGGATGTTACCCAGATTCATAAATCATCACAAAATGTTTGTAGGTTTAATTAATTTAATTGATTTTTACTTTTCATGAACTAAACTGTGTTAAAACTTTACTTTGATTCATTAAATGAATGTGGTTTATTTTTGTTGTTTTTGAATGAATTTTATTATTTATGTTTTGTGACAATTATTTTTATAAACAAAATTGTGCCTAAAAAATGAATTTAAAAGATACAGTAGTGCATCTCCTTCATTTTGGTCTTTGGCCCCGAAACGACGAAAATGGCCCGATTTATTTTTAAAAGTGGCCCGATTTCAAAAAAAAAATCGGCAACGCTGATTGATATTCATAATGTTTATATTTTTTTAAGCCCTAGAAAACGATTATTATTTTTGTTTAGGCTTTTGTGGCTGATCATGCTGTTTCAATAAGCGTTTTAATTATATAGTTACATTACTGTTTCAAAATGCATTAATTACGCTTTTTACATTTTGTAAACAAATTTAATAATTGAAAGTTAATTTTGATAACTCAAGAAAAACGAAGATTTTTGGCAAATAATTAAAAGCTAAATAGTTCACAGTATGATCGCGGTAGTCAATATGACAACCGGGGTATTCAATTTGATGCAAATAAATTTCACTAAATGTTTTTTTTTCTGGCTTAGCAAATTGTTTTTTTTTTTTTTTTTTTTTTTTTTCTGTAGAATTGATACCCACGAATATTATTTTTTATAATTTAATAGATTTATTCTCTACTTCATTCAATTAATTTTGTACGTATATATTTCAAAATGCACTAATGATATTGTTGAACAATATTAGTTGACTTGATATTTCCAATAAATGACTTTGAAAATATTAAGTTCGCAGAGGACGCCATTACTTTGTATCGCAGATTATTTTTCTTATTTATAAATTGGTTTACCTTGTAATTTGTTTTATTTGAAGTCCTTGGGTGTATAAAAATGCACTAACGACACTAGTTAAAACTAATATTTTTCTTAAAATTGAGAATCTACGAAATTTGAAAATATTAAATTTTAGAAGAGACATTTTTTTTGCGAATCGAAGCAAGAGCTTAAAAAAGAATTATAATTTTTGGAAAACACTGGAAACTAAATAGAAAATTCTAAAGTTGTCATATTGACTACCGAGTTGTCATATTGACTATCGCAATAGTCAATAGGATGATTGCGGTAGTCAATGGTTTTTACAATTTTTTTTTTTGGCATTTCAAATTAGCATTTTTTATAGAATTAATATACCTTAGACTATTTGTTTTTAATTATATGATTTGATTTATCTTACACTCCGTTCAATAGATTTAAAATGCACCAATTGAATAATATAAGTTGACTTGATATGTGAATTTAACGACTTTGAAAAAAAAATAAGATAAATAAGGACGCCATAACCTAATATCTCAGAATATTTTTCTTATTAATACATTGTTTTACCTTGTAGTTTTTTTTTCAATTGAAGTTCTTATGTGTTTTTAAAAATGCACAAACGAGACTCGTTAAAACTTATACTTTCGAGGAATTTTTAATTTAAGAACTTTAAAAAATACTTAATTTCAGTAGAGAAATTGTTCCGCGACCAGAGCTCAAGAGAGAATAATGATTTTGGGAAAAAACTGAAAACTGAATGAAAATTCTAAAGTTGTCATATTGACTACCGAGTTGTCACATTGACTACCGAGTTGTCACATTGACTATCGCAATAGTCAATATAACAACTTTAGTTTCAACGTAACTGTGATTTACCGTTTTTGTCTGGAAATTAAGAGGGTTTGATTTTTGCACACTGAAAAAAATAAATTTTAAATATACATTTATTCTGGAAAAAAATAGTTATGTGTTTAATAAATATCACGTTTTTTACATACATACCTTGTTATCACTTTCTAAATATTATGCTAATACAAGTACATGCACTTAAAACACTTTAAAATCGAGGTTGAATACAGAAAAACTTTCGCGACCGTATAGAAAAATGATTGAAAAACTTACTTCAATTACAAGTACACTGAACGCAATCTATAAATATTTTCAGATTTTTATTTGTTTATGTCATGTATATGTAGGTGTCTGGCAAAGAAAAGCTTGTGGGGTTTGGTTTTTGTTAACAGGGAAAACGGAAAAATTAACAATATACATACTTTACTATTTTAAATTATTTCACTATTTTTGGCATATTCATTTGGAATCGTTAAAAATATGTATCTTATTTCTCGAATATTGAATTCAAGTTTTTAGGCTTTGCCTATGGACATTGTATTAAAAATGATAAAGTGCAAAAGTGAACGATGGAAAACTTGCAAAAATGATACCGGAAGCTCAGAAACTACAATAAAAAGACGCATTAGAAACTGATTTCGTTATGTAAAATCTGTACAATTACAGCGACATACAAATGTTTAAAAATTATTTAAAGCTGTAACTTCTAACTCTTTAAAGTAAAAGTTATTAAATTTTATGAACGTATTTCAAACAGTAAGCTGATTCTTATTTGTAAAACCTGTAAAATTAAAGTGCCGTCAATATGTTTGAAAAGTATTTGCAAAAGTCAAGTAACTATACTTTTCAAACACTGATGGATCACAGTATATGAAAACCATGAGAATTTGAATACGTTTGCTACGCTTGCACTAAACGTTATTTGTCAAAAGCTAACGTTTATTTATAAGACAACTATTAAATATTTACTTTGGTTTTCTAATTAATTATTATTAACTTCCCATATGAAGTTATTATAATCGGTCCGTTTTTTTGAAAAAAAAAAATCAAAAAACTGAAAAAAATGTTTGTCACGAATATTTTACAAACACAAAATTGATTTACATTTTAAAAACTATAGTTTTCAACATTCTGTCAAACTTTGAAAAAGATTTAATTGAAAGTTTTTAAAAAAAATTAAAAAATATTAGTAAAATTTGGTAAAAATTGATTATCAACTCAATTATCTTTCCAAAAATTTAAGATATTGGCTTGGAACTATTCATTCATGTGATCGAAATTTAGTTTAATTTTTATAAAAATGCAACCGTCAGTTTTTTCATAAAAATTAAAATTTACAAACAAAAATATGCAAATTAATAACATTTATATTCTATTCTCGATATCTCGTGAATATTATAAAGGTATTGACTTAATGATTTTTTTTTTGTGCTAAAATTTTAACGTAAAATATAATTCTAAGAAAACTCCAATCTGTATTTGTTTACATAAGAAATACAAATTTTCAAGAAATGCTCCTAAAATTTGTAAAAAATGGTTTTTGACTAAAGATCTCGTCAGCAAAAACATATTTTAAAATCAAACTATTTCATCACATTCAAAGTATTGTTGCAAGTTTTCAGTAAATTTTTTCGAAAAATTTAACTAACAACTTTTTTCAGAAAACACAAAAACCTGCAAAAAACAAAAGAACTAATAAGGAATGATTTTTGAATCAAGTGCTAGGAGACCAAATAAATATTGACTCCAAAATAATTATCTCAAACAAAATATTGTTCTGAATATTTTATGAAAGTTTTAAGCAAGATAAATTGACAGAAGGGATGGGAAATTATCAGTGTGGGTTGCATCCCAGAATCTTTTTTGGATTTCAGTTATACAACCGTGGTAGTCA
The DNA here is from genome assembly GCA_920104205.1 of Eupeodes latifasciatus. Taxonomy (NCBI): domain Eukaryota; kingdom Metazoa; phylum Arthropoda; class Insecta; order Diptera; family Syrphidae; genus Eupeodes; species Eupeodes latifasciatus. The sequence continues at coordinate 121,032,589 of OV049926.1, forward strand.
AAATGACAACAGCGGTAGTCAATATGACAACTGGGGTAGTCAATACGACAGTTTTTGTTGAAAACCGAAATCTAATTTGACTACCGGGTAGTCAATGTAACAATTCTCGATAGTCAATTTTGGTAGTCAATATGACAACCACGGTAGTCAATATGACAACTGCGGTTGTCAATAGGACAACTGCGGTAGTCAATATGACAACTGCGGTAGTCAATAGGACAACTGCGGTAGTCAATAGGGCAACTGCGGTAGTCAATATAACAATTCTCAATTGTCAATTTTGGTAGTCAATATGACAACCACGGTAGTCAATATGACAACTGCGGTAGTCAATAGGACAATTGGGGTAGTCAATATGACAACTGCGGTAGTCAATAGGACAACTGAGGTAGTCAATGTAACAATTCTCGATAGTCAATTTTGGTAGTCAGTATGACAACCACGGTAGTCAATATGACAACTGCGGTAGTCAATATGACAACTGCGGTAGTCAATATGACAACTGCGGTAGTAAATATAACAGTTCTCGATAGTAAATTTTGGTAGTCAATATGACAACCACGGTAGTCAATATGACAACCACGGTAGTCAATATGACAACCACGGTAGTCAATATGACAACTGCGGTAGTCAATAGGACAATTGCGGTAGTCAATATGACAACTGCGGTAGTCAATAGGACAACTGCTGTAGTCAATATGCAATTTTTTTTTTGAAAACCGAAATCTAATTTGAATACCAGGTAGTCAATGTAACAATTCTCGATAGTAAATTTTGGTAGTCAATATGACAACCACAGTAGTCAATATGACAACCACAGTAGTCAATATGACAACCACTGTAGTCAATATGACACCTGCGATAGTCAATATGACAACTGCGGTAGTCAATAGGACAACTGCGGTAGTCAATATAACAATTCTCGATAGTCAATTTTGGTAGTCAATATGACAACCACGGTTGTCAATATGACAACTGCGGTAGTCAATAGGACAATTGCGGTAGTCAATATGACAACTGCGGTAGTCAATAGGACAACTGCGGTAGTCAATATAACAATTCTTAATAGTCAATTTTGGTAGTCAATATGACAACCACGGTAGTCAATATGACAACTGCGGTAGTCAATAGGACAACTGCGGTAGTCAATAGGACAACTGCGGTAGTCAATATAACAATTCTCAATTGTCAATTTTGGTAGTCAATATTACAACCACGGTAGTCAATATGACAACTGCGGTAGTCAATAGGACAACTGGGGTAGTCAATATGACAATTTTTGTTGAAAACCGAAATATAATTTGACTACCGGGTAGTCAATGTAACAATTCTCGATAGTCAATTTTGGTAGTCAATATGACAACCAAATTGTCATATTGACTACCGAAGTTGTTCTATTGACTATTTCTGTTGTCATATTGACTACCGAAAATTGACAATCGAAAATTGTTCTATTGACTATCCAGTAGTCAATTTTAAAAAATTAGGTTGTCATATTGACTATTTTGGTAGTCAATGCGACAATTTGGCCAAATTTCAGGTTGACTATCGACGATTGTTAATATGACAACTTTTTTTTTTCTGTGTTTACCATTAAAAGAAAACAGAATTCGAAATTTAATTGTATATTTGTATTTTTTTTTCTTTGCAGAATTTTAGAATTACGAAAAGAAAAGTCACGAGATGCTGCTAGATCTAGACGTGGCAAAGAAAATTATGAATTTTATGAATTAGCCAAAATGCTTCCATTACCTGCCGCCATTACTAGCCAGTTGGATAAGGCATCAATAATAAGACTGACAATAAGTTATCTTAAGTTAAGAGATTTTTCAAGTCACGGTGATCCGCCATGGACGAGGGATAATTCAACAAATAGTAAAGTTTTAAAAAGTGAGTATACCTATAAGTAATCTATATTTTAAAGATGAAAGTTTTCTTACCAAAATCAAATTAATTTTTTAAACTTTTCTTGCTAGTATCTCCAACTTAAGGGGGGCGATAGATATAAAGAAAATCCATTTTTTCATAATTTATAAAATTAACATTTCAAAAATGTGTCTGTAAAATTTCGGAATAAAATTATCATTGTTTTTCTAAACGCTCTAACACTCTTTTGGTCTTTTGTATGATCAATCAAGTTCAACATTTACTCAGACAATCTTTTTTTTTAATTCTTGGTAAACAATCGTTATATAGTAAAGTACCTATTTAAAACAGTTTATGTTTGTCAAAACTTTAAACAAGTTTTTCTCAAAACAACTTTTTTAAGATTGTCGGGCAGAATAACTCAAAAAATTCTCAACCGATTCTACTGACATTTTTTTACACGTTTACTGTATACCTATAGTATTCGCTTCTAGTTAAACCTCATAACAATGCAAAAGAAAATTCAAAAATTAACCCTTTTTTGTTTTACTTAGAAGATATGTATATATTTTATAAACACATACAAATTAATTTTTAACTTCAAAAAGGAATTTATTGTAATCGGTCCGATTTGTCGAATTAAACATTTTGACATTTCTCGACGTTTCAAGATCCCTAGAATCTAAATTTTAGAGAGATGTCTGTACTTGCGTGTGTACGTTTGTTCAGGAAGCCTTTTTTGTCGTCCACATATCAAGAACCAGAGGAGATATCGACTTCAAATAAATTTTTTTATATACAGACAATAAAATATCACACAAACTATGTATTAACGCTGTATAGTATAATTTGACGTGATACAAAAGTTGTTTAATTCAGAAGAAGTAATGTTTCTTTTATAAATCAAATAAACTGAAAAAAACTTCAAACCAATTTCATCTTATAGAAAAGATGTTTGCAACATTCAATAAATTTTTTTTTTAAATTCAAATGTCAATTTTTTCCTAACAATTTAAATCTACAAAATTGATATTCAATTTTCAATATCTCGTGAATAAATAAAGGTATTGACTTCAAAATGATTTCATTCTGTGCTAAATTTTCTTTGAAAAAACAATAGGTATTTATTTATAAAAGAAATAAAAGCTTACAAGAAATGCAACTAAAATTGGAAAAAAATTGTTTTTCGACTAAAAATCTCGTTAACAAAAATAGATTTTGAAATCAAACTATTTCTTAACATGCAAAATATTGTTCGTAAATTCAATTGAAAATTTTTTAACAAAACACGAAAAACTACAAAAACAACAAAAAACTGAGAAGAAATCGTTTTCGACTCAAGTATTAGGAGAACAAAGAAAGATATTGACTTCAAATTATTTACATATACATATAACACAAAATATTGTTGTAAACATTTTGTTAAAGTTTAAAGCAAGACAAATCGACAGACGCGATGGGAAGTTGTCAGTGTGGATCGCATCTTTTTTTATTTCAAATCACCGTAGGAGAACTGAGAATGCCCGCCAACTGATGCCATTTCCGTTAGGTTCTCAGCAGATTCATTTTAATGGCAGCCATCTTGCAAAACAAACATTTGTTTGTTATATATATTATATATAATAAATAACACTTCACATTTTCAAAAAGATTCATTCATTCCTTCCAGTTTAAAAACAACCTTCAAAAAATGGTAAGAAATTCACGGGGTTACATGTATCGCCCCCCTTAAGCGATTTAAGACAATCTAAGGCTCGCTTCAGAGTTTCAAATGATGAAGTAATTTTGTGATTTCAAACCTTACCTAAATAAGATCCTAGTTAAGCAATCCTATACTGAAAATGCATTAACGTCATACTCATGTACTTAATCCAATACAATTTATTAGCGCTAGGAAAAATAATTTAATTCTCACTTTTGAAAATATTTTTGGACGAATTTAAACCTTATTTTACTTGTGTATTCATTATGTTGCCAATAATGGTTTGGCCTCGCATATACAAACGTCAGTGTGTTCAATTAACGGCAAAAATATGCAAATCGCTTAACATACTGATATGCGTCAACGCGTATTTTTTCAGTTCTCAAAAACAAAAACAAAACAATCACTTCTCGACTTGATAATATTTTGTCCTCGCTTAAATTCAATGTCCCACATGGCCATCACAGCATTACCCTTGATTGTGTCTCAGAAAATATTAATGTTGTTCAAAAATCAATCTTAAAGCCTTCATCATGAGTTATTTAAACCTCAACGTTAGTCATTCTATTGTCAAAAATAAAATAGAAAATAAAATACAATTTAATATAAATATAAATAAAAATATAAATATACTCGTTTATATATATTTATGTTTTGTGTCTGTTAAAATAGAAATCAAAATGGCCGATAGAATGTATTACAAAGTAATAAGGCAAAATGCGAGTAAAATTGTGCTCATTTAAAATTCTGTGAGTGTCCAATTGAATGTTTCACCAACCTACAAAACAAAATAGGAGGGAAAACGAATAACAAAAATAAAAAAGAATAAAACGAAGAAAATAAATAAAAATAAATGGAATTGTAGTGTTGGGGGTACCTATAGAATTAAATTTATGTAAAAATGTCGCGTATTTGGACGCAGCAGTGCTTTGCGCTCCACCATAAGACAAAATAATGCACATATGTACATAAAGATATTTCTATTTTAAATTTTCAACGCAACCAGAGTCCAGAAAAATATATAAAAGAAGTTTATAAATGTGAATGCAACTATAAGTATACTTTTGAACTCGGTTCGTACCTAGGTACAATCCGACCCACATTGTCCCTTATGCTATTGTGGCAGCCGCGGTGTTGACGACGCGAGGCGACGATGCCGATGATGCGGCAGGAAAGAACATTAAACGCAAACCTCTATTCATGCTTTTTGAACACAGTCCGTCATCGTCACCGACGACGATGACGATGTATGCCCCGTCACCGGCAGGGGGCAGGTGATGAGAATGAAAAACGCTTAGTGAACCTGTCCCAAAATGGCCTCTATCATACTCTTTGAAAATAGATATACGAGTTACGAATATATACCTTTCCTGTTAGTGGACGACAGCGACAACGACTCCGAAGACGACACATTATGTTGTGTGTCAACAATAAAGGAAATGCCAGTGGTGATATGGCCATTTGCATATCAATCCTCTCTCGGATGTCATTTTTGACAGAGACTATACAGAAAAACCAAAGTTCGAGTATTTATTTTGTATATTTTTTGATCTACGAAATTCGAAGAACTCAAAAATCGTCATCATCGGCTTTTTCGGTTTAAAAAAACACAGGGAGCCAAAAATAATTTAATGACAGCTCACAGAATTGATTATGGGTGGCTACCTAAATGCAAATAAAATAATAATAAAAATAATCGTATTTTTATTTTTTAATACCGCCATATTATCTTGTATTGGTGGCTTAAGTGACAGTTTTTTGTTTGCGTGGTTGTTTTTAATTTCAAAAATGGCGACTGACCACAGAGTCACAAATTTCAATAAAATGACTTCAATAAAATTTTGTTGAGAGCTTTCGAAATTTCAATAAAACGTGATTCGAATGCGAATGGAATGCGTTGTGGTTTAAATATAGTATATGTACGTATAGATGGGTAGGTAGAAACCCACTTTCGTGTTGAGAGACAATGTGACATTGGGTGATATAAAAATAAATAAAATATAGAAATATAGAGAACAAAATTTTAACATCATGTGTCAATAACTTTAGACAGTGTCGTTTATAAATTAACTTCGAGTATATAAGCTAGATCGGAATCAGATGAGCGCAGGCACATACTAGTTCAAAAAATACCTTAAGCGTCATCAATGTAACATCGATAAATGTCCTAACTAAGTTACATTTAAAAGTTTTTTAAATGTTAATTTAGATGTAGGTGCAGCTATAGCATTAATTTAGGTATAATAAATTTAACCCTATACAATTTTAAATTTGTATAGAATAAAATAACTACAGATAAAGCAAGTAGTAGGCTTCTGCTTCTACATGTGTACTAGGATCTACCCTAAATTATCATTTACAAGTTTTTATTTAACAGAAATTTATGAAGTTAAGTGTTGACAGCCGTAAAATACAATAATTTGACAGCTGACAGTTTAAGGTAAACAACGCTTGGATGTATTTAAAAGCATAATGGAGAACTGTCGATAATAACATCCAAACTAAAATGCAAATTTTCATCAAAAAAGTATCATAGTTTTTTCAATCAGCTTAAAGTCCCATTCTGATATCAAAGTCAAAGGTAAAAAAAGGCTGGGATGCGACCCACACTTCCCATCCCGTCTTTCGATTTGTCTTGCTTAAAACTTTAAAAAAATATTCATAACAGTATTTTGTGTGAGATAAATAATTTAAAATCAATATTAATGGACAAAAACCATTTTACTCAAAAAGTTATCAGTTGAATTTTTCTAAGAAATTAACTAAACATTTTTATAAGAACAATATCTTACGTTAACAACAAAATTTAATACAGAATGAAATAATTTTGAAGTCAATACCTTCAAGGCCGTCTTTACCCTTTTGGGGGCCCTGGCACTTTTCGAAAATGGGGCCCCTGTATGATTATATAAAAATGTTATGTTGTGTAATAAAGGTATACAGAAAAAATCACATAACTTTGAATTGATATTTATTCTTTTAATTTTTTAATAAATACATTTTTTTAATTCATTAAAAAAATAAATAGTTATTGCAGCATTTAAAACATACACATAAACAATATAAAAATAAATATGTCATATAAAATTTAAAAATAAACAAAATTTAAATAACAGACCATCTTGTTTGAGAAAGACTTTTTAAAACTTTTTGTTGGACCTAAATGAGCAGTCAACACACTCCATCGATGAGAAGATACCGAAAAAATGTTATACAATTTTTGAATAATGTCAAAGAATTTGGTTGCTTCTAAAACACACCCAGCATGCACTCCTACCAAGTTTAATGAGTGCCCTGCACATGGTACAAAAGCGGCAAATTTACATTTTTCTTTTTTTCTTGCCTGCAGACCAGAAAACCTTCCCGACATATTTGCCGCATTGTCGTAGATTTGGCCTCTGCAATCTATTATCAAAATGTCATGATCCTCCAAAACCTTCAGTATGGTTTCCGCTAAATAATCAGATCTATGTTTGTTAATTGGAATAAAGTCCAAAATCCTTTTCAACAGGCTCGTGAGTCGTGATCTTTTATGTAACGAATAATAAATGTTAGTTGATCAACATGAGACAGATCGGGTTTACTATCAACGCTTACTATTGACCTATAGAACAAATAGTGAGAAGTGTAATCTTTCATCTATCTCATTGAATGGCCAAAAACAAAAACTCTTTATGGCTGAATCACAAATACGCTTCAGCTTTGGCTTCGCCTGACGTTTACGAGTTCAGCCATAGGAATTTAATGCATGCTATCACAATGGAGTTTCGACCTCACGTTTCGTTTGATAATCGTAAGGAAAATAACGTAATGTAACGTAATGTGACTCCAAACGGAAGCTCTAGTTCAATTATCAGAACATTTGCTTTGTCTGGCAGCTCAAGAGCTTTAAAAAAATGTCAACAAACAAAATATTTGCTCTTTGGAGGGATAAAATAATAGAAATGTCATTCAAAGCAACCTCGAAGCATGCCCACCGTAACGCAGACGAAGCCGAAGCTGAAGCGTGTTTGTGATTCAGCCATTACCTCTTTACCTTGAAATCTTAAAAAATTGAGTGACGTTCATCCGACGGATAGTTAAATCGCCTATGTATGAGTTACTGCGTTGATGCAAACTTGTATGCGCGTTGCAAATATAGAAACACCATTATCTTTATTTTTTCATACAGATTCAGTGATATTCAAAGAGTGTTTTTTTTGTTTCTGTCAGAAAGCAAACTGCATTGCCACTCAGTTAGTTATTCATATTTCTGTTTTAATCTGAATATAATTCGCAGGGAATGTGATTTAAATTGTTCAGCAAAGGTTGCTGTTCAGCAAGGAAAGTACGAATTCTGATCATTCTTTATGCATCTAAGATTGTATCGAAATATTTTTTTTCTTGAAAATAGACCAATAGAGGTTAAGTGATGTTTCAGCAATTTGGGGGCCCCTGGTGATTGCGGGGCTCTGGGCCTGGGCCCAGTGGGCCCAGTGGTAAAGAGGGGTCTGAATACCTTCATTTATTCACGAGATATTGAGAATCGAATATCGAATTTTTACCAATTTTGTAAACTATTTCTTGTAGATATTAATTTTTATGAAAAACTGACTGTTATATTTTTATAAAAAAAAATTACTGAATGTCGAAAACAATATTTTCTATAAGATAAAATTAGTTTGAAGCCAATATTTTTAATTTTTAAAAAGTTATTTGAGTCGAAAATCAATTTTTACCACATTTTTTTTTCAAAATTATATCAGTTTATTCACGTAACAATATATACATACTCGTAGTAATATAACATTTAATTCAAGTCGCTAGTGTTATTGGTTCGTGAGATATTTTGGGTAAAACAACATTTTTTGAGAGTCCTTTTTGCATCTTTCTGCATTGTTATCTGTATAAAAAAATTATTTGAAGTCGATATCTTTACTGGTTCTTGAGATTTGGACGACAAAAAAAAAACTTGCCGAACGTACGAACGTATACGTATACACACTCACGCAAAGACATTTATTTATTATAATTCGTTAAATACTAACGTTAACAATTCTTATTAATATAATATACATATATACTTATAAAATCTAAAACTTAAACTAGACTGTTAAAAAAAAAAGACTGTTGACATCTCTCTAAAAATCTTTTATTTAGATTTTAAGGACCTTGAAGGCTCGAAAAAAGTCAAAATTTTCAATTTGACAAATCAGATCAATTACAATTACTTCTTATGGGAAGTTAGAAACGATTTCTCTTTCATCAAAAATTCATAAAAATATACTGTACAGATATTTTTTTTTCCGCTGAGGACCCTGCGTTTTCTAGTTGAATTTACGAAAATTTTACAAGATCTTTAATTTTAATGACTAAAATAAGACTGAACTGAAAACAGGGTCAACACAAATGAAGACAATAAATGGCAAGAATTTTTGAAATACAACACTTTTATTTATGAAGGATTTTTTTTATAATTTACAGGCACTCAAGGGGTGATTGGTACCCTTTATATGTTTACATTTAAACACAGTGTGTTCGTTAGAAATAAAGGGAAGGAAGTCTTATAGTTCTGAGCCTCAAAATGAGAGGGAAAAACAAGGTTGGCCAACGCATTCCACATTCTCGATGTGCGGCTTAAGAAAGAATCTCTAAACTTGACAGAACGCCAGAAATTAGCTCAAGGGTAAACAAATGAACATTCCTGGAAGAGCGAGTATTAAGACTGAATCGTTAAAGGGGTGGAATGCAACTGACTTATTCTACAGAACATTGTTTGTAAAAATATCGATAAAACAACGAAGCATGTTTTTGAGGGATGTAAATGTTTCGATATATTTATATTGCCTTTCATTTTTAAAGCAGGTTTTTGAATTCTATCCAAGAGATTTAAACTTGTTTTTGGATATCCCATAATTCACACAAAATTTGAGTTGTGTAACATTTAACCCTTTCAACCCGGAATGATGTTATTAAACTAACATGAAATATTTTTTGTTGAACCGATCAAAAGATTTAATCTTAGTATATTTCCAACAAAAAAGTTCAAAAAATTACCATAGGGGGCGCTGGGTGGGCTGGGACACCCCACGGCTTTTTGAGTGGGACATATTTGTCCCATTAGGTTATTATAAACCCAGATTCAGAAAAATTATTTTCTAAGTAATGTTTTGTATTAGTTAATTTTGTTTATAAATGGCGGAAAGCGTTATGTCAGACACAGCTTGATTTGACGCAGCTCTTCCGGCCATTTCATTTGCTGTAAATAATTTTTTCGGAAAACACATTTATTAGAAAACAAGCTACAAAACGGGATATATGTGTCCCTCATATGAATGATGGAAAAATACGAGCGGGACATATATAACCCATTTCACAATAATGATGAAAAACTTGTAATATAACACAAATCTATACAAACATAATTTTTACTGTATTCACAACAAATCAAATTACCTTTTTTCACTTTTTATTCACAAATAACACAATAAGAAATACTCAATTTTATTTTTTTTTTTCGCGAAAAAAAACGTGAATGAACTTGGAAACATTTCCAAAACTGCATTTCCAGTATGAAAAAACCTGTTAGAAATAATAAAACTACGAACTGGGACATATTTCACACAAATCAGAAATGTATTTTAAATTTCAGAGCAGTTTGAACTTTCGCTGGGACATATGTGGCCCAACAGGGTCGAAAGGGTTAATAGTGCAATTTCGCCTACTTAAAAGAATATAACAGAGTTACAGCTAACAGTTCAGAATTAGCAAAAATGGAGCGCTGTATGCATTTACATTGCTGAGCAGCATATAGTGTCTTTTATCTTTATATGATAATCCAGTCTCGCAATTTGTAGCTATGAATAAATACAAAATATAAACTAACTTTTTAAAAACTGTTAATCCTATCAAAATAAGATTTCTTGCAAATCAAAAAACTTTCATCTTCTGGTCTTGATCACATCCAAGCGCTTATTCATTTTGCAAAAAGAACTTTTTAATAAAAATGTTCGCACATAAACTTTTGTTGCTTGTTGCAAGAAGGCGATTTATACAGTGTTGTATGCTTAGTCCAATACTATTTATTTTTATCAGAAATTTAAAAATTCTAAAAATTGTTTCCCTTTAAAAAATCAGAGCTATTTTTTTATTAAACAGATTCAGAGTGCTGACAAATAAATCATACATACAAAATGAAGGAGGCTTACTTCCTTTACTCCCGCCCAAATCTTAAGACAAAAATTATTTGAACCCATATGGGAGTCCTGGTCCAATAACCATTTCAAGCTAGAAGTCCTATCCACAATATGATTACACCAACACCCGGGACTTTTATATAAAAAGGTTATAAGGTGCACTCATATGATTGAAGTCAGTCATAATAATCGTAAAAATGGGTAATTGAATTAAGGGATGACCATTGACCACAGCGCCCACCACGACCAAAGAACATAACAGATTCGGTTCAGCTGAAAAAATATTGTTATTATTCTCTTGAGTTATATTTTTATTTTATTTTCTTTATCCCCGAAGGCCGAAGGACCGAAGGGCCGAAGGGAAGCTGTTGAATTCTTTGCGGGATCGAATTCGAATGTCCATAATTCCATCTATGGTGGGCAGTGTGAAAATATCCTAGGGCCGATTGAATTAACATTAAAAACATAACTCAAAGTGGATTCGAGAGGGGTTGTTGAATGGTGGACGGTGATATTGGGCATAGAATTCATTGAATATTAGCGGATTCAAGTGTGTTTTATGGAAGTGATAAATAAATTGAACCTAAATAAATAAATACAATATAAGCCACAGGCGGTTTCAGCATCAAGACCAACGACGACAAGCGACGGACGACGATGACGGACAGTAACGATATTAAACAGAAAACTTAATGCTTTTCAATTTCATTACAAATATTGGAAATAAAATCAATAGCTTCGAATATTTCATAGTCTTAATAGAACAACACCTGTACTTGGAGAGTGTCTTGAGTTGAATATAAGTTCAATATAATTCAAACTGTCTTAAAACAAACGTTGCAGTGTCACTAAAGAGACACGGAAGACACTAAGTTATAAGTAAATATCCAACTATTACATCAGAGCTCGACATGATATAGTCAGTGTTAATTAACTATATCAAGTCGATATAGTTAATTATTATTATTAACAGTCTGCCCTAAAATATATCACAAAAATCACTTAATCACTGTTTCTTTCGTTAAGATTTAAAAAATAGACAAAATAAATAACATATGTACCTAAATATAAATTAAATATTTCTATAATATTTTTATGATTCTTAAATTCAAAAGTGTTTTCTTGCCGTTTTTCAGGCGCAGCCATTCGAAGAAGTCCTGCTGTTGAACTCTTCGAACAACACCAAGGCACTCATATACTTCAGGTTAGTTATTAATAATAATTTATTAATTATTTTCAAATATATTAATAAAACACACAAAATCTATTTTTACCCAATACAGTCACTAGATGGCTTTGCACTTGCTGTTGCAGCAGATGGAAGATTCTTGTACATATCAGAAACAGTATCAATATATTTAGGTCTTTCGCAAGTTGAAATGACAGGAAGCAGTATATTCGATTATATTCATCAAGCTGATCATGCTGAAATAGCTGAACAGCTTGGACTAAGTCTTACCAGTGGAAGCAGCGGTAGTAATGGCGCTGGTCTGGCGTCACCTTCATCAGGTGCATCCGATGAAGGAGGTGGAAATCATGGCACAAATAATCCTGATGGTAAGTTTTTTTTCGAACTTTAAACCTTGAACTTCGTAATAAACATTTTTGTATTTATTTTCTACAGTTTCCGCCCAAATGTGTATTAATTCAACGACGTTGTATAAAGGTTTCGAACGATCATTTTGTGTTCGAATGAAATCGACGCTAACAAAACGTGGCTGTCATTTCAAATCTTCTGGTTACAGGGTGAGTAATAAAATTTGTTTAATTTTAAAAAAAGTGGAATGACGAAATAACTGTGATTAAAATATTTGAATAAACAATGTATGCACAATAAATATAAATGTAGAGTAATACTGCTTAAGTTAGGGTTTTATTGCATGTTCTTGTAGGAAAGACGTAAGCGGACTTTAATTATTACTTTTTTTTAACAAAATTTTAGATTTTAAATTAGTTTTGTTTCCATTTTATAAGTTTTATAAACCATTCTGTTCTGATAGCTTTATTAGTGAATAAAGTTTAAGCCCTCTAAGTTTAATTTTTTGTTCTCTTCTTTATTAAAGTCCGTTTTCAACTTTTATTACGCATTTAAAAATCTGTGTTTTTTTATTATTATTATTTTCTTGTGAAACAAAACAAAACAAAACAAAATTTAAACGAATAAAAGTTTAAGCTTTCATCACTAATTAAGTGTCGTATACATTATGTTGTACCCTATATTATCTACAGGGAGGTGATGTTTCCGATAAGAGTTGCGCCAACGGTGGTAAATTTGGTAAAACATCGGCTTCCAATTATTCGGTACGTATCAATAAAATCAGTCTCAAAAATAGCCAACAAAAAATTAAAGTAAAATCTAATTATTTTTGTTTGTATGTTCAGATTTAAATGTTTGATTTTATTTTAACAAATATAAAAGCTTTATACAAATTTAAAAAAGCCCGAGTGTAATTTATTTTTATTTTCTACAAGAAATAAATTAAAAATAATAAACATTATGTTTAAGTTATATGTCATTTTGTTTTATTTTTAAGTTTAATAAACAAATATAAGAAAATACATCAAACTGATTTATTGATCAGTATCGAATACATGTTTTGTATCTGAATTTTATAATTTATAAAATAAGCTATAAGAATATTAAATAAACAATAAAAATGATTCACAATTATAAGACATTGTGATATTATATTTTTGTTTATTTGAATAATTTTAAATATTTTGTTCTTCATTTGTTTACTTTCAGGTGGTTTTGTTGTTATGTAAACTTCGACCGCAGTATACATTTACGCATGCTAGAAAGTCGCAACCACCTTTGTTGGGTATGGTTGCTTTGGCGATAGCATTACCCCCGCCATCTGTGCATGAAATCCGATTAGAGTGTGATATGTTTGTTACAAGAATCAATTTTGACTTCCGAATAGCACATTGTGAACCAAGGTAAGAAAAAAGTTACAGCAAGGACGAAGACATTTTAATTAGGTCTAAACCAAAAAGTCATTGAGGATAAGTGGGCGTGGCAAAGACATTTCAGTGGTTAACACTTCCTAAAAAATTATATCAGTTTTAACTTTAACAAAGAATAAATATATAATTTTTACCAATTCATTATTAATGAACAGAATTTAAGAGTTCCACGAGGTTTCATTTAACTTCTCCTTAAAAATGCAAATTTGCAATGTTGCGAGGGACTGCAAAACTCACAAATTTTGTAGAACAATCTAAATGCGTTTTTAAAGCGTTTTTAGTCAAACAACAGTCTTAAAAGTGACATTCAATTAACAGACGAAACAACATTTAAAATTAAAATTTAATTCTTCTGTGTATGTCCTATACATTGAAGATTTATCAAAAATTTAACTTGCTAACAAAACCTTAATCATCAAAAACTTATGAGTTCAACATACTGAGTTTTATAACCTACTCGGTTATCCTCTATTGGCCTCAGATTTACATAATTTTAATAAATTTTAATTGTTGTAAGTTTTTAAAGCCCTTTATACCACTTTTTATCATTTTTTTTAAAGAGTATCAGATCTGCTAGATTACAGCCCGGAGGAGTTAGTTGGAAAGAATTTGTATAATTTAATTCACGGTGAAGATTCTAATAAAATGCGAAAGAGCCATATGGATTGTAAGTATTCGACTTTAAGAGTTCTAATTGAAACTATTATTATAAATTATTTTGAGGTAATACATCTTTTTTCTTTAAAAATGTTTGCAGTAATAGAAAAAGGACAAGTTCTCTCGCCCTACTACAGAATGATGAATAAAACTGGTGGTTATACTTGGCTGCAAACTTGTGCAACAGTTGTTTGTAGTACGAAAAATGCTGACGAACAAAACATAATTTGTGTGAATTACGTAATAAGGTAAGTTTAAACAGAAATATAGAAAACACATTAACGTATAAAAAGGTAGTAAATAAAATTCAAAAATACCAAACAAAACGTTCCAAGTCCACTCTATCGCAAAGAACTATAAACTCTGTCTAACCATTCAAACTTTCCTTTAAAACTTACTAAGCTCTTCATATTGTATTTTAATTTATTTTAGTTGTCGAGAAAATGAACACCTTATTTTGGATACTTGTCAACTAGAACCCAGTGCAGATTCTGTCAAAGACGAAGAATCCGGAACAGACAAAGGAGCTGGCTCACCCGGTGGCGATCCCTCCACCGAAGGTCATCCTGGATCAGCTTCCGAATCAAAAACATCTTCACCGAAGACTGATAACGATAGCCATCATCGAACTAGAGCACGTAATAGCACAACAAATCTAAACAATTCATCAATATCAATGGCAAAAGATTCTTCAACGACCGGTGCAGGTACATCGATGGGAGAAGAATCAATTGCGACAGCACTCACACCAAACACTGTAGCGGCTCCAACAAAAAGAGGCCAAAAGCGAAAAATTAAAGTTGAAGAAGAAATCGTGTCTAATAATAACGAAGTTGCAATATCATCGCCTGATCAACGAGAGACTCCACGTAGCCGCCATCCATCTGTTATTGAAGAGCATGCAGAAACTTCCGTTAAGGATCTCGAAAATGCCATGTCAAAACACTTACCCTCGCCTGGTGGAGGCCCCCCAACAACTGATTTTAGTGCAGATGCTCTGTTGAAACAACAACAGCAGCAGCAACAACAACAGCAAGAAAAGAGCAGTACGATTCAGTGGATTGGAACGCCGCACTATCAACAACCGCCACCGATGCCTGCCACCGCTCTTCTTCGTCAGTTGTACGCCAATAGAGAAAGCGTTATACGAGCAACAGCCCGTCAAACACCCACTGGGGTATTCTATAGTGACAATCAAGGCGGACCTCTTCCAACGCCACCTGGCAGTGAATCCTCGTATGACAACCAGTATCTGCTGCACGGACATACGCCCCAAAAAACAACCGACGCCTTTACGAATCTCGTGTCAACATACGGCGGTTACCACAGTTCAATAGATTACCATAATGCCATGACTCCACCAAGCTCTGTTTCACCACGAGAAACTAATAATCTGGGTGGCAAGAACTCTTCACACACATCGAACGGTGGTTACGAATATGCCGACCCCCTTCGTGGTGGCCAGTACAACACCCCAACCAGCACGGACTCCGGCTCAGCTCCTCCATTGCCTTTAAAACCTCAACCATACTCAGCAGCTGCAGCTGCCATGCACCATCATGCGGCAAACACAATAGACCCTGCATCCGCTTACGGTAATCTGGAGCAACCCCAATACTTTTCTCCACATTCCGGGTTTCATTTATACCATAAAGGTGCCCCCTCAACAAGTTGGTACACAACCCCGTCGTAGACTGTGTTCGACCAAGAGTGCTAGCAGGCAGTCAGACGACAAGCTTAACTTCATTTTAATGCCGGGGAAATGTGACATAAGAAGACATTGTAATGTTATTCTGTAGCTAATGATATTGATTGCTTTACTGAACTCATCCCCATTACACTTAATACATAAATGAGTTCCAAATATGTACTATATGACATTCGATTTGAGGTTAAAGTTAATGTTTCGCTGTCAAAAGAGAGACATGTTGGTTAATCCAATAAATGTCACATAATAAGAGAACAACTGTCAAAAGAGATAATGTGATTAAATAAACTCCCTAGTGATTGTGCTGCTCTCTTTTAATTGACAGTAGAACTATAACCTAGCATCATCATAACTGTAAAAAGTAATAATGTAAATAGAAAAAAATGAAACTACATTATATTGAATAAATTTAAATTAGTTTTTACAAAATTTTAATTAATTAAATTTAAAATTAAAATCAAAACTTAAAACTTGTTAAAACAAAGAAAATAAAAACAAATACATAAAACAAAAAAAGAAACATTCAATGTTGTTAAATTATTTGTAAGTATTTACCTCCATATTCTTGTAAAAAGCAAACTACTATTATACTATGTATTGATTAACTAATACTCAACTTAAAATTCAAATACTCAATAAAATAACACTTAATTATTATTGATTTAAGTTATAAATTGCAAAACTATGAATGAACAAAAGATTTTAAAGACTTAGATAGTGTGCCAATAAAAAAGACAATTCCAGTCTCTCAATCTTCAATCTCTCTGTCTCTCTCTTACTCTTTCCTTTTTGTATTTATTATGTTTATTAATTTAATTTATTTACGATGTAATTATATTAAAACTTATTTTTAAAATAAAACAAATAAAATCACTTATGTACTAAAAATAGTTAAAAGATAACATATCACTGTTGTTAACAGCTGAATTAGTTTAAGTTTTATTTTTTCGTATCCTTAACAAATTTTGTGTAATCTGCAAGAAAAAATCTTTAAACAAATTTTATTTTAAGTTTTTATTATGAATGTATTTTTATATAAGTGCAACTGGGATGTTTTATTTCTGTTAAATTTTAATTATTTTTGTTAAATTTAGACTAATTTTTTTCATTGAACTTAAAAATTTAAAAAATAAAATAAATTTTGTATCGAAAATTTGTTAATCCGTGATGCTTTAATGTTTTTGTATTTTGTTTTTACTTAATCTAGGTAATTATTATGTAGAATTTATTGAGTAAGTTTTTACTATAAAAAAAATGAAAGTTCGCTATAGGTAGCAAAACTATAAACATTAATAATTAAAAATTAAATAATTATAACATGAAACATCAAGTGTTTTATTTCCGAGTTGACTTTGGGACCTTGTTTTGAAAACTCTATATTCAAAGGTTTTTAGCTTTGAAAAATATTGGATTAATTTTTATCTTCCAGTTCAGCTACTGAGTTCCTCCAACGTAGATCAACCTTGGATACAAAATTACTAAACGAGAAAATCTATTTCACTGAGGACGTTTTCTGAATTGATATGGTTTTATTTAGGTTAGGTGCGGCAACACGTATATTTTGATGCGAAGCGTATTAACACATATCTTCCAGTTTATTTTTTAATGAAAAAGGAATTCAAGACAAATAAAATGCAATTTGAAAAACTTGTGAAATGCATGCGTTCTTAGTTAGAAATTGATAGGAATTTCAACATCCACCCTTAAGAAGCAAATGATATTATATGAAAAAAGGCTTTTAATTCTTGACTTTTCTCCCCTTACATGTTTAATGAAGTCCCTATAGGCTTCTTCGAGAAAAATTCCAAAAATACCCCTGCTCAATTTTTACACAGTTATAAGCAACTTAAAACAAATTCAAATCAAAAATGTTCGACATACGCCACACTTAGCCTTCAAAAAAGGTTTTTATAGCCTTTGTGATAACTAAAAGAGCGCAGATTTTTAACTTGAATTGAATTGTCGAATTGAAAATCTTGACATTTTCCGACGTTTTAAGGTTTTTAGAATCTAAATCAAAGAATTTTAGAGAGATGTATGTGCAGGGCCAGATTGAAGGGAAGGCAACCGGGGCGGAAGCCCTGGGGCCTCCACAAACGGGGGCTCAAATGGCCCTGATAAGAAGCACTTCCAATTCACTACCCATCTTGAGGGAGTACCCCAATCGCTTAATGGCTGAGTGGGGTAGTACTTTCCCGCAACCTCGGAGGTTGGATATTCGATTTTTTTCCTATATATATATATGTACATATAAATTAATTGCTGTATATGAAGAATCGGTGTTCTTCAATTCTTGGAAAAATCAATTATTATTGACTAATTGGTAATTTGTTTCATATTTCTTTATGCAGTCAGGTATGTAGTTTGATAAGCAAATAATTATTATTGTGACACAATTAAATACCATCAATTATTCACGAACTTTACTGTATTTTTTATTGAAAAACTCAAATTAAAATAAATGGTTTACTTTATTTTGAAAATAATTTGGAGCGAGGGGGCCTCCACTCCTTAATTGCCCCGAGGCCTCTGGACCTCTAAATCCGGCCCTGTGTCTGTGTGTGCGTATACATATGTACGGGATACCATTTTTCGTCGTCCAAAACTAAAGAACCAAGAAAGATACCGACTTCAAATAAATTATAAAATAAAAAGAGGCTGGGATGCGGCCCACACTGATAACTTCCCATCCCGTCTATCGATTAGTGTTGCTTAAAACTTTAACAAAATATTCATCACAATATTTTGTATGAAATAAATAATTTGAAGTCAATATCTTTCTTTGTTTTTCTAATACTTAAGTCGAAAACCATTTCTTATCAGTTTTTTGTTGTTTTTGTAGGTTTTCGTGTTTTGTTAAAAAAGTTGTCAGTTGAATTTTTCTAAAAAATTATAACTAAAAATTACCACCAATATTTTGTATACGATGGAACAGTTTGATTTCAAAATCTATTTTTGTAAACAAGATTTTTAGTCTAAAACCATTTTTTACCAATTTCTTAAATATTTTTGTTTCTTGTATAAACAAGTACAGATTGGATTTTTCTAAGAAAATTTAACACAGAATGAAATCATTTTGAAGATAATACCTTCATTTATTCACGAGATATCAGAACCAAGTATCAATTTTTACCAATTTTGCGTACTATTTTTTGTTTATGTTAATTTTTATGAAAAAAAAACTTATTGTTGTATTTTTATTAAAATTTTATATTTTCTATAAGATGAAATTAGTTTGAAGCCAATATCATTCATTTTTTAAAAGATATTTGAGTCGAATTTACCAAGTTTTAGTAATGTTTCTTATATGTATGTGTTTATTTTGTTGTAACCAAACTGTCAATTTGATCTTTCCCAAAACTTTACTGAATGTTGAAAACTATATTTTCTATAAGATGAAATTTGTTTGAAGCCAACATCTTATTTTTTTTAAAAGAGTTGAAAATCAATATTTAACAACTTTTAGTAAGTCTTTTTTGAAGTTTTTATTTTTTGTAAGAAAACTGTCAATCCGGTTTTTCTCAAAATTTTACCAGATGAGATCGTTTTTGTTCGTAAAATATTTGAGGTGACAATTATTTTTTTTTCAGTTTTTTTTTGATTTATAAAAAAAAGTTATTTGAATTCTTTTCAAAATTATATCAGTTTTGTTTCCCGTCAACATTAAATTCAAGTCGCTAGCGTTAATAGTTCGTGACATACTTTGGGTTTACCAAAATGTTCTCTTTTTTTTAAACTCCTATGGTAAAAAACCACTCACTCAATTTTCTTGAAAGCCCTTTCTGCATCTTTCTGTATTATTATCTGTAGGTATAACAAAATGTATTTAAAGTCGCGATGGTTCCAATCATAAAATCCTAAATTCGAATCTCGCCATTAAATTTTTCTTTCACATCAGGTTTTAAAAATTTGAACTTTTAAAAATGCTAAAAACAACAAAAAAAAACATGTTTTTAAGCCTAAGTTAAAATTTAAAATATCTCTTAACAATAAATTGTATGATGATTTTAAAAAAGTACAAATCTTTCTCTTTAAGATACAATAAGCATTTTAGTATCTTTCTTAGTTTCTGGAAATTCTCATTAGTTATGATTTATGAGTGTTTATTGGAATCTATATGAAATTTTGAGAAAAACTTGAATTTGATACTTTAATAGTTTTGGAAATTACGTTTTGGACTTAATTTTTAGTATTGATTTGGAATCCAAGCTCTAATTTTAATTGTTTCTATAAAAGAATTGTTTAGACAACAGATTCTTTACAAGAACCAACTTACTTACTTTCAAACTAAATAAACAAATAAATTAGTCCGTTGAGAACTAGGATCTATAAGTGACTTAAAACTCTCAACCATTCCTGTGTGCGATTAATGTTGTCAGGGATAGAGGGGACCTACAATTTTAAACCGAATCCAAATGGCTGATTTAAGAAAGCACTTTTTATGACTAGATGGCACAGGCAGGGTACGAACCCAAGACCTTTTAGATTTTTGTAAGACAGGTGAAATCTAACAACTTTTTAAGTTTTTTTCGAATATTATATATACTTAATATTGAAGAAAAGGATTATATACATATTTGGAATATCATCACGGATTTTATTAAAAAAAAAAATACTTCATAAATTTAGAAAGCGTGTTTTTATACGTGTTTTAAATAGTGGTCTCAAAAGCCTGAAGTCGGATTTGAATTAGGGCCGCCAAAACCCATTTGAAAAGTGTAATTTTAATGCCAGCAAGAAAACCTTGTCGACCAGTGTAATTACTTGGACCTCAGGCTCTATCTTTGATAACCTTAGATACTTAATAGTACAAATCATTCTTAACCCGGCTAACTCAAAAATTTGTGATGTGAAATGTGCTTTCAGTACTGTTTCATTTAATATTCAAATTTAAACCTTCAGATTTATTAAGCTAATTTATGGTTACAAATCTTATAACAAATTAGGCCCAAAGAGAACATTATTTCCGTGGGTTTTAATTGTGTGTATAGTGTAGTCATTTAAGGTTAGGTTCTCTTAAAATCTCCAAATTCATGGTATTTGTCTTTCGACCATCGCCGCTTGAACTACTTCAAAAATAAACTGTGTGATGGGTTATAATATCGCCTTACTTTGATGTAGAATCAATCGAATTCGATTCAGTACAGACAAATAATTCTTAGACTTTCTTCCATCCCTTCGTACCCTTACAAAAAGTAACTATAATGTTCATTTCATTAAAAATAAATAACACCAGCAAACAAAAAATCTGAAGGATGTTAAAAGAATAATTTGCATAATTTCATATTCATTTAATATTTTCGTCACACCCGCACCTCTCTTTTTTCTTCTATACCAAAAGAAAAATGACAGAGAATGTTTTGGGGCAAGGACAAGGGCAATGTCTGTCGCTTTCCAAACAAAAAAGAAACACATAATAGCTAATGGCTTCTAATTTTTATAAAACGCGGTCCTCCTCCGTTGGGTTCCTCAAATTCCTGGTTTTTGTTTCCTTCGACATTATCATCATCGTGCCTATCTTTAACAAAGTCTCATCAAATTGCAATATCTGAGTATCGAGAATATGAAGTTATTCTCTGTCTGGAGAAGGCGACATCTTATTAACTCACCCTCATGTCGCGGCGCGGCACGGTGCTGTCCTGTGATGAAGCAGAGACAGTGCGTACAAAAGAGGTCCTTTATTTTCCTTGTTTTACTTATCATTTATGATTTATTTATACAACAATATGTTGTACAATATTAATATGTGGCTGCCTGGCATTTTCGGCGCTGGCAGTGGATGGGAGGTAATGCAATCGATTTGAATAATTTTCTAATATATTACACCGATAGGACTAATTTTTCTCTGATGCTATGATTGGAAACTTATTTTTGGGGGATTCGTAATTGTAAACATGAATGACTTATAGACTATTTACCTATAAAGTTGTTTGAAGAAAATTTGAAATTAATTATTTGGGGTCTATTTGGGGTCAATACATATTTAGTTGATAGCAGGGTGAAGGCTCTTTCCGTAGCTTTTAGAGGATGGTAAAGTTAAGTTATTTTGAGACCGTAGTTGATTAAGCTAAACTTGAGAGATATTAGAACTTAAACATTGAACTAAATTTTCAGCCGGGAAAATCTCATTTCTTATGATTGTATTGTCGAAAGGATTTTAAGAAACTTGATTTCATCCTGTTCCAAGAAAACTGTGACTAAAAGGTGTGATTATAAACAATAGATTTAATAACACAATTCAACAAGCTACAAATTTAACTATTGATTCATTGAAGGCATTCAACATGCTTAACACAAACTTTTATTAAACTTTAACAATAAAAAAAACTTAATATTTAAATAAAAATTAGTTCACCCCCATAACACAGTACCTAATATAAAAGTAATTTTATTATTTACTGTAAGTAACACAAAATAAGTACCTAAACAATTTGGAAGAATTTAACTCAAAGGATCTTAAGGAAGCCAAGGCAAAGGAAAAATTTATTGCACGCATAAATTATCCTTTTTTCGCACCGCACTCAATAAGACCTAAAAAAGAATAAACGTAAAAGAACGCAAATAATGTTATTCAATCCAATTTAAGCAATTCGCATGGCGAGCTTCTGGACCAAAAGAAACCCCCAAGACCTTTTTTTCGTCTTTATTATTTGTTCAAAGTGCCTACCTTCCTATATACGTATCTACAATACATATAGTCACATGAAGACGGTTGTTTCAGTTCGGATCGGTAGTGGTATGCATTAAATTGAAGAGAAATTTCCTTTCAATTCCTGTCAATTTGAGATACAATCCCTAAGGGATGCATGGTCAAGTGAGTCTTATGCAATGCCAAATAAGATTTTCACACATTGAAAGTAATACTTTTTTCTCGCACTCCGGGGATAAGCAAGGCATAGGTTAGGTGGTTAAGTTTTCTTGTACACAAAAGTCACTCGGGGGTATTTGCCGGAAACAGTTCTTTGCTTTTCAGTTTTATTCTTTCTTTCTGGAAAATTTGAACTTACATATACGAGCTGCTAGGAAATGTATCTTTTTTTGTACTCTATATGTGAAATTCAATCGACAAGTGAATCCTTAATTGATTTGGGAGTTGCATCATTAGTCAAAAAAGGTATTAGGTATTTACATTAACATAGATACGATTGACAGACCTTTGCTTACATTAGCGAAAATCCTATGTAAAACATCATATATCATGATGATAAGTCTTGGATTCTTATATAGAAAAACACAAATGGAGGACCAAATACATGCGTTTTTTGTAGGTTTGAAAAAAGCAAACATTCCCCTTAAATTACGGAACATAACGTTCATTCAAGTGGCTGCATTGATTGAGTTGTGGATTCTGCACAAAATATCGATTGTTTTGTGCCTTGAGCAGAAGTTGTTGTTTAAAGCTGTTTTAAGTCCTAAACTGCCAAGCGATAACGAATCCGATCGTAGTTTTCTTTAAACTGCTTGGATCTTCCAAAAAAAAAAAACTTCTCGCCATATTCTTATCAGGCTAGTGCATGAAATGTTGAGCTGTTGAGATCAATGGTGATCTGATGTTCGTGAATCGAGCCTAACATTTTATTTTCGGCTACAGCAGCCACATTTTCACTTGTGTACACTGAATGAATGGCGGTTACCATGAATGTTTCCTGCTGGCATACCAGTCTCACGAACTTTTTCACAAACTTGCATACAGCTAAGACTTATTTTCATAAAATATTGTCAACCGAAAATCTGAACATATAGGTAAATAGAATAGCTTTGTGGTAGCTCTGTGGTTTTTTTTATTACCTAAAAAGTACCTCATGCATCTCCCACTCCCTTACCCAAATCGAAATAAATCATATTGTTAACAAAAAATTAAGTCTAGTCAAAGATGATTTCTCTCCTGGTCCGGATGGTTTGCCTGCAATATTATTAAAAAAGCGTGTAACCGCCCTATGTAAACCTTTCTCAGTACTTTTTTACCTTTCCATTTCTCAAGCTATCTTCCCTAAGCTTTGGAAAGATTTCTTTATTTTTCCTGTTCATAAAAAAGGAGCAAAAAATGATGTTATGAAGACCCATATCCAAGCTTTCTTCAATTACCAAGCTCTTCGAAAACATTGTCTACGACTACGACTGTCTCTATTTTCATTGTAGACTAATTATTTCTTCTCAACAACAATTAAAATACAGATCCAATACAACCAATCTTACTGAATTTGTATCCAAAACTCTAAACGAATTAGAGAAAGGGAATGAAGTGGACGTAATTAAAACAGACATTTGTATAGTCTTTGATAAAATCAGTCATCAAATTATTTATCTAAAACTTGAACCGTTGATTTCCCACCCTTTTTATTCCATGGCTCAGATCCTACCCTGAGAACCGCCGATATAGAGTTGTTTTTAGTTTCTCAATCTCCGATCCCAATTATGAAATCTCAGGAGTCCCTCAAGGGGCCACTTGGTTTTTCATTATTTGTCATTGATAATTCAACTGTCTCTATTTACGCTGATGACATGAAATAATAATACTTCATCTGCTTCTGTCTTACTCAAAAATGATCTTGACTCATTTCAGACTTGGTGCGACAAAAATTTCTCAGAATTAATGTAGCTGAATGCCACATCTTAACTACAGAACTTACAGTCTGGCATGATGTTACCATTCATTCAGTCAGTTCTGTTCGCGACATAGGAGTTATTTGCGACACTCAGTTAAATTTTCGACCCCAATTTGATTGTATTGTTAACAAAGTCAACTCATCCCTTGGCTTCATCAAACATTGGTCTCAAGAATTCTCGAAACCCCCTGTCACTAATTCCCTATACCCCACCTTTTTTAGACCTCTCCTTGAATACTCTATAGTCAAGTCTGATCTCCCCATCAGAACATTCAATATCAAAGAATTGAGTCTGCACAATGCAATTTTCTTCTATTTGCACTCCGCGGTGAAAATCTGCAAACCCTCTAAAAACGCCGCGAAGTCGCTGATATTCTCTTTCTACACCAGCTTTTAGCAGGTACCATAGACTCATCGTTCCGCACGATGATCAATTGACGAATGACTTACAGGGAATGATATTAGCCACTTTTTTATTCATAATATAAGTTTTTAAATGTCTTTTACTCCACAATTTCTTCGAACCTAAGCTACTTGCCCATCATAAGACCTCAAGGAAAACCTTTAAAAAGAACTATAATCTACCCTAATTCACCTCAAAAGACAATAATACGCTTCAAAGATTAATCGACTGAAAAGTAATTTCTTTTTATTAGGAAAATAGGAAATGAAAAACGATGTTAAGCTCTAAGAGTAGAAAGTTAAAAATAAAAGAATAAAAACAACAACTTGTCAGGTAGGTGAAACAATAAAAACTTCAATTACCATAAAAAAGAGATTTGTTTTTTTCTTCACTTTGTCTTAAAAAATTGTTTCTTTTTTTAAGGTTATAGGGACCAAGTTTGTAATACCTACCTATGTTTTCATTGTAATCAAAACTTTTAAATAGGGTGTTTTTTTTTTTTGTGGAAAATTCAAACAATTAATTTCGAATTTGTAATGAGTTCGTTTTAATACCTATCCATGGTGCTTTTGAAATTAATCCAGTTCGATGGGAATTAAGAGGGTGCAGTGCGCTTCTTGTGGCGCACAATTTTATTCATACACTCATAAGCTCACTTGAAAGATTTATGATCTTTTAATTTTGAGCCACCCCTCTTAGCAGACTCTCTTGTACCTTCTAATATTTGATACCCTGATCTGATGGTTGTACAACGAAAAATGAAAAAAAAAACTGACAGGTTACACAAAAAAGTCCTTTGCAAAAAGCCATAAACACTTTTTAATCTTTATTCGTGCTCTTGATTCCTTTTATTTTCATTCTTCTATTGAAACTTCACTTTAACAAAAGAAGCTAGAAGCAATGCCTTTTTACTGCCTTTGAATTTGATTTGAATTTTATTGGAAAGTTAACAATGTGCCGATGATGAAGTGTGAATTTTGTATTTATAGGGAATATTGTGTGTGGGCGTTGCGTTGGGGGTGATAAAATATATAAAGCAAGCTGTTTTCTTCAGGAGCTCTCATCAAAATTACCTGGAGCATTTGTTTTGTTAGAAAACAAGCTTTAATTATTTTATACTAAAGAATTTTAATGTATGAATTTTGATAGCATGAGTTTTCAAAAGTATTATTTACATCTATGCCTTGTTTTAAGAAACTGATGCTGTGGAGATTTAAGAAAAGCTCTTAATTATAATCTTCAGTACTTGAGTTCACAAAGATACTAAAAAAGAAATTACGTATTCAAATTCTCATAAGACAATTATGGTTGTTGTTCTTTTTAGTACTCTTTTTTTTGGAAGTTGTAAACAAGAAATATTAAAGGTTTACATTCTGCGGTTTCTTAATAAAGGATGTCTGAAAATTAACTCCAATAAAATTTCAAGAATTCTGACAAAGACAATGGCGCAAAGATTTAAAAGATTTACTACTTAATTTACTGATGATTTCACTAACGGAATGGCTACTTTAACTTTAAGCAAGTTGGTAAATCCATATGGCATCTGTAACTTTCCTAGACAAAATGTCTTTAAAATTTTACTTGAAAGGGTTTTTATATTTTTGAGCTATTGAGTCGAATATTTCACAATATTTAAGGAATCGGCTTTCTGCTGAAAAGTGCGATGAGCTACGTCCCGATAAAATCCTTTCGAAGAGCTGGATGATGGAAAATTTTTTACTCTAGGTATAGGTTTGACAAGGTAACTGTTTGATTCTTGGTTGAATACCTCAACACCTAAGACCGAATTACAAACCTTAGGCTAAGTTTTCATCGGTATTACAAGTACTTATATCACTACATTTTTTGAAGAGTGTATGGAATGGCCCAGTGCACAGTTGGGAGTTCCAATTAATAGGCAATTAGATTTTGGCCAAAATATTAATTATTGTTTGAGATACGCGACAGGTCCTTTGGTAAACCGCTAAAAATGGACTTTTCGATTTTTTTAGTGTAAATATACAAATATTTAAAAACGTTTTGAATTGTAGCGAATAAGGAATTGAAGGCTATACCGATATTTAAAACATTTTCTTATAATAAATTAAGAAACAAAAATACCGATTAAAAACTTCATACGGGAAGTTAATAAAAATTGCTTAGTTTCAACTCGTTATTCTTAATATTTTAACTTACCTTAATCTATTAACTTCAAATGTGTTTACAAAACTTTAACACTTTGCAATAGAAATAAAGTGTCAAATTCAAATGTTTCATTTAATTTGTGACAAGTAACATTTTAAAAAGCATTGCTTTGCATAAAAAAGAAACTTGTAGCAAGTGATAAATAATAAAATACCACATTTTGTCGTGCTGCAAGCAAAACTCGATAAGTAGCAAACCGTAAGCTATACGCAGTTTTATATTTTATCAAAAACTTAAAACTATCTTAAAGCTAGACAAAAATTCTTAAAAAACTAGCGTAAATTTCAAAAACTTAAAAAATATCTTACTGGCCCTATGCGGGCGCTCTAAGTTAAACCATTACCTTAACTACTGCCTTTCGGCCTAAAAACAATTTTAATACTAAATAACAGTACCTAACTTAATCTAAAACCAAGAAAATTAAAAAAAAAAAAACAAAAACTTGGTATCTTTATCTTTATCATTATTTTTTATTTTATATAAAACTTAAAACGAAATAAAAAACGAACCCATTATAATACTTAAGCTACTTAAAACTAACCAAAACCAATAATACTACTTAAAATTACTTAAAAACTATGCCACAGTAAGCTTTTTAGGTTTTTTTTTTGTTTTTTATTATTATTATTATTTTTTTTTTTGGTTTTCATTGATTTTTATTTTTTTTTGGTGCAACCTTACTGTCCCTAACCTAATCCTTAAACCTACTTGTATGTAGGCTGGCCAAGACCAAACGCCCTAGACAACTATAAATTATATTTTCAATTTGAAGCAACCAAAACTGGTTCTCCTGCCTTACCCTATCTCTTCGGTCCCTAACGGACCTAACTCATTGTTTTTATGTTGGCTCTGTTGTATAGAACCTGGTTGGAAAAGTAATGTTTGTACTCCGACTCTGGTGTTCTGTGTAGTCCAAGGCAACGGCGCAAACATTGTTTCTCAAACACACGAATCTTTTCCATTTGAGATGGGGCAACGTTCAGTGATGGATTTACGCCTAGGCCCGTGAGGCCCAGGCCTAGGGCGGCATAATTTGAAGGGCGGCAAAATTTATGAAATGCTTAACACTTGAAAGCGTTTCTACATTTAAACATACCTTAATGAAAGGCACAAATATATCTTCGGTCTACAGTTTCGGAACGCATCCAAAATCATAACTTCTGTTTGCCAATTTAAAAATTCAATCTAGAAAATCTACGTTAAATTTGAAATTGCGAAAACAAACAAAACAGAACTGACTGTAAGATAGAAAAATCTCACCTCATCTCTTTGTTTTTGTATCTGCAGGGATCATATATAATACTGATGATGCAGACTTTAAAAATTCTAGAAATGTTTATAGTGATGAAACAAGGTATTGTTTCAAAAGTTTATTTCAACGTACGCAAAAATGGAGCGATTCAACGCCGTGAGTGGTAGATTTATTTAGAAACTAAAGGCTCTGTATTTTGTATTCCATGCTTATTATTTGGTAGAAGTGGTGAAATGAATGCTTTTACTGACCAAGGATTCCGTGACTGAAAAAAAATCAAAAGCACGCATCGAAGAACATGAAAATTCTGACTTTCACAAAACTAAAGTTAGTCATTTTAAAGCTTGAGCAGTAGTTCACGGGCGTGTTGATCAAAATCTAATAAAACAACTCGATGAAGATATAATGGAAACAAATTTTTTACCGAGCAATTGCAATTATTAAATCACTAGCAATAAGAGGCCTGCCATTTCGAGGAAATTCAGAACGAATAGGAGATCCTCATAATGGGAATTTTTTAGGAACAGTATGACTCCTTGCTAAATTTGTTCCATTTTTATCTGAACATTTAAAATTGTATGCACACCCTGGTAGTGGGAATACATCGTGTTTATCTGAAACAATCTATGAAGAAATTATACTGTTGATTCAAAATAAAGCACTACAACAAATTTCTAGTAAAGTGCAATCTGCTAAGTATTTTGGTATAATTGTAGATTCTACGCCTGATTTAGCACATATCGGTCAGCTTACTATAATTATACGATATGCATGTACGTGATAACGGTGAAATTGTTAAAAGGTTTCTAGAATTTCTACCAAATATCGGCCATAAAGCTAAAGATATTAAGGATGTATTGTTAAAATCTCTAGAAATACTTTACAAGAACTATACAATTTCTTTACTATATCTGCTTATCGTTGGGAAATCTTGGTGCAGCGTACAAATTTAAGAATTAAGAGTCTTTCTCAAACTCGTTGGTCTGCTCGACATGATGCATGTTACGCATTAGAAAAAGAGTGAAATTATTGCCGAAAGCAGAGGTGATAAACCGACTACGCGATCTGAAGCTACGAGATTGCAGCGAAAATTACAACATTTAGAAAGAGCAATCCTAGTCGTTGTCTGGAATGTAATTTTAGGTCGTTTTAAAGCTGCTAGTAAGAAGCTTCAAGAATCTCAAGCTGATTTATCATCCGTTGTGCAGATCTATAGACATGAGAGACAGACAATTTGCTGAATATGAAGAAAAAGCTAAAGCACTGTCTGGAGTTCAGGATTATTATCGTTATGATACTCGTCGCCACCAGAAAAATGCAGCCAAATGACTCACGGGTAAATGAAAGACCACCTTTTTCTGGACCAGAAAATGTTCGCACAAATGTTTATTACTCTATTTTAGACACTCTTAGTCTACAATTAGCCGGGCGTAAAAGTGCATCTGAAACACTTTACCAACACTACCAACACTTCAATTTTTCGACAATTAATGTGAAATAGATACAAACGAGTTGAAAATCTTGCCAATAAATTAGTCAATAAGTATCCTGACTATTTGGAAGAGACGTTAGACAATGAATGTATTAATTTCCATTATCAATTCAAAGATTCCTTAGCAAAAATAGAAGATGCCATGTATTGCATTCCCGGAGTCTTCTAGATGTTTATCCAAAATTGAAAATTTTTGAATTGATTAATATAAAAAAAAAAATTATTATTTGTCTATCTAAGGATTATAACAAATTAATCTTTCATGTTTATTAATTATTTATAAATTATACTTCAATAAAATAAAGTTATTTTGAAAAAAAATATTGGATACAAATTTATGAAATAAAATTTAACAATAAGGGCGGCGCATCGAACGGGGCCTAGGGCGGCAGCAAGCCTATATCCGTCACTGGCAACGTTGAACCATACCGGGCACCCATAGGCAATCATCGGCCGGGTAAGGGCCATGTAGCAAATCACCTTCACCCTGCTGTCAAAGACGGCTGCTAAAAATCAACCGTTCTGTCCAGGCAAATGCGCCCCTAGCTCTGGCCAGAGCACCATTCATATGTCTGTAGAAATACAAGTACTGATCCAACCAGATGCCAAAGTACTTTACTATACGCAGTAATATCCACGAAGTGAACAGTTTAATTGTATGCTTATTTCGACCTTAGGGTTACTTTTTTCATTTCGCTGAGCAAAAGCTCAACAAGTTGTGGCTTTGTCACTATAAAATAGATCGCTTTAATTGGCACCTACATATGTAGTTATGGATTAAGATATCAATTTTGTTGCTTATAGATAAAAAAACATAAGCTATATTTACATATAGTTTAATATTAGCTCATATTAAAGCTCCATTATAAACCAAAGAATGCAACTTCCTTTATAAACTATGTCAAATCAAAACATTCTTCAAAACACAATTCTTAATCCCAATTTAAAATATGTCTTTTGACACAAAACACACATTTTTTTCTTAAAATTGGAGTTTCCTTTTTTAAACCTTCAACTATATTCGCCGAATTGAAAAACTTTAAATTTATTCTCAGTAAAATTTCGGATTCTATAGAATGCGTTTTGGCGTTTACAAAAAAAAACAAACAATTTGATTCTTCGTAAACTTTTCCTAAAAAATCGCAATCACTTGTGCAATATCCCCATATCTATTGTATATCATCTATAGAGTGTGGGTACTATCCCATTTATACCCGTCATGTCATGTCATATCACCTAATCACACCCCGAATTTATTGCCCTTTTCCCATATGTGGAAATATGTTCTATGCGAATTAATGTTAAAAGGACATTCCGGCCATCGAATTCATACAAAAACAATTCAACAGGGGGAAATGGCAAGATGTCGTCTATAAATCATATTACCTACAAGTTTTTTTTCTTTTCGTCCTTATGCCACCCTTAAGTCATATCATAAGTATATGACGGCATGAGTTATCCGAAAATATTTGTTAAAGAAAGCTCTAGCAAAGATTTTTTCTATATTATATTTCGCATATATCATTTTCACTACTTCTTTTGCCTTTTCAATGAAAAATAAGAAGAAGAATTAATTTCCAGCTTTAATTTGATATTGAAATTCAAATTTTCTTAACTAATTATAAAAGTTGCTTTTCTTTGCTCTGCTGGGTACTCTTTAAAGTATATCTACTTCCTGTTCAGTTTATTAAAATAAATCACAATAAAATCCCAGAGAAGATGAAAAATTTGCATAAATAAATTAACTCAAAGGTGCATTGCCACCGCCCGCCGCCATGCCACCGCTCCGCGCCACTATGGATGGGGGGCAAAGGACTTCTAATGACAATGACAATACTCACCTAAATAAATACAAATCGAAACAATTAACAAACGAATTGAGACGACTCTCTTCGCACTGGCATTGGGATTGCTTTGGCGGTAGAACTCAAATCCACCATCAAGAATATGATGTCCTTAATTCAATTTAAAATGCCATATAAATATCCTCGGATTACTTACGACCACAAAATATACAAATACAAATACCTACATAGTATACAT
Organism: Eupeodes latifasciatus; assembly: GCA_920104205.1. Lineage (NCBI taxonomy): Eukaryota > Metazoa > Arthropoda > Insecta > Diptera > Syrphidae > Eupeodes > Eupeodes latifasciatus. Next base: position 121,064,644 of record OV049926.1, read on the forward strand.
AAATACTTTGATGAAATGGAATCGAAACGCGCGCAAAGTTAATTTAAATTCAGGACTTGTGCGAGTTTTGTTAATTTCCTTTGACATTGTTTGGGGGATTTTAATGTTGTACATCCGCATATATTATGTACTATACTTTAGACATTCACTGAAAGCTGAAAGCAATACAAACTCTGCATTTTCTTCGGTATTTATATCCACATGTCATATATACGAACTTAATACTATTTTCCAGGATTGGAATGAGTATATAAATGAGGTCCTGGTTTTTGTTCTGGTTCGGATTCTGTCTCTGAGCCTTGGTCTGGGTCGTCGTGATGAGAAATTCTTTCATGCTGTAAATCATGATTACACTTAATTTAGACGTCAGCCAGCTATAAAGAGGGTGTAGAATATAAGTTTCTGTTATAGTCCTTGTTGGTTCATTAAGATGCCAACAATGCCTCATCTTATGTATCATCAATTTCTATTCTTTCGATTCTGTGCATTTGATGAAGTTGCTGATTATTGGATTGCAGTTATTAGTGAAGCTTTACTGAGTGAGGGTGTGGTTCTTACTGGTCATTTAAGATATTGCAACTTAATATTCCTTTATTTGCTCGTTGGTGTGACAAAAGTTTTAGTTATTTGCAAACTAATAATAATATACTATATGTACCAAGGTTCAAATATTAATCATAAGCAATTAAATTGAAATGGGTAAAATTACATAACGTAGACTTAATTTGTTTTCGGCAATATTGGAAATACAAACACCCATAGGTAATAAAAGTCTAATATGTATTTCCATAAATTAAAATATTTGTCATTTGAACCTTATTTTTCACATGGGTGTTATACACACATAATTTAGTGTTCATTGTTTTCAGCTAGTACCATTTAATTTGAACAATACTTCAGACCTCAGAACTACAAAGCTCGTGGGTTGTCCTAGCAATGCAGTCATTATATTTTGCGATATTGCGATTTTCGACTTTGTATAGTAGTTAATAAAACTTAAATAAAAATCTATTGCGAGCATAAAAACAATAAGAAAGACCACCTTTGAAAACTCCCTTGAAATTTCTTAGCCCCAGTTGAAATCTCCAGGCCTCCCTTCATAATTTATAATTCATTTATATATTGTCACTGTTTTTGATATGATTTTCTCAAAACAGCTTTTCCAGAATCGGTGACCACGATATTTAAGAAAGAGCGAACCAATTTACTGTACACTTTGATCGGTTTTTTTTCGGTCGCAAACTAGATGCAAATACAATAACCCGTGGCATAATGGTTAGTGCGTTGGACTGTCATCGTTGCCATCGTTAATCTTTACGGGCAGCGATTAACGAGCAAAAGTGTAGTGAAGTACCTCGGTGTCTGGTTAGATCAGTATTTATATTTCGACAGAAAAATAAATACTGCTCTGACCAGGGCCAGAGGAGCCTTCGCTCTGACGAAACGGCTGTTTTACAGCAGTCGGCTTGACCCCAGAGTGAGGTAATTTGCTACATGGCCCTCATAAGGCCGATGATCCTTTATGGTTGTTCTGTATGGTTCAACGTTGCCCCTTCCCAGATGGAGAAGTTTCGGCTGTTCGAGCTCGGCAGTGTTTATGACGCTGTACCGGCTTACATCGAACAACAGCCTAATATTCTTTCGTGCATAACTTTCCCAACGAGGTCCTATACAACGGGGCTCGAATCAACAGAATTGACAATTTCGTGATAAAATTCGTTCGAGGTCACATTGCAAGAGCTATGTCTTCGACCAACAATTTAATTTTCCGAGCGTTCTATCCGAACGACACGAGTATTTTGAAAGTGCATTCTTGAGCGAATTTATTCCACCAGAGGCATTCCTCTTTTTAGATAGATGCGGTCTGACACAAGATAGATTGGCAGTTCCGCTAATCTACCTTGTCAGACGATGAACCGTGGATAGGCGACTCCTGTACAATCGGGACGTCATGGCACAAGACGGAGCAGAGCTCCTTCGGTTCAGTAGGGCTGTGTCCGAACGGGACAGAACTGATAGAGTGAACAAGGAGAACCAGTTTTGGTGGCTTCAATCGGCACTTGATAGTGGGTAGTCGGGATAGGGTTTTAAGCCTTGGCCGGCTTACATACTTGTTTTATAGTTTTAAGGATTAGTTTTAAGTAGAATAGGCATGATGGCACAAAAAACAAATAATTACAATAAAATAATAATTTAAGTAGTTTATAAGTACAATAGGTAGTTTAAGTTTGTTTTAAGTTTTAGGACCTAATTTTAAATAGTTTTTTAAGTAAAAATGAAAAAAGATATTGAAATTAGTTTTTTTTTTTTATTTTCTAAAAAATTAAAAAATAAATAAAATAATTCACAGTAAAATAGATCTTAGGGCCGAAAGGCATTAGAATTAAGTATTTTATTGTTTAACTTAGAGTGTCCGTATAGGATCAGTAAATTAGTTGTAAGTTATGGTTAATTAGGCTAGTTGTATGAATTTTTGTCTAGCTTTAAGATAGGTTTAAGATTGAATTAATAAAAATGAATTAAAAAAAAAAAAGAGTGTTTGGGGCAGTCATTCCAGAGGTCTTGGGTTCAATCTCTGCTTGTGCCATCTAAACTTTCTTTCCCAGGTACTGCCTCTTGTGATAAATTGTCAAATCCTAAAAGACCAATTATTATCATGAAAAGTGCTTTCTCAAATTAGCCGTTCGGATTCGGCTTAAGATTGTATGTCCCCACCATCCCTGACAACAGTACCGCACTCAGTACCGTTATCAACGGACTGTTGCGCCACCTAATTTATTTATTTTATAACTAAATGCAAATCCTTAAATAGGAATCAGGAAAAAATACATGAATCAAGTCATTCACCTATTTTGTATTAGGATGTGTCAAAAGTACTATTTATAAGGAATATGACTACTTCTTTGAATCCTTCACTATTACGAGTATTGATGCGGGAATCCAATTTAACGCCGAAATGTATTCTCGATCGCATATCATTTATCAAAAGATATTTTCCTACGATACTTTAAGACAGAAAATCGTATATCCATCCATAAGATCAAGATGACAAATGTCATTCATGGAACGATTAAACTCAATATCCTCATAATATTATCCTTCAAATATAGCTATGTGTCTCTTTATGTCCCTTTGCCTACACAACACACGCACCGCATGCATCAAATAGATACACTTTTTTATTATTTAATCCGAACAAATGATGTCCAGGACAATGTCATCTCGATTCCCTCAAATAAAGTGACATTCGATGAAGATATTTCCATAAAACACACATAAAAACTCAATTTAGCACATTTGTTGCGGTCAATCTTGTCATTATTTTGCATTTTCTTCAAAATATTATAATATGGACTTGGACACAAAGAGGCAAAAAGGTATATCTTATTGTGGTTTATCCCATATGTGGCGAGGATTGTCCATTTCCATCTCCATATCAATATGATGACCATAATTAATCATCCAACTTATGCTTCTTCTTCTTGTACCGTTATCCAGAGGAAAAAACCCGGACGGAAATATCCATTTTTTTTTTACTCAAAGTTAAAGACACTGTTATATACATAAGTGGGCATAGAACATTCTTGGAAGAATGACTTTTGACATTTCCTTGGTGGGAGCAATTTCGGGGATGAAGATTTATCTAACAGATTTGTTCGTTTTTCGCGATACAACGAGTCGCGACGCTTTTCCGCCAGGGGAGCTATTAAAATAAATTTTCAAAAACACAAAAATCCTTGTGCGTGATAATGATAATTAATCATATAACTTTGCAGAAACGGAGAAACATAGGTAGGTATAAGCAGGTTTATAATATTCGAGCTCCTTATTCAAGAAGGTGTCAACATATAAACGACTTAAGCAATTTTTCTCTCATTTGCATAAGCATTTTTGTTATAGCATAATCTTTGAAACCCTTGTTGGTTTTATTGCTGTTTTGAGACTTTTAATCCCTTTTGAATTTTTTTTTTTGGTTTTGTTTTTCTTTTTTTTTTGTCCTGAAAATTAAATTCAGTTGAATAAAATATTAAACAAGGAAGATTAATATAACAGTGAATTTTATCAACAATGGAAGATTGGTTGGCTTGTATGACGATGACGACAAGAGAAATAACGGTTTTAAATGATTGATCTCTATTAATTGACTCTCTTAAACTAAAATTATTTGCAACAATTGTCAAAAGTTCTGTCCTTGTACAAAAAAATAAAAAATAATATTGAAGTATAATTTTAAGCTTTGTGGAATAAACGAACAGGTGACTTCAGCTTAATTTGACTCTATTTCATCTCACTTTCAAATAGAGATAAACATTCGACACTTATTTAACCCGGGCCTTGGATTCTTCGAATAAATAAGTTGTATAGTAGGTTAGTTTAACTTTGTTTTTTTTAGATGTCAGTTCAATGAACTCGCCAATTTCGGTGAATGAATTTGGTACAACCGTGATCCAAGATTCGTATAAATTTTAATACAAGTGATCTCTTTTACTGCGCGCTCTCAACCGTTCTCTGAACGAAAAAATAACACAAGTTTGTAGTTCTGAGTGAAACATAATTCTAAGTTTTAAAGTTCGAATTTTGCGTCGGGAATGACCAGAGACAACGCCGCGCCGCCGTTTGTTCGCTAATTGGGCTTCGAATCGTTTGGAAGAGGACCCCAATTTTGGGCGAAAAATCATCTCTAGTGACAAGGCGCTTTTTTCTATGAATGGCTGTGTTAACAAGCAAAATTGCGGTATATGGGATGACACCAACTCATACGAGGTTCACCAGGTGAAAATGCATCCTCAATAAGTTACCATTTGGTGTTGATTTGGGGGGGGGAGGCGGGGTAATTGGTTCGTACTTTTTTGAAAACGACGTTAGTGAGGCGGTCATCGTCAACAGAGAGCGCTACATAACGATGATAACTAATTTCTTATAGCCCAAATTGAACCATATGGAACTAGACGACATGTGGTTCCAATAGGACGGTGGCACGGCGGCGCGGCGGCGGGCGCTACGTGCCACACAACAAACACCACGATTGTCATTTTACATGAACGATTTGAGGGTAAGGTTATCTCTCGCAGGGGTGATGAGAATTGGCCACCGCTAACTTTTTTCTGTGGGGTTTCTTGAAGTCGCAGGTCTATGCAAATAAACCACAATCGGCCCTAAAGGTGAACATAACACAGGCCATCGCTCAAACTCAGCCGGATCTATGCGGAAGAGTCATTGAAAATTGGACACTCGGATCCGTGCCACCGTAAGAAGCCGAGGCGGGCATTTAAATGATCTCATATTCCATACTGAATGGCATACATGCGCCTTTCAAATAAAAAAATAATTTTGTTAATACCTCACACACAGCTTGTTTTATTCTCTTTCAACATCTACTCGCCCTTATGGAAAAAAACTTTATTTGCCTGATTCAAAACCAAAAGACAATACCTTTATTGGTTTGTAAGATGTACATACATATATTGCGTTTAAAATCTCTGCGGTTTCTGAGATATGGCTGACAAAAAGGCACCCGAACGTATGGACTTACCTAATTATAGACATACGAACCTACGTACACACAGACATCTCTCTAAGATTCATTGATCATTGATTCTAAGGACCTTGAAACATCGACGGAAACCGCACACTGCATAGGAGTAAGTAATGCTCTATGTCCCTCTAGGGAACATCCACAGTAGGTATGAGGACCTAAGGAAGTATTATTGAACCAGCATCTTTGATTGTATAACAAACTTAGCTTACTTGGACATGCTAGCCCTTTTAGATTGATTAAAATTTAACGTGCCCAGGCTTGGTTCGTTTATAAACTTAATTATATTCCAGCCTTGTTGTAGCACAATTAAATTGTTGTTGTAATACTCTAACCCTGCTTCTTAAAAATAGTTTCATGAAAAAAAAATGATTTATTTGTCATAAAGTATTATCATTGAAATATATAATTTGGCTTTCATTGAAATCAAAATAAAATTTGAGAATAATATTGCTGCTTCCTCCTCCTGATTGGGCCTACTATAGGACTTGGAATAGGTGCGAGGTTGGATCTATGGGTGGGCAGCAACTATTATTTAACTTTTGTAAGGTTTAATCCGCCAAACTCAATGGTAGATACGGCTAAGTGGTGAGAAATTGACATTTTTGAGAAGCAACCAAAGTGACATTTTTATAAAGAAAATCGATTTTTTGGTGGTCTAAATAAATTTAAAAAACTTGAATTTTGACTTTTTGAGACTGTCATTCTATTTATTAGCTTTCTTTATTATAGATGCAACCAACTCTTTTTTTATAATTTGCGGACATTCAGTTTATGGACAGTAGAAGAAATAAAGTTCAACTTCGTAAGTAACGTGTTTTTGGCTACAAACTGTCAAAATAACGAAAGTGACATTTATACTACTCAATTACGGTGCAGTGTCATAAGTCCGTAAAGGACTTATGACCCACTTAGGTGGGTCAAAACTTCATAAATCGATTATGAACTTATAACCCACGTAAGTGAGCCAAAAGTCCGCAATAAAAAGAGCCATAAGGTCTTAAACAAAAAAATTTAAGATTGATTGAAATTTTTGAAACTGGAGAATAAAACAAGTTTTTTTTAATTGATAGCACGGCGTACTAACAGCTAGGTATGTAAGGGGGGGCATGCTGCCCCCCTGCAACCCCCCTGCTTGGGATCACTATAGGATTTGGGGTGGGTGCGAGTTTGGGTATATGCAAAGAACACGAATGCGTTGTGATTCTTTCATAACTGTGAGCCATACTTGCTTTTTTTTGTTGGGAATTTCTTTGATTTTAGTGCTCAAATGCAAAAGTTCTTTGCATATACCCAAACTCGCACCCACCCCAAATCCTATAGTGATCCCAAGCAGGGGGGTTGCAGAGGGCAGCATGCCCCAGGGGCGATTCCTCATAGTTAGCTGGTTTAGCGGCGCTAAACAAAGAATTTTAGAATAAATCTAATTTTTTAATATGTATATTATTTGGTAATTGAATTACTAACCAAAACTCAACAGTTGACCATAATGTTAAAAAATTCGGTTGTAGTTACATAACTTGCATCTTGCAATCAAAGTCAAAGTGACTTTTCTTCAAATAATTTTCATTTCATGCAATAAAACTCTCATACAAAACTTAATCTATCTTGATACATTGGGCTTTGGTCATCGCAAAAGTTTGCGCTATCAAATTTCATACATTCTACACATACAGATAAATACACACATTCAAATAAAAGCCTATACAAATTAATAGAAGGGTAAGCGCAAAAAAAAGCGATAAACCAGACGAAGTATGCAAATGCAGGTACACATTAAAGACACACAACAGAGAGGAAGACCAGGCTCGACCAAGAGTTTGATGTCTCCTCTGTTTGAACTTCGTACCAGCGATGCCACTTTGCTGCAAAAGTAAATCTACTGCACATTTCGCAAAATCTAAATCTACTGCCACTAAATTCAATCTACTGCACTTTTTTATGTTTAATAAACCTTCTCTTGGACAGCTGTCTAAAAACATATATACAAATAACCGCTGTAAAAACCGTCCGAACGAAGCCAATTCATTGTGAACTTGATATGATATATGAAATTAGTTGAACGCTGAAACCAAAAACACTCTATTACCAAGACCGGAATCTCAGACTGACATTTCGGTTTGCCTACAAGCTAAAAAGCACTAAATGTGAGAAAGTGTGCGTGAAATGATGCAAAAAACCAAACACATTCTCACAATTAGTGCTTTGGCCCATCAAAATGCTTCATTATAGTAACCAGCCCCATCTAAATGCTTCATTTTGAATGTTTCATGGCCTCGTTCAAAAACTAAACAATCCTTACTAACAGAATCTGAAGTGCTGACATGGTCTTAAATTGGAATATTTGTATAGCTTTTTAATTTCAATCCAAATAAATGTTGTAAATGTATATTAAATAAAATAAAATTGACCAAATACATATTATTTAATGATTTATTAGTTTATTATTATTTATTTTGTTTACTTAAATAATTTGCGAACGCAACATGCGCTGCAACCGGTTAAGTATAAATAAATAAATAAATTAGGTGGCGCAACAGTCCGTAGAGAACCAGGGCCTAGTGACTTACAACTCTCAACCATTCCTGTGTGCGAGTAATGTTGTCAGGGATGGAGGGGACCTACAATTTATATGCCGAATCCGAACGGCTAATTTGAGAATGCACTTTTTCATGACAAGAATTACTCTTGGAGAATTTGTCAATTCCTCGCAAGAGGCAGTACCCGTGAAAACCTTTTTTTTTATTAAGGTGGCACAGGCAGGGATTGAACCCAAGACCTCTCGCATGACAGTCCAACGCACTAACCATCATGCCACGGGCACTACACCGGTTAAGTATAGTTAAGTATAGTTATTGCAAATGGACAAAAGTGTAACTCAATACTTTGTAAAACAACAAAACAGACAATTTTTGCAGGTGTAGTTTGTTTAGAGCATTTTCTTGGCGACGTTAGAAGTTCAGGTGGAAACAATAGGCGGATGCCTCCGTTTTTTTTTATACAGACAATGCTACGAGAAGCATACTTGTGAAGTTCCATTGCCAACTTTAGCTAGTTCAGATTCCTCAATTAGATTAGTATTTTCATCATTTAAGCAGTTCGGTAGTTGCAAGACCAAATTTTAGTTTTGTTTGTTGCAGAAATATTCCTGAAAATTTCTTTTTAAGGGACTATGTTAGAGTTGGAATTTTTTTTGTAGTTAGATTTTGGAATAAAAATTTGAGGGAACCATGTTTTAAAAATAAGTTGCTTTGTGTAAAGCATCTTTAAGGAATAAAAAAAGGCAATATGTTTACACACAATACCAACTAAATGAGTGCAATAAATAGATTTAAGTAACTTTTTTTTATTCCAGTATGGGGAAACCGAACACCCAATAGAAAAAACCAATATACGCGCCAAAATCCATACTTCTTGACTAAATAATGTTATCTTCTATGTTTACGCATAAAATTACGAATTTTGTAGCGTATGAAAATTTCTAGACATTTTACAATCTGAAAAATTAATTATGCTATGAAATAATTGGCTGCTATTAACGCTAATTTTTTTTTCTAAAAAGTTGATGAAGGTTAGCCGAAGCGGAAATTTCTTTAATGAACATATTTAAAATATTATTGGCTTTCTCAAAAATATTTTTCTACGCTAACCTCTGCTTTATACCTGAAAACTATTGTTTATGTATATTTTCTTCTATGTTCTGCATTTATAAAATGTAATCTACGGTAGTATTTATTACATTACGAAAAACAAAAACATATACGTAAAACTCATTAACTTTTTTTTATTATTAGCAGCATTTTTACTAAATATACTTTTCAAACAATAATAAGTAAACTTAAACTTTGGTAACTAAACATTTTTAAGGAATGAATGAAAATTATATTTTGCGTTAAACTGTGGAAATTCACTAAAAAAAACTTCTGTACGTCAACAATAAACATTTATGACGATTACATGATCTATTGAATTAGTTGTGCATGAATTCAGAACGATTTTAAGACGTTTTCATTTTGTGATATATGTCAAAATTTACATTTTATTTGGTCTGCATTTATTTAACAGGTTCGCTATAATCGTTCTGATTACTTCTTTAAAACATTTGTGTTCCTTTGATGCATAGTTTTTTTTGTATAGCAAATACATGTATGCTTCCATCAATCAAGAATGTTATGGATAAGATATTTTTCGATTATAACTCTTTTTTTTTTAAATATACAAACTATAAATATACTTGGATTAATTAAATTGATACAGATTTTAATTACTTGCAAACAAAATATTTGGGCCGTTCGTTAACGAAAATTTATTAGAATTCAATACAAAAATTGCGCTTGCACCCTTAACTTGATGGTTCTTCGAACGCATCTTTGATACAAAAATCCGGGGATTATTATGAAATTTAAAGAATTTCGTAGTGATTACTGTAAATTAGTGAATTAATTATAATAAACTGATGTTGAACATGCTTTTTTAAAGACAAAAAGGTACATTGGTTCACTGTCCACAAAATGCCTTCAAAATTAAAGCTTAAAACTGACTTTTTCATCGAAAAAAGTAAAAGGAAAAACCTGAAAAAAAACTTATTAACCCCTCCATTTTGTTTTTGCTATGCAAAGTGCCGCTAGCCCACGGCATCGTTTTTTTTTTGTTTGTGCTCACATCTATTCATGGACTAATTGTCAAAATTACAAATACAACAATGTAAACAAACGGGTTTTGGAGAGTGAAACGTACGAAAGATTCCGGTCTTGGTAATAGAGTGTTTTTGGCTGAAACATGATCTCTGTCTCTGTTTCTAAAGTGTTCCCGTTTTCTGCGAAACTACAGGATTCTGAGAACTTATTTAAATTTGTATATTTATTGTGTGACACTGACAATTCCTCATTTTAAAAGAATTATCATTATAAAAAAAAAAATATCTATTCCAATCAGAGTACACTCAAATACAATACGTATATCTTCTTGAACGACACATTTTTAATCTCTGAAGGAAATAAATATAGGTAAACATTCTTGCAAATGTAATTTCTTGTAAAGAAATAAATAATGTCAGTAAATGTCAAAAGAGTGTTTCCAAAATTTAACTTTTATTGATAGAAAGTATGTGAAAAAATACGTTTAAATATTTAGTAAGTATTCCAATATAAGGTTTTAAAACCTATCCGTTTAAAAATACATATATAAAAAATTAATTTTTTGTATATTTTTGTTCGATAAAAATCTACTGCGGAAAGATGCAATCTACTCCTTTTTTTGTAATGATCTACTGCCTCCTTCTCTTCTTGAAGTGGCAACGCTGCTTCGTACTATGGCAGGAAGAACAAGACCGAGCGACGATTCGAACATGATCGTCGAACACATCAACTATTCATACCATATTTTTTGTTTTTAAAAACAGATAATAATTGTGCGAGGTTATTTATTTGTGTGAAATTTATGTTTGTTTGGTAGCGAAATTGAATCAGCACGACAAGAATGTATCGAACAAGAGCATGTTCGTCAGTTAGCGTTGATTTTAGCGATAATACTAATTTTTGGAGTCGATATGTGAGTAAAAGGAAATTTCACACAGATGTTAGAGCATAGGCGGATTTTTCAATTTTTTAATAGGAAGTAGTTTTTGTTTGGACGTGGCTTTTAGACTGGAAGGAAAATTACTTCAGAAAGTGCTTTTCACTAGTTAAGTATTTGATGTGTTATGATCGGTATGTTTTATGTTCATTTTTTTAATTGTAGTTATTATTAATATAAGTCCATACCAATTCATATCTGCAAGATACTAGGAAATTATTTTACTAGATTTGTTTAGAACACTCAGTTTAAAACAAACATTTTACTTTTAATAAAAAAGTAATATTCACACCTACCTACGAATTATACATTTTTTAAAGCGAACGGGTTCTCCAATCAGGCGGTTTTTAAGTGATATCAATTCATAATTTTCAAAGAAAAACTAAAATTTGTCAAAAAAGTATAAAAATCAGTTTGAATCGTGGTTTTTCAAAATTTTAATAAAGTAAATACCTTTTTTTCATTCAGAATTCATTGCTTTTATTAATACTTAAAAAAAATGAATACTATCTATATGACTTTAAATCGAAAACTACCAGAACGAAAAATAAACAAAATAAAATACCTAATATAACGACTTATGCACCTGCATTACTTCAAATTCAATTCTTTTTCAATTAAAAAGTATAGAACAAATTGTATAAACTTTAATTTGCAAACAATATTCAATAAAAAAATTAATTTGACTTTAAAACCATATGACCAGCTAAATAATTGTATGTTAAAAAAAAAACGAAACAATTTCGGCACTTTACTATACCATTATTATTTTTATTTTTTTTTTTTCATATCTTAGTATATAAAATATTATGTATCCGGTTTTAGGCTATGAGTTGCGACGATGTAACCAGATTCTTCTTTGTTTGTTTAAAAATAGATACTTTATTTTCATGATATTGGAATGTTCATGATCTCGGAACTGAAATGAAATCCAAGCAAAGACCATAATTGAAGAATTATTAGAAAAAACATTTAGAATAAGATCGTTTTCGGGGAAGCTATTAATAGTTAATAATAAGCTTCCATGTCCAAAGCTAACAGATTTAAAATCAACATACATACAAGGAAGAATACTCAAACCTTTATCGAAAATCAATATTGCATTTGAAAATCGCTAGCTGGTTGCGAGAATAAAAATAAATTGTTTTGCTGGCCTTTTTTTTCCTGTATCACGCATGCTTTCTTGCAAACCCGAAGTTGTCCATAAAATAAAGTTGGCAATAAAATTTCCAATAGAATCAGACAGTCAGAATTTGTCGCAATTATGCTAGACGAGACTTCAGACGTTCAATTAAAGTCCCAATTATATATTGTTTTCCGATATTACTTTAACAAAAAAATTCATGAAAAATGTTCTACATTTATCGATGATGTAAGCCTAGGGCGGAAGATTTGAATAAAACTAATTATAGTTCTTGAAAACTTATCTTGTACCTCTAGAAGAAAGTAGCTAACCCTAACGCTATGACCGGGAATCGCCACTGGCATGCCCCCCCCTTACATACCTCGCTGTTAGTACGCCGTGCCGTGCTATCAATTCAAAAAAACTTTTTAGCAAAAGTAGCTAATCTAGACAATAAATCAACCATTTTTTTAATGATCCTTTACTTTAAAAATACATGAAATACATTTTTTTCATATAATTTTTTTAAGCATTCTATGTAATTAATATTTTTTTTCGCACGCACAAAAAAACAAGCCCAGTTTCAGAAAAACTCGAATGAAGTGACGCTTACAAGTCAGATCTATCAAACCCAGATTATGTTTTCATTGAGCATGTTAAAACCATGCTCTTGATTTCTATTTACCGATGTAAGATTTAAAAGAGAGAACTTATCATTGAAGGTTGTAAAAAAAGACATGCTAGTAGGTAAGTGAAAGGAACGCAACCAATAACAATTTTCGTAAGCATTCGCTTCTCAGAGAGCATAGAGGAAATATATTATCTAGAGTCCCGACTTAATGGGTTTGCTCTCTTTCGGCCTACAAACTAAATTGAGCGAATTTTGCCCATTAGCATAAGCATGTGTTAGTTGTCCCGTGCATTTCTAATGGGAAAATGCAGATTCTATGTAGTTGTTACGGGCTTTTAAGAGAGTTACCTCAAACAAAATTTGAGGGTGTTTCAGGCAAGACGGGTACCAGTCGGGACTCTAGATAATATAATTCCTCTATGTCAGAGAGAATGACTCCAAAAAACCGTAAGCTTTGGGTCAGAATTTCGTTGGAAATTTTGACGGACTCTTGGCTCACTTACGTGGGTTATAAGTTCATAATCGATTTATGAAGTTTTGACCCACCTAAGTGGGTCATAAGTCCTTTACGGACTTATGACTTACGGACTTATGACACTGCGCCCTCAATTACTAAGGTAAATTGGCTGTGTTTAATCTCCTGTTGGATAAGGGTATCCTGGATAGGTGAATGCGTCCAAAATTTTTGAAAATTTACCGACTTTTTACAAAAAAAAACATGCAAATTTAAAATCAATTTTCGGGTTCCTTAAAATTCAACCATATGTTGAGTAAGCTGTTCTTTACCTTTAGATTTCTTTTTTGATAGCCTACTTGTTTCAGGATAACCTATCTATCTAAGATGGAACTCAACCAATCCTTTACATCATACATACATTTGTATTTCTTTGCTTTAAAATTAACGTGAAGTTTATTGATAATCGTGACATAGTTTATTACTTAAATCAAACTTAAATACGGCTTTTCGGCTAACACATAAGAAACCGTGTTATTCACTATGAAATTTTTTAAAAATGAATTTCTTCTACATATCGACATTCTTGTTTTGTTTTCAGCATTAATTAATTTCTAATCTCACGAACAAACAGGTTAATTTTAATTTATTATTTGGCATTCTTGATTTAGCTTGTAAAAACGTTTAAAACAAAATTGTCTGAGCTTCAGCTATTACAAGTTATTAAACCGTTTTGTTTTCTTCACAATTTGTATTTGAACAAGTGCTTTTAAACATTACCTTATTGTAAATAGAATAAAAATGTTCAAAGGGATATCGAGAGCCATAGTCAAAAAGAGTATGGGAGCCAATAAAAACGACAATCCCTTTTACATAATTTTAGATTATTATCGACCACATAAGGGTACACTTTTACAAAAACTGTATGCATAATATTTTGTCACAAAAACAAAAATAACCCAAAACAACTTTAGGATATAGCTACTATTCTACTATTCATATGGATGACCCTTTCGAATCGCGACCCATAATCTGAAGCAAAGACGGTCTCACCATCCATGACCGCCCCGCCCGCCCGTCCGAAAAACAATTGAAACTCAATTGAGGATGAAACCGAAATTGCTCTTGCCTTGACCGCATCTTATCTTTATGACATCAACATTCAAATGACCAAAAGCATTTAGAAGCTCATTCACATTGATCCACATATTATAAGGACTAACCAAGCGACCCAACCGACCGGGCGAATTGCGATTATAGAAAAATTATGCGAGAATATCCTGTCTTATTAAATCCTTAAGAGTCATTTCAAACTCTATTCATGGAGTATGGGACACAAATTCTTAAATTTTGGTTACTATCGCTTCCACGAAACGCTTTCCGGAGATGTAAACGAGATGTTGTTTTGTTTATAAAAAGGGGTGTCTTCTTCATCAGGACCAGGACCAGGGCCAGAAGAAATTTGTTCCGGTTGAAATTCGATCAGGACTATTTGATTTTATGACTTTGGTTTATTATTGGAAGCCTGGTGGTGGAGGTGGTGGTTAAGAGCCTCGTGAAACGAGAAACTATAGTCCTTATCGTAATGAATGCAGATTGGTATTTTATTTTGATGACTGTTTTGAAGGTGTCGCTGGGGATTTACGCGAATGGAGGCGTCTTATGTGTTTTATTTTAATTGAGAATAAATTTAGAGATGCTCAATAACATTGGGATGAGGAGGATAAACTTTTCTGTGAGTCTGTTATTCTAAAATGTCTCAATATTTGTATATGGTTAAAAATGAATAAATTAGGTGGCGCAACAGTCCGTTGTGAACTAGGCCCTAGTGACTTACAACTCTGAATCATTCCTGTGTGCGAATAATGAAGCACTTTTCACAGTGGCGTCTTTAGGCATGGGCCCGGTGGGCCAGGGCCCAGGGCCCCGCAATTATTTGGCCCCCAAATCTACCAACTCAAAATGAATGAATCTATACAAGAATTATATAGAAAACGAAATAAGGTTAGTAGACAGTAACAGAAAAACAAGTTTCATTGTACTCTCCGTTCCGTTGAAATTCTCCTCCTCAACTTCTTAAACTTCTGGCAACATGAATCTTTAATCATACCCTGCACACGCTGTCAACATTATTTTAACAACTCTGCTTTCGTTTTACTCTACAGTACAGTTCTGCACACATGTTGACTTTTCAACTCACTCCATAAACAAACACTAAGTTGTCCCATGATGATTCATTTATCGCAGATCTTTTAAGAAAATGTGAGAACTCAGGAAAGGGATACACTTACTATTTATCAGCAAATATTTGCAACGAATTCATTGATGTAACGGGAAAACAAGTCCTAATGAAAATTTTAGGTGAAATTAGATCGGCAAAATATTTGTCCCTAAGTGTTGCCAGTACACCCGACCTTTCTCATATCGACCAGTTGACTTTTGTAATTCGGTATGTTAAAAATTGTGTTCCCATCGAAAGGTTCTTAAAATGTATACCTATTCAAGAGCATAAATCTGAATATTTGGCTGACACAATCTTGACATTTCTGGAAAAAAATGATATTTCAATAGAGGATTGTAGAGGACAAAGCTATGATAATGCGTCTAATATGTCGGGAAAATATTCTGGTTTGTAAGCAAGATTAAAGGAGAAATGCGAATTCGCTACCTTTGTACCTTGTCCAGCACATTCTCTTAACTTAGTAGGCCTTCATGCGACTGGTTGTGTGCAGGAGGCAAAAAGTTTTTTTTTCAAGTGGTTCAAAAAATATACAACTTTTTTTCTACTTCTACCCATCGCTGGAATAAATTGAATGAATGTTTAGGTTCACATAGACTTCTTAAAAGCCTTTCTGAAACAAGATGGTCTGCACGAGCTGATGCAGTTAACGCGCTCCATCATGGTTATAAGCAAATTACTGAAGCCATGCCATCTATCTCTAGAGATCCAGAGCAAGCTCCAGACAAAAAAAAAACGAAGCGCTAAGCCTTTCTAAACTGGAGTTCCTCATTTTAACAGAAATTTAGAGCACAATATTAGGAAGAATTCATAAAAGCAGCAAGAAACTTCAAAAAGAAACAATAACGATTGACGTTGCTGCCAATTTGCTTTGTTCACTATGTTCTTTCATAAATGGTCTAAGGGAGAATTTTGATAAATTTGAAGCGTGTGTCAAAATTCAGAATCCGGATGCTAATTATAAAGACTTATTGCAACGAAAAATAGTACGAAGTTCGTGTGCCACATATTTTGATGGTCCTGCACCATCCGTCCAGCTAATTGGGAAAGAAAAGTTTAAAATATCAACTTTTTTTCCAATTATTCTCACTATTACTTTGCAATTAAAAATAGGATCCAATTGCTACCAAGAAATTAATGCATTGTTTGGCTTTTTGTCGATTGCAATATTTGACTTCAGTGGAGTTGAAAAATTCTTGCGAACAGTTTTCAAAAAACCATAGAGATGTTAATGCAGAAGAACTTGAAGTAGAATGCTTGCACCTCGTACAGTATTTAAAAGAATTCAATAAAGATGTAAATGAAGATCTTATTACAATATCAAAATTGTACAGTCTAATTACAGTGGATGAATTTGGGAACACATTTCCAAATGTAGAAACTGCTTGTAGAATTTTTTTTATCTTTGATGGTTTTAAACTGCAGTGGAGAGCGTTCATTTTCGAAATTGAATATTGAACCGGATAAAAAATGAACTTCGAAGCACAATGCTACAAGATAGACTAAACAGCTTGCCAATTTTATCAATTGAAAATGAATTACTGCAGGAACTTGAATTTGATGACTTAATTCATGATTTTGCAATTGACAAAGTCAGAAAAGTATGCCTTCAATAATTTTTTATTGTATACTTAAACTTATATATATGTACGTATATCTAAAAAAACCAAATCAAAACAAATATAAAGAAATAAACTTACATTAAAAAAATATAAAAACATTAGAAATCAACCAAAAAAACAATACAAATTATCAAAAATCAACTATAAAGAAAAATGTTCAACTATTGAAGGTAAATTAACAAAAATTATAAAAGTATAAAAAAAATATCTGTTTTATGTTTTTTTTAGTTCTTTTTAAAAAGTAAAAATATGTAAAAAAAAAAAACAAATTAATTTTAAAATGATTTTTTTAACCTAAAGAATTAAAAAAAATACATTATACCTACTTTTTTTGGCCCCCAAATCCTATTGGGCTCAGGGCCCCCAAAAGTCTAAAGACGCCCCTGACTTTTCATGACAAGAATTACTTTTCGAGGATTTGTCACTTCCTTGCAAGAGGCAGTACCCATGAAAAAACTTTATTTTTTGGATTTGGATTGAAACCAAAACTTAATTTTTTAGAAAGTTTCAATCCACAACTTTTTTGTACAAAACAAGAAAACCTACGAAAACAACAAAAAACTGATAAGAAATGTTTTCGACATTTTGTATCTCATTTGGAACATTATGGCGCAAAATTTTACCGAACCCAAAATTTTAAAACATTTCCCTTCGTTTTGATAAATACTAGTAAATTACTTACTCCCTTTTATAAAAGAAATGTATTCGAACATGTCTAAATAGTGACAGTTCATGAAAATGAACAAAGCAAACGCACTGAGACGGAACTATTAATTGGAATTCCCAACCTAGACTGCACAATTCCATCCACATCTTATAAGAAATTGTTTCTAGTATAATGACAGATGTCGTATGGATTACAAATTGCAAAAAGTTAAAGACACATTCCGCGAATAAAACTTTAGCCAATGGCGGATCCAGGAGGGGGGGGGGGGGTCGTAGGGGTCATGACCCCCCCCCCCCATTGGGAGATAATTTGTTTGCTTTTTCGTAGGAATTCACTTCAATTCAAAACTAATCGTATTGCGTTTATGGATATGACCCCCATTATATTTTAAATTATTTATTTCTTGTATATGAAAACAAAATTTGTATTTTACTTCCTTAAACTTTGTTGATAAAAGTACTACTTTTGACCGAAGATTGGACCAAGAACATAATATGAATCGGATATTCAGCCCTATTCCAAAACCACAGCACAAATTCATCAACTTTTGACCAATGGACAATCCAGGGGGGGGTCATATGAGCAGGGCCGGACAAAGCATATGTGCAAGATGTGCAAATGCACAGGGCGCAGAATTCTGGGGGCGCATTGCCAGGAGCAAGAAAATGTAATCTGATCTTGCAAACAAATATGTACTACTACATATTTGCCATTCTTTAACCACAAACATTCTTAAAATAATCTCAAAAAAACATCCATCACAACTGTCCTAAGTTATCTCTTGCGCACTAACTAACATCACTTTCATTGTTGCATTCAATGAAAATTTAACTCAAGATATCGCAGAACTAAAAATTCTACCTACCTCATTTCCAAATATTTCACCCTGTTCGTACAAGAGAAAAAAAGAAAAAAATCTCAACACAAAAAAATTCCATGCAAGAGAAAAGAAGAAAAAATCTCAACACAAAAAAGTTCCATGCCACCTCATATGTGCAAGATATATTTTATGCACACCGAGTCCCAAAATTAACATAGAGAGTATGACGAAGCAAAATACTTATTCATATTGAATCGTATGGGCTAGAACGTGCAGGTTTTGTATCACGCACAGTACCCTGTATGTGAGACTCACATGAGACATTGTGACTGTGAGTTCTCATCTACAAAGAAAACAACAAAAAAATGTCTCTGAAAAAAGAGAGCAGGTAGGTTTCTGTATTCTGTGCTACCTTCTACTACAAATCAAAGACACAGCAAACAGCATATATTTTTTTTTGTTGTTTTCTTTGTAGATGAGAACTCACAATGTCTCATGTGAGTCTCACATACAGGGTACTGTGCGTGATACAAAACCTGCACGTTCTAGCCCATACGATTCAATATGAATAAGTATTTTGCTTCGTCATACTTCTATGTTAATTTTGGGACTCGGTGTGCATAAAATATATCTTGCACATATGAGGTGGCATGGAACTTTTTTGTGTTGAGATTTTTTCTCTTGTATGAACAGGGTGATATATTTGGAAATTAGGTAGGTAGGTGTCTTTGCTACAAATAATGGTGAATGGATGTGCAAGTTTTCTTTTTTGCACACTGAGTATCGAAACTAACATGGGAGATATTTAAAAAAAAACTTATTTATACGGAATCATATGGATCAGAGCGTGCAGGTTTTTTTATTGCACACTGTGTAAGAGTTAAGTGCCTGATTACAGGAGATGAAATTTTTAATAGAATGGAAAAGGAGCATAGAGCTTAAAAATTAAAGAGGGATGATTCTATTTGGAGTCGAATTGTTCTTGCGCAGGCAGTTTGTTTTTTTTTGTTTGAAAGTTAATGACTATTGTAACGGCTACTTTTAATGTATATCTAGTCTGGTGCAGAATGCAGATTGTTTCAATTGTTTTTTCGCTTTGTTGGTTAATTAATATTAAATAAATAGCTACAAGCCAAAGTTATGATAATGGTTCGAATATGAATATGAAAGGAAAAGAAGCGGGTGTTCAGAATCGAATTCGAACCCTGGAACCAAAGGCATTTTTGGTTCCATGTTGCCCGCATTCCTTAAATTTAGTGGTTAATGATGCTGCTCGGTTCTCATTTTATGCAGTTAAAATTTTCGATACAATTCAATGTTTGTTTAACTTTTTTTCAATTCAAGAAATATATGAAGCCCTATAGAATTAAGAAATCTAGAGGCAAAAAACATTGCAGAATCGTTAGGAAATAAAATTTTTGATTTTACATTTATTTGCTGCCTGCTAATTTGGTTTGATATTTTAGAAAATATAAATTAAACTAGTAAATATTTGCAAAGTTCGTCCGTTAATCTGTCAACTGGCATAACAGTTTTAGAAAATACAAAAAACAGTTTGATTTTAATGCGTTCCAATGAAAAATTTAATGAGTAGGTATGTTCAATTAACTGAGCGTATTGCTAGTTCCCTAGAAATACCAAATATGTTTCTTGTAGCTTCATCATTGCGATCTCAACGGAGAAAAATACTTTATGCTGATGAATGTCCTGAAACTATATTAGCCGAAACAAAGATTCAAAGTTGAATTTTTTTTTTCAAATACTTGAAAGGTTTGATACGTATAGTATCAATTTTACATTTTTGAGTAACATAAGCGAATGTTTAAAAAATAAAAATGTACGTGCTTCATGCCTTAATTTGCAGAATGTTTTAACATAAAGTAGTTTTAAATATTTAGATGGAGAAGAATTGTTTCAAGAGTTAACCGTAATATCCCAGCTTGTTACGCCACAAAGCTCAAGTTTAGATATGTTAAATTTTATTTTTAGTTCAAACCTTGAAGATTTTGCTCCGAATTTAGTAACTGCTCTCCAAATCCTTAATACAATCCCGGTCACGGTAGCTTCAGGAGAACGTAGTTTTTCTAAACTTAAAATTATTAAAAATTATCTTAGGACAACCATGACTCAAGAGAGATTGGTAGGTTTATCTATAATGTCCATTGAAAAGAAATTATTAAATTTTTTAGACTTTGATAATCTCTTTTCTGAATTTGCAAAATGTAAGGCCAGAAAAGTAAGTTTCCAAGTTTAAAAGTTTCCCCTCTGCTCATTTCTTCGCTGCGTTTTAGTTTAATGGTTTAGGCCTCCTGGGGATACCTCAATAAAAAAAAACGCATTGAAAGTCTACCTCCTGGGTAATGTGGGAAAGGCTTATGCTTGTGTATCAGTTTATGTGTAAAAAAAATATAAAAAAGGGGCGCTTTCTACAAATCTTGCACAGGGCGCAAGTTTGGCTTGGGCCGGCCCTGCATATGAGCCATAAAGCTTATACAGTTAAGTTAAGTCAGGTTCTTAAGAAGAAACCTTGAATAAGAGATCATCAATTTTATATTAAGTTGCCTTTAAATTCCTTTAACTAGTCTTCAATTTTATTATAACATTTTTTTTACACACATAAATAGTGATTATTTAAGTGATTTTTACTTGCGACATATACATACATAGGAACTATTTATAGCAAGTTTTGCATTAGTAAACAATTTCAAACTAGAGCTTTTAATCAAATATGACATTACGACGGTAGAGAAGTCGAAAAAGTGGGTACCCCGATTCCTTCCTTCTGTCTGTCTTTTCTGGCCCCTACATACAGCCCAAACAATTGTGTTGATTGAAATTAAGATTTTCAGCCGATTAGTGTAAGGCGTTTTTTTCATTTTATTAATACGAAAAATAACAGCAGTCCCCATACAAATTTTTTGGTTCAAACATGTGATTTTTCTAAAACTTTCTCTAAATTTTGTGTTCTTAATTTGGCTTCTTTCTACAAGAAAAACATATTTTCGTATTGCTCCAGAAGGGAACCCCTCAAAAAACCTTTATTTTGTTTAAAAATTAAATAAATCTACTTTTGCTTTGGATGCTCTAGAACTGAGATTTAAACACGAATTTCAATAATACAAATGTCCCAAAAAAATCAAGTGACACTTTTGTTAAACTAATGGCTAAGTGAAAAACATAATAAACGCTTCATATCTATTGACATAAAAGCTTTGAAACGTGTCATTTGTGAGTGCTAAAAAAAGTTTTTTTCCCAACTTATTGGTTTACCTACCTTACTTTGTTTTAATTTAATTTTTTAGAGAAATTATATGTACTTAAATGCAACTATTTCCTTAAATTCAAGAACCAAACCTTTGTATCTCTACAATTTTTAAGTTTTGTTGACGCCTTTAAGATCAAAATACGAATAAGCTGATTGATAACGATAGTAATAAGAGACTTCCGAAAATTGAGTTCGAAAAAACTACGTCAAAAAAAGCCCGACATTTCTACATATCAAATTCTCTCTCATTTTCTGGATTTTTGAATTTTTGCAGCGTTCTTCGCATTAATAGAAATAAAAACAAGAAAAGTGCATTGTTTTTTTTGGAAAAAAGCAACGTTTCAAAACAATTTCCTACATTTCTGCGCGAAATGCACCAAAACCATCTAAACTATTGTGTTTTAGCTCTTAAATATGGCATATTTAGAATACTGTTGGAATCTTGGAATGCTTTCATATGTAGGGAGTCATCCAAATTAAATAGTTAGACCATACCTTGCATATCTAAGAGTGTGTGTGAATAAAAGACACATTTTGTTGACTTTTATAATAAAATATTTCCAAGCAGATTCAATTAAAAATGGATTATCTATTATTTCGTCAACAAAATGCTATAAAAAGGGGACAAATCTAAGTATATACCTAGCACATCTACAAATAATTTAAAACAGCATTATTTTTGTAGAATAAAACATAGGACACTTTTGTTGGAACTAAAATTAAAAAGTAGTCCTTTTGATCTTCCGGATGTGCGTTTTATACCACTTTTCCGACTGGATAAATTCAATGGTAAGATTTTAATGGAGAAAATACATCTGTTTACGAATACAACTATTCCCTTCCAGAACAGTTAAAAAAAAAACATTTGTGGTTATTTTATACTATTTTATTTTATTTAAGTTTCTTTCGACACTTAATTTTTATAGATACGGTTCGTATCAATCGTCAATTTGGGTTGTCGCAGCCCAGTACGTCGAGGTCGATTCATCTCGTTACAGAGCTTATTAACGTCCATTTGCTAAACGACGCATTCAAATTGCTGAGTAGCATATGCATACTTGATACAGCAGAGATAAAAAGACAGTAAGATAGATTTTATTTTTATTGAGATTTTTGTTTTCATTTATATTTTTTCACACATTTTTGATCAAATTCAACATGCCAAGCATCATAGGAGTTATTGATGAAACACTATACCCAAAGAATACTGCATTATTCGCCTGAAAGAGCAGCAAAAATTGTTTATGCTATATTTTGTATACACAACATGTATACTATGGGAGCAGAACAATTTCTTTCCATGCAGATGAGCTAATAGAAAGAGCTGAAAATGAAGAAGAAACTTTTGACCAAAAACACTCTAGTAAAGATATAAATCCTCGGTAGCCATATTGGTTTGCCTACAAGCTAAACCGGAAACTGGCCTCATAAAGTATTTCTTAGTGTGCGTGTAATTTCTCCTCTAATTTATGAAATTTCCCCTAAAAACTCAGTAAATGTGTCTATGTATGCGTGAAAACACGTCAATTTTACTCGTTGAATTCTTCGACATTACAAATACAACAATGTAAACAAATGGGTTTTGAAGGGTGATACGTACGAAGGATTTATATCTTCATATAGAGTGCTTTTGCTTTTGACCAAAAATACTCCATTACCAAGACCGGAATCTTTCGTACGTTTCACTCTCCAAAACCCGTTTGTTTACATTGTTGTATTTGTAATTTTGACAATTAGTCCATGAATAGATGTGAGCACAAACAAAAAAAAACGATGCCGTGGGCTAGCGGCATTTTGCATAGCAAAAACAAAATGGAGGGGTTAATAAGTTTTTTTCAGGTTTTTCCTTTTACTTTTTTCGATGTTTTTGTCAGTTTTAAGCTTTAATTTTGCAGGCATTTTGTGGATAGTGAACCAATGTATCTTTTTGTCTTGAAAAAAAGCATGTTCAACATCAGTTTATTATAATTAATTCACTAATTTACAGTAATCACTACGAAATTCTTTAAATTTCATAATTAACCTTGAATTATTATACCAAAGATGCGTTCGAAGAACCATCAAGTTAAGGGTGCGAGCGCAATTTTTTTATTGAATTCTAATAAATTTTCATTAATGAACGGCCCAAATATTTTGTTTGCAAGTAATTAAAATCTGTATAAATTTAACCAATCCAAGTATATTTATAGTTTGTTTTTAAATGATTTAAGCTTGCAACTATTTTCAATTCCATTTTGATTAATAAATATTGAATTTAAAAAAAGAGTTATAATCGAAAAATACCTTATCCAT
This sequence comes from Eupeodes latifasciatus, assembly GCA_920104205.1. Taxonomy (NCBI): domain Eukaryota; kingdom Metazoa; phylum Arthropoda; class Insecta; order Diptera; family Syrphidae; genus Eupeodes; species Eupeodes latifasciatus. The sequence goes on from OV049926.1 coordinate 121,088,867, forward strand.
AACATTCTTGATTGATGGAAGCATACATGTATTTGCTATCAAAAAAAAACTATGCATCAAAGGAACACCAATGTTTTAAAAAAGTAATCAGAACGATTATAGCGAACCTGTTGAATAAATGCAGAGCAAATAAAATGCAAATTTTGACATAGATATATCACAAAATGAAAACGTCTTAAAATCGTTCTGAATTCATGCACAACTAATTCAATAGAACATGTAATCGTTATGAATGTTTATTGTTGACGTACAGAAGTTTTTTTTAGTGGAATCCACAGTTTAACGCAAAATATAATTTTCATTCATTTCTTAAAAATGTTTAGTTACCAAAGTTCAAGTTTACTTATTATTGTTTGAAGGGTATGTTTAGTAAAAGTGCTGCTAAAAATGAAACAAATTAATGAGTTTTACGTACATGTTTTTCTTAATATAGTAGGTAAATGCTTCCATAGATTACATTTTATAAATGCAGAACATGGAAGAAAATATACATAAACAATAGTTTTCAGGTATAAAGCAGAGGTTAGTGTAGAAAAATATTTTTGAGAAAGCCAATAATATTTTAGGTATGTTCATTAAAGAAATTTCCGCTTCGGCTAACCTTCATCAACTTTTTAGAAAAAAAAAATAGCATTAATAGCAGTAGCAAATTATTTCATAGCATAATTAATTTTTCAGATTGTAAAATGTCTAGAAATTTTCATAAGCTACAAAATTCGTAATTTTATGCGTAAACATAGAAGATAACATTATTTAGTTAAGAAGTATGTATTTTGGCGCGTATACCGTTTTTTTTTCTATTGGGTGTCCGGTTTCCCCATACTGGAATAAAAAAAAGTTACTTAAATCTATTTATTGCACTCATTTAGTTGGTATTGTGTGTAAACATATTGCCTATTTCTATTCCTTAAAGATGCTTTACACAAAGCAACTTATTTTTAAAACATGGTTCCCTCAAATTTTTATTCCGAAATCTAACTACAAACAAAATTCTAACTCTAACATAGTCCCTTAAAAAGAAATTTTCAGAAATATTTCTGCAACAAACAAAACTAAAATTTGGTCTTGCAATTACCGAACTGCTTAAATGATGAAAATACTAATCTAATTGAGGAATCTGAACTAGCTAAAGTTGGCAATGGAACTTCACAAGTATGCTTCTCGTAGCATTGTCTGTACAAACAAATACGGAGGCACCCGCCTATTGTTTCCACCTGAACTTCTAACGTCGCCAAAAAAATGCTCTAAGCAAACTACAGCTGAAAAAATTGTCTGTTTTGTTGTTTTACAAAGTATTGAGTTACACTTTTGTCCATTTGCAATAATTATACTTAACCAGTTGCAGCGCATGTTGCGTTCGCAAATAATTTAAGTAAACAAAATAAATAATAATAAACTAATAAATCATTAAATAATATGTATTTGGTCAATTTTATTTTATTTAATATACATTTACAACATTTATTTGGATTGAAATTGAAAATCTATACAAATCTTCCAATTTAAGACCATGTCAGCAATTCAGATTCTGTTGGTTATGATTGTTTAGTTTTTGAACGAGGCCAAGAAACATTCAAAATGAAGCATTTAGATGGGGCTGATTATTATAATGAAGCGTTTTGATGGGCTGTAAGACTAAATGTGAAAATGTGTTTGATTTTTTGCATCATTTCAAAAATAACAAACAGAGATTAATTTGAATTTTGAAAATGTTACTGAAACTAAGTGATCAACCGAGATGTTTAAACTTAATTGAATACCCCTCTCCTGGAAATGTATGTTGTATGTTGTGTTATTATTATATTGTATTGTAAGCTTTATAATTCAGATTTTGAAAAACAAAAAAACGAATATTTAGATATGTACTTGCATTTTTTATTTATTTACATAGTAAGGACACAAAACTACTGACTATTTTATGATAGTGCCCTAACCAATTTTTCGATGTCAGTAATTTTTTGCTATCTTCGCTCTAAAAAAAATTGTAGTTATTATTATATCTATAAATAACAGAGGGGGGGCTGTGCCACATTCTAATGTCCACACCATGGTATACGGAAGTGTACATCTATAAATGTTTCAGAGAATGGTGTGTATGTAACAGGTAAACAGGGGCGTCTTTAGACTTTTGGGGGCCCTGGGCACAATAGGATTTGGGTGCCAAAAAAGTAGGTAGGTATAATATATATTTTTTTAATTCTTTAGGCTAAAAAAATCATTTTAAAATTAATTTGTGTTTCTTTTTTTACATATTTTTACTTTTTAAAAAGAACTAAAAAAAACATAAAACAGATATTTTTTTTATACTTTTATAATTTTTTTAATTTACTTTCAATAGTTGAACATTTTTCTTTATAGTTGATTTTTGATAATTTTTATTGTTTTTCTGGTTGATTTCTAATGTTTCAATATTTTTTTTAATTGTATGTAAGTTTATTTTTTATATTTGTTTTGATTTGTTTTTTTTTTAAGATAGGTATATGTATATGTAAGTTTAAGTATACAATAAAATATTATTGAAGGCATAATTTTCTGACTTTGTCAGTTGCAAACTCATGAATTAAGTCATCCAATTCAATTTGCTGCAGTAATTCATTTTGAATTGATAAAATTGACAAGCTGTTTAGTCTATCTTGTAGCATTGCGCTTTGAAGTTCATTTTTTATCCGGTACAATTTCGAAAATGAACGCTCTCCACTGCAGTTTGAAACCATCAAAAATAAAAAAAAACTACAGGCAGTTTCTACATTTGGAAATGTGTTCCCAATTTCATCCACTGTAATTAGACTGTACAATATTGATATCTTAATAAGATCTTCATTTACATCTTTATTGAATTCTTTTAAATACTGTACGAGGTGCAAGCATTCTACCTCAAGTTCTTCTGCATTAACATCTCTATGGTTTTTTGAGAACTATTCGCAAGAATTTTGCAACTCCACTGCACTGAAGTCAAATAATAATGCAATCGACAAAAAAAGCCAAACAATGCATTAATTTCTTGATAGCAATTGGATCGTATTTTTAATTGTAAAGTAATAGTGTCAATAATTGGAGAAAAAGTTGATATTTTAAACTTTTCTTTCCCAATTGGCTGAACGGATGGTGCAGGACCATCAAAATATGTGGCACGCGAACTTCGTACTATTTTTGTTGCAATAAGTCTTTATAATTAGCATCCGGATTCTGAATTTTGGCACACGCTTCAAATTTATCAAAATTCTCTCTTATATCATTTATGAAAGAACAAAGCAAATTGGCAGCAACGTCAATCGTTATTGTTTCTTTTTGAAGGCTTTTGCTGGTTTTATGAATTCTTTCTAATATTGTGCACCAAATTTCTGTTAAAATGAGGAACTCCAGTTTGGAAATTTTCTTAGACAGGCTTAGCGCTTCGCTTTTTGTGTCTAGAGCTTGCTCTGGAAATTGTGTCAGCCAAATATTCAGATTTATGCTCTTGAATAGGTATAAATTTTAAGAACCTTTCAATGGGAACACAATTTTTAACATACCGAATTACAAAAGTCAACTGGTCGATTAGAGAAAGGCCAGATGTACTGTCAACACTTGGGGAAAAATATTTTGCCGATCTAATTTCACCTAAAATTTTCATTAGGACTTGTTTTCCCGTTACATCAATGAATTCGTTGCAAATATTTGCTGATAAATAGTAAGTGTATCCCTTTCCTGAGTTCTCACATTTTCTTAAAAGATCTGCGATAAATGAATCATCATGGGACAACTTAGTGTTTGTTTATGGAGTGAGTTGAAAAGTCAACATGTGTGCAGAACGGTACTGTAGAGTAAAACGAAAGCAGAGTTGTTAAAATAATGTTGACAGCGTGTGCAGGTGTATGATTAAAGATTCATGTTGCCAGAAGTTTAAGATGTTGAGGAGGAGAATTTCAACGGAACGGAGAGTAAAATGAAACTTGTTTTTCTGTTACTGTCTACTAACCTTATTTCGTTTTCTATATAATTCTTGTACAGATTCATTCATTTTGAGTTGGTAGATTAGGGGGCCAAATAATTGCGGGTCCCTGGGCCCTGGCCCACCGGGCCCATGCCTAAAGATGCCACTGCAGGTAAAGTAACTTTTATTTTGGTCATCCATTCCATTCATGTTGTTTTTCATAAATTGAAAATTTCCAGTGTTATTTTTATAAATCAGCTGATTATGATAAAAGATTGTAGTTCTGTTTGCTAACAAATTTCGTTTTTAAGTTTCATAACAGAATTTTATAAAAGGTCGAAGAACTGAATACCAATTATAAAAGGTCTTTTAGGGTGAAATGTAGTACCCGTAGCGTGATGGTTAGTGCGTTGAACTGTCATGCAAGGGGTCTTGGGTTCAATCCCTGCCTGTGCCATCTAACTTTGTTCACGGGTACTGCCTCTTGCGAGGAATTGACACATCCTCCAAGAGTAATTCTTGTCATGAAAAGTGCTTTCTCAAATTAGCCGTTCGGATTCGGCATACAAACTGTAGGTCCCTTCCATCTCTGACAACATTACACGCAAACAGGAATGGTTGAGAGTTGTAAGTCACTAGGCCCTGGTTCTTCATGAAATGTTGCGCCACCTTATTTATTTAAATTTTTTAGGGTGAGAATCTTTTATTGCTTATAATAGAAAATTCATAAGATGTGGCAGAATAGGCCTAAATGGCTTTAAAATTTAACTAAATCGTTTAAAATTTTGAGCCATTGTTTTTTTTATATTTTGTTGAACATTTAGACAAAGCGATAGATAGGCACGGATAGGAATTTATCAGTGTGGGTCGCATCCCAGTCTCTTTTTTGTTTAATTTGGCAGCATTTTAAAATTATGGTTCAGAAGAACATTTGAGGACATTATGTTCTGGAATAACCATGGATTAAAGATGACCCAGTACAGAAGATAACAGAAATTCAGAGTAAGGGAAAAAATCGGTATTTGATAAAAAAACAATTTATTATTAAAGATGTTTTTAAGAAAACTTGAAGAAACTTATATTAGAGTTCTATGGATTGTTTTCGCACAACGCTTACTGTCTAATGCGCATCCTCAGTACAGTACAGTGCAGTCCGAAGACGCTTTTGCTGCCGTGCATTAGAGTGTCGAAGAAGACCCGAATGAGTCCATCCACCATCGAGCGCAACAATTGGAGAAGTGCATTATCTTACGCCCGTGACGATTGTAGCTTTGGAAAAGAATATTCAGCGCGTTATTGCTGACTAAATCATTTTTAAAACAAAATACCCTTTATTTTTAGTTATTCATTTTTCGTACATCTCCCCTGCAGTAATTGCTGACTACGTGCGCGAATCAAAAACGGATTGCCTTACTTCAAGTGGAAAACATAAGACCGCAGAAGTCTGAACACGCCTAATAAAAATACATTTTCTGTCATCACTTCTTTCCATATATATCATTGAGCTTCGTGAAATGGCAATAGTAAACAAACCGAAAACAATGACGACAAAGTTAAGAACTTTGCTGAATACTAAACTGATACTGATGTAATTAGTGCAAATTATTTCCAATTGCAGCGTGGCACCGCGTATAAAGTACTTGTCAATAGTAAAATAACGTTTATTCACGTACAGCGCATATCGCGAACGGACCAAAACCGGAAAACAACTCAAGATTGTGATCGAATTCTAAAAAGACAGACTTACCAATAATTGAACCATGTGTGGAATATTTGCTATTTTCTCAAAAGATGGTCAACCGATTTTGCCGAGAAAATTCAACACTCGTCCTGAAAGTCTGCGCCAGGTTGCGACTCGACAGAGCCAAAAACAACGCCATCGTGGACCCGATTTTACGGGAGTGGAAATCATTGAAAACCATGGCGTGGCTATGGTGCACGAGAGAGTTTGCATAGTCGGTGTGCATACCGGCCATCAGCCCTTCAAGTCGCAGGATGGAACCATCTTCATGATTGCCAATGGTGAAATTTACAACTATCTGGAGCAATCGGCAGAAATCGCCAAGAAAAGAGGCTCCTATCAACCAAAGAGTGACTGCAATGTGATCATCGAGTTGTATGAGGAATACGGTGAGAATCTCTTTGAGTACATCACTGGAATGTTTGCCATTGCTCTGTATGACACAAAGACAAAAACTATCCTCCTGGCTCGCGATCCATTCGGAATTATCTCGATGTATTATGGTGAAGATGAGTATGGCAACATTTGGGTGTCAAGTGAGATGAAGTGTTTGGTTGGCGTGTGTCGTAAGGTAGAGAACTTTCCCCCTGGTGTCATGCGAATCGGCAAGGCTGGTGCTCTAAAGGAGAAAAAATTCTTCCAACAAAATTGGCAGAACAGTATTCCCCGGGATCCCACTGATTTGTCAGTTCTGCGGCAGACATTCATTTCGGCTGTAAGAAGCCATCTTCATTGTGATTGTCTTTACGGGGCTCTTCTGTCGGGAGGTGTTGATTCAAGCCTCGTGGCGTCTATTGCCACAAAGATCATCCGCGAAACTGATCCAAGTTTTCGCCTGAAGACATTCTCTGTGGGTCTGGAGGGCGCTCCTGACTTCAAGTACAGCAAAATGGTGGCAGACTACATTGACAGTGATCACACTGAAGTTTACTTCACAGTAGAACAAGGTAAGCAGTAAAATCGACAAAAGACGCAAATTTATGTAATTTTCAATTCTTCCCAGGTATTGATTGCATCCGAGACATCATCCACCATCTAGAAACGTACGATGTGACCACAGTGCGTTGCAGTATTCCAATGCTTTTGCTGACGCGCTACATCAAGAGTACTGGCATCAAGATGATCCTCTCGGGTGAAGGAGCAGACGAGATTTTTGGTGGATATTTGTATTTCTTCAATGCTCCCGATCCAGAGCAGTTCCATCAAGAACTCGTCACCCGAGTGGGCAACCTATACCTGTCGGATTGTTTAAGGGCCAACAAAGTGTCCCTTGCCAAAGGTGTTGAGCTTCGAGTTCCATTTTTGGACACTGCCTTCGTCAACTACGCCATGTCCATTAGGCCCGAGGATAAGATCCCCGGGAAGCTGAACTGCTTCGAAGGCATCCAGTCGCACCGAATCGAAAAGCATATTCTTCGGAAAGCCTTCGGCGAAGGCTACTTGCCTGATGAGGTGCTTTGGCGCCAGAAAGAGCAATTTTCCGATGGAGTTGGCTACAACTGGATCGATACAATTCGTGAACACGCCTCTTCCCAAATAAACGATGAAGAATTTGCCAGGGCAGCTGAAATCTATCCCATCAACACGCCCACAACCAAAGAGGCATTTTACTATCGTGAAATATTCTCTGAGCTATTTCCGGGTGATGACGCTGCTCGCACCGTGAAGCGTTGGGTGCCACGTCAGGACTGGGGATGCCCTGAAGATCCCTCCGGAAGGGCTCAAAAAATGCACGAAAACAAGACTGAAGGCAAGAAATAGAATCTGAAAACCTGTTTCTTATATACTCTCTCATACTAAAGTACAAATACTTTTTAAAAATCTTGTTTTCCTTAAATCGCTTAATTTTTCGATTGAAAAAATAAATAAATATTTTTAAGTTTCCAAAAGACTCAAGCATAGCTTCCACTGCGTAGAAAAAGAAATAAAGAAACACAAATATTAATCCTTTCACTAAAAACAAACATAAAATTGTTTAATTTCTGACTGTTTGTTTATCAACATCAGTCGTTGGCTTGGCACATGTTACGGTTTATCAATTAAAAAGATAGGCGGATTCCAGAAGACAACTTTTAAAAGCTAAAACATGGAAATTGTTTGCATCTCTTAATTTATTTTATCATTTTTCTAGTCTAGTCACTTCACTTTGCGTTGACCTTGATAAAGAAATAGCTTCAATTGTTTATGAAAAGTTGCTTTTCGTCGAAAGACGATTCATTGAACTTAGTGAATAATTATAAATTGTAATCATATACCTTGGCAATGATATTGGATTAAGCAGAATTTGTCATAAACATACTCTAATTATAAATTTAAAAGTGTTACGTAGCGAATTGGAAGTTGGAACTCGTGAAATTTAAACGTGGAGTCTAACAAATATTTATAGCTTTAATAGCAAAAGTGATTTTAGTCATAGGCTGCCACAGAAGATTGTGTAGAGTAGGGTTATCATGAACGTCAAATTAAGGTCACAAAATGGTTAATGAATATTCTCTTTGTGGCCTGAAACAAGTCAAGGCACAATAAAAGACGCTAAAATAGGTTTAAGAAGAAGTTAAGCGAACTAAAGTGGGGTAAATCAAGTCATATTCTGCCTTTAGGGCACTTATTGCTTATGGTTAATTTTTAGATAAGGTGCGCAAGTTCATTGCGTTTAAGATTATAAATGACGTCAAATTAGTTTTTGTTCTTTTTAAATTTTTTACTTTAAATAAAATCTACATATTTGGGCTTGGTAGTTGGTATTTTATCTAGCTGCTCGATCATGCATTTTGTTTGCTTCTAAGTTTTCATTTCAGATAAATATAGCTCAACATTGTGAGAGTTTGCAGTTTCTTGTGGTAAATTGTGAATTAAACAAGACATCACCAGTCGTATCGAGAAACCTAAGACAAGGTTTGGCAATAGCTTAAACAGAAAGCATCGCTGCAATTTTATACTAGTACATACGTACTGTAAAACGGATGTAGCACCTGGAAAAATATTATCAACTATTGTCAGGAAACTGCAAACCTTCATTAATAAATGTTCATAAAGCATTTAAAGTGTTTTTGGACTAAACACAGAACTACATATACAGAAAAAGGGGTCAAGAACCTATAAGCTCGATTAAACGAAGAAGAATAATGAAAGACTATGGAAAAATAGCAGGAAGAGAAGATATAATTGTCTATCTTATACCTAACTTATCCTTTTTTCTTTCGTTGTTTTAATTTTATTTTTGTTCAATTATTTAAGACCAAAAGCTACATTGAATTAAAAAATAAGTCTTATTTTATAATTTTTCTTACAAGCATATTCCAACAAATTCAGAAATCTTCCTATAATTTGTCTGTGGGCCTGCTGTTATTGGCCAAGGAACTTCTTATCTTTTGAAGGAAGAGTTCAAAGCAATCCTAGTTGAGGTATCTAGTTAAAATGTATTTGAAGTCAAATTGTTTTAAAAGCTCCCATAAGGAAAAAAGTGAAGATATATTTAATAGCCAGCTGTAAATCAAATTGAACTTATTTGTCATTTCTATATAATCGTAGTTTTTAACTCGAATTGATTGATCAAACAGTTAATCAAACATTAAGACTCGGCTCAGTTCTAGATTTGTTAAAAGTGATAAGAGCTGTATGCATGTTGTATGACTTAAAAGTTGGTTAGCGAACAAAAAAACTGAAAAAAAAAATTTGTCACCTCGAAAATTTTACGACTAAAATATGATTTCATCTCCAAAACAATTTTGTGCAACGAAGAATGATGTTTTTGTCATCTGATAAAATTTATAAAAAATAAAAATTTAAAAAAAAAGTTGGTAAAAATTGAATTTCGACTCAAATATCTTTTCAAAAACTTGAGATTATGGCTTCAAACTTATTTTATCTTATAAGAAATCTTATTTTCAACATTAGGACAAATTTTGAGAAAAATCAAATTGACATTTTTTTTACAAAAAATAAAAACCTAAAAAAAAAATAATAAAACTTGGTAAAAATTGACTTTCGACACAAATATCTTTTCAAAAATTTGAGATATTGGCTTTAAACTACTTTTATCTTTCAAAAAATATTGTTGTCAACATTCAGTTACATTTTGAAAAAAATCGAATTTACAGTTTTTTTTACAAAAAATTAAAAACCGAGAAAAAATTTAACAAAAGTTGGTAAAAATTGATTTTCGACTCAAATATCTTTTCAAAAACTTGAGATTATGGCTTCAAACTTATTTTATCTTATAAGAAATATTATTTTCAACATTAGGACAAATTTTGAGAAAAATCAAATTGACAGTTTTTTTTACAAAAAATAAAAACCTAAAAAAAAATTAATAAAACTTGGTAAAAATTGATTTTCGACTAAAATATCTTTTCAAAAATTTGAGATATGGCTTCTAACGCATTTTAACTAATAAGAAATATTTGTTTTCAACATTAGGAAAAACTTTGAGAAAAATCGAATTGACAGTTTTTGATTGTATATACATATCTCCTCTGCATTGCCACGTGGAAGCAAGAAAAATGTAAACAAATATTGGGCAGGTTCAGCCGACATAAGGGACTTGAAAGTAAGGCAAGTTTCTTGCATCTGATTGGCCAGCTGCCAAAAAATTGCTTTCCAATTAAGGCAACTTTATTGGAAAGTTGACTGGAAAGTTAGGCAAGAAAAATCTCCCTTACTATCAAATCAAGTCAACTTATGTCAAAATGACAATTGATCATGTTTTTTCATTCAACGGAAAGCTGAACTTTATGACTATGATTTATTTATTTTCTGCACAACTTTATTTCATGCTTTCTGTAAAAAGGTTCCTTCTAAATTTGGAAAAGAAATAAATAATATTTATTTACAATACAAAATACAAATCGTGGTGGACTTGTAGCTTGCTTGAGGAGTGTTTTGTAGACAAAAATAATTTTAGTACTTTTTGTACTATGAACTTAAAGTAGAGATTTGTGAAGTAAAGTTCTGAATTCGAAATTCATGATACTTGAAAAACCAACTAGTTGCCTTGGTCAAAATGTACGTTCAAAGAATGAAGTTGACTGCAAATGAAGTCCCTTATGTTGTCTGAACCTGCCCATTATTCCTTCTTGGTTTGACATTTGTAATTTGACTATCTCCCTCGAACATATTAATGCTTATGAAACTTAAACAAATTTACTTTTCTCATTCTTTCTTTAGTAATTTTCTCCTCATTATTAATTCCCTACCAAGTACTTTGATACACGCAGCGCCCTCAATAGTTGTGGAGATGAAATCAAAAATTTCGTCTCATAAGAGTACTATAGTGAATATACATAATATATACAATGATACACTCTTTATCTCTTTTACTCTAATATCGTGTTATAGTAGAATAAGTACGTATTCCAACCGTTTTATTTGTAGTAGTAAACACTTGAATCAAAAACACTCCATTACCAAGACCGGAATCTCAGACTGACATTTCGGTTTGCCTACAAGCTACTGAGGACTAAATGTGAGAAAGTGTGCGTGAAATGATGCAAAAAACCAAACACATTCTCACATTTAGTCCTCAGGCCCATCAAAATGCTTCATTATAGTAATCAGCCACATCTAAATGCTTCATTTTGAATGTTTCATGGCCTCGTTCAAAAACTAAACAATCCTAACCAACAGAATCTGAAGTGCTGACATGGTCTTAAATTGGAAGATTTGTATAGCTTTTTAATTTCCATCCAAATAAATGTTTTAAATGTATATTAAATAAAATAAAATTGACCAAATACATATTATTTAATGATTTATTAGTTTATTATTATTTATTTTGTTTACTTAAATAATTTGCGAACGCAACATGCGCTGCAACCGGTTAAGTATAGTTATTGCAAATGAACAAAAGTGTAACTCAATACTTTGTAAAACAACAAAACAGACAATTTTTTCAGGTGTAGTTTGTTTAGAGCATTTTCTTGGCGACGCGACGTTAGAAGTTCAGGTGGAAACAATAGGCGGATGCCTCCGTATTTTTTTGTACAGACAATGCTACGAGAAGCATACTTGTGAAGTTCCATTGCCAACTTAAGCTAGTTCAGATTCCTCAATTAGATAAGTATTTTCATCATTTAAGCAGTTCGGTAGTTGCAAGACCAAATTTTAGTTTTGTTTGTTGCAGAAATATTCCTGAAAATTTCTTTTTGAGGGACTATGTGTTAGAATTTTGTTTGTAGTTAGGTTTTGGAATACAAATTGGAGGGAACCATGTTTTAAAAATGAGTTGCTTTGTGTAAAGCATCTTTAAGGAATAGAAATAGGCAATACTTAGATAGATTTAAGTAACTTTTTTTATTCCAATATGGGGAAACCGAACACCCAATAGAAAAAAAATCGGTGAACGCGCCAAAATCCATACTTCTTGACTAAATAATGTTATCTTCTATGTTTACGCATAAAATTACGAATTTTGTAGCGTATGAAAATTTCTAGACATTTTACAATCTAAAAAATGAATTATGCCATGAAATAATTGGCTGCTATTAATAATAACTTTTTTCTAAAAAGTTGATGAAGGTTAGCCAAAGCGGAAATTTCTTTAATGAACAAACCTAAAATATTATTGGCTTTCTCAAAAATATTTTTCTACACTAACCTCTGCTTTATACCTGAAAACTATTGTTTATGTATATACATATATATTTTCTTCTTTGTTCTGCATTTATAAAATGTAATCTATGGAAGTATTTACTATATTTAGAAAAACATGTACGTAAAACTCATTAATTTGTTTCATTTTTAGCAGCACTTTTACTAAACATACCCTTCAAACAATAATAAGTAAACTTGAACTTTGGTAACTAAACATTTTTAAGAAATGAATGAAAATTATATTTTTCGTTAAACTGTGGGAATTCACTAAAAAAACTTCTGTACGTCAACAATAAACATTCATGACGATTACATGTTCTATTGAATTAGTTGTGCATGAATTCAGAACGATTTTAAGACGTTTTCATTTTGTGATATATGTCAAAATTTGCATTTTATTTGCTCTGCATTTATTCAACAGGTTCGCTATAATCGTTCTGATTACTTTTTTAAAACATTGGTGTTCCTTTGATGCATAGTTTTTTTTGATAGCAAATACATGTATGCTTCCATCAATCAAGAATGTTATGGATAAGTATTTTTCGATTATAACTCTTTTTTTAAATTTAATATTTTTTAATCAAAATGGAATTGAAAAATAGTTGCAAGTTGATTGTGGATATTGAGTTGAGTTTTTGGTGCGCGGTTTTAAAAGGCGAATTAGATAATAAATAGTCCTGGAAGGGAATACGGAGTTGTGTGAGTTTCGCAGAGACAAGACACGACCGAAGAAAAAACCCGAAACATTCACGAATTTTAAGGTATTTTTAGAAGAAATTTAAACTTAAATTACCAAATTTCGTTTATAAAAAACAAAAAAAAGAAATAAAACGTTATTTTAAAACACTCAAGAGAGTGAAAAAGGGGTATTTCTTATATTTATTTACCAAACCAATTATAATTTAATATATAAATCACATAAATTCATCCCGGCAAACAAACCACGATTATAAACGTCAAAACAATCAGCTGTGAGCTCTCACTTCTAACCGATTGCTAATAAAGGCCACCTAGCGGCAAGCACGTGCATCTCAAACTCAACCAGGGTCGACATCGAAAAGCAAAAAGTACTAAATAGTATTGTTAGAGTAAAATGGCAATTACTTTAGAGGACTTGAAAGCACTATTAAGGGAGCAAAAAGAGGAAATCTTTCAGAATATAAACGAAGCTACCAATAAGGTCATCAAAAACACCGATGAGAAAGTAGGGATTATTTCTGAAAAGGTTGAGAAGCTCGAAAAAATGGTGACAATGCAGGAAACGGTTATTCAAAAACAAGAAGCTATATGCTTGAACCAAGAAAAAAGAATTACTCAGCTAGAAATAGGTTTGAGGAAAAATAATGTGATTGTGTTTAAGGTAGAAGAAACGGAAAAAAACGAGGAAGAACTCAAAAATTTAGTTATTAAAATCTTAAATAATAGTAATGAAGATTTTAAATTAATTTCAAACGATATTGAAAATTGCTTCCGTTTAGGAAAATCCTCCGAAGAGAAGAATAGACCAATACGTGTAACGTTTAAGAGCTTTGACAAAAAACACAAAATACTCATGTCGAATATTCTCAAAATACAGCATCGCAGAGGATCTACCTAAATCTCTCCTTGAGGCAAGAAAACCACTCGTGCCTAAGCTTTTGGAATTCAAAAAACAGGGCAAAAGAGCATATTTTAAGCTAGATAAATTAGTAGTAGAAGGGAAAGTTTGGAAAGAAAACGCAGATTATGATCCAGAAAATCATAGAAAAAGAAGTCGCTCTGCCGAGAGCTCCCCACCGCAACAAATAATAGTTAAAAACAACAATGACAGCAAAATAAAAACAACCATAATTGGATCTACTGAATTGAATCCAACAAAACAACCCAGAAACCCAATAAGAAAGTTTCTTACACAACAATATTCTAATGAATACCTTAATAAAACACCTACACCAACGACTAGTCAAAATAATAACCCTAGCTATAGCAAACATAACAACTTGGAATAGCAAACAATAGCACAACATAACACCTCTAAGCAAGTCTCAAAACAGCGTGCACAAAAAAAAATAACAAAAAATAAAAACACACAAATTCAGAGTCAAGTAGAAGAAGAAGAAGAAGAAGAAGAAGAAGAACAACAACAACAACAACAACAACAACAACAACAACAACAACAAAAACAACAACAACAATATCAACAACAAAGGCAGCGAAGACATCATCAGCAGCCCCAACAAAACCAACAACAACAACAACAAGAACAACATCCACAACAACAACAACAACAACACCAACACACACTCCAACAACAAAAACAATGGCACGAAAATCAACAACAACAACAACTTCTACTACAACAACAACATCAAAAACAACTACTACTGCTGCAACAACACCAACAACAATATCACCAACAACATCAGGCAAAACAACACCTGCAGCACCAACAACACAAACAACAAAAACAACCACACCTACAACAACTACACCATCAAAAACAACATCACCAGAACAAACAACAACAGCCACAACAAAACCAACAAAAACAGCAGCAACAACAACAACATCAACAATACCAACGACAAAATCATCAGCAACATCCAGAACTATATCAACAACAAAAGCAGCAGCTCCAACAACACCACCAACAACAACAACAACCACAACAACAACAACAACAATATCAACAGCAAAGGCAGCGAAGATATCATCAGCAGCTCCATCAAAACCAACAACAACAACAACAACAAGAACAACATCCACAACAACAACAACAACAACAACACCAACAGACACTCCAACAACAAAAACAACGGCACGGAAATCAACAACAACAACAACTATTACTACAACAACAACATCAACAACAACTACTACTAACAACATCAGGCAAAACAACACCTGCAGCACCAACAACACAAACAACACAAACAACAAAAACAACCACACCAACAACAACAACACCATCAAAAACAACATCACCAGAACAAACAACACCAACAACAACACCAACAACAACAGCCACAACAACACCAACAACAACAGCAGCAACAACAACAACATCAACAATACCAACAACAAAATCATCAGCAACAACCAGAACTATATCAACAACAAAAGCAGCAGTTCGAACAACACCAACAACAACAGCCGCAACAGGAAACAGACATTGATTCTTTCTGTAATTTTAAAATTGTGGCGTATAATGTAGGTGGTTTTAACAACAAATTAATATTCCCGGGGTTTTTTGAGTATCTATATAGTTTTGATATTATCTGTCTAATAGAAACTCATGTAGAAGAGTACAAAATAGTAGAAGTCAGAAATTACTTTCCCTCTTACGAATGTGCATGGACTCCTGCAAAAAGAACTTTCAGCAAGGGAAGAGCTAGCGGTGGTACTCTTATTGCAATTAAGAAAGAGATGTATAGAATTTTCAAAATAAACAAAACTGAAGAAATTATGTATATAGAAGTCAAAAATCAGGGTAATATTTTTTATATTGTTCCTGTCTATCTTAATTGCAACTATTGGGAACGAGATTTTGAATCGCTGTATGACTGTCTTTGCTGTTTGAAATCACAAAACTTGTTGATCATTGGAGATTTAAATGCACGGACAGCGGCTGAAGAATCAGAAATAGCGATAACAGATCATAAACGTCAATCGAAAGATAAAAAAGTGAACGGAGAGGGTCGAAAGATCATAGAATTAGCAAACGAATTTGGTCTGAGCATATTAAATGGAGCTTCTGAAGGAGACTTCGAGGGTGAATATACATTTGTCGGGAAACAGGGTAGTTCTGTTATTGATTATGGCATCTTGGGTGGCGACTGGTGGACATTTTTCGAATATTTTAAGGTAGGAAAGGAAACATTTTCCGATCATCTGCCAATAACGATAAAAATTCAAAACAACAAATCCTGCAGTGCTCGAGAAGACGCTCGTGATCTGGGTAATAAAATCCTCAAATGGAACAAAAATAAAAAAGAGGAATATAAAACAACAATGGATGCCCTGCTTCAAACAAAACAAAATGGATCGATTGCAAATTATTTGCCTTTATGTGATCTCGAATCAATCGTCATAAAATCGGCGACATCAATTTCCAAATCAGGTGCACTCTATAAGAAATCCGCATGGTATGATCGTGAATGCGAAAAACTTAGAAAAAAGTGTTTAGTCTTGCTTAACTTGTTAAGAAAAAATGAATCTCAGTCGATTAGAATAGATTATTTGGAAGCAAATAAGCACTATAAAGAGACTGTAAAAATAAAAAAGCGAGCTCATGAAGAAAAATTGGCATGTGAACTAAGTAAAAGCAAGGATGCAAAAGAATTTTGGTACTTAACTAGAAAACTGTCTGGTAATTACCAATCAAAAGAACAAGTTTCGATTACCTTGGAAAGCTTACGACTCCACTTTGAATCTCTATTATACCAAACGGAGCAAATTACGTGGAGTTTTGCACAGCCCAACATTGTGGACGATCTTTTAGATAAAGAAATTAGATTTGAAGAAGTCGAATTAGTACTTCATTCCTTAAGAGATGGCAAAGCATCCGGACCTGACGGCATACCGGCCGAATTCTACAAATATAGCTCCCAAACTTTCAAAGAGAACTTCGCAAAAGCACTCGACATCATATTTAACTTTGGAACACTACCTGATCAGTTTTATGAGTCCTTGATATTACCAATATACAAAAAAGGTGACAGCTCAAATCCAGCCAATTATAGGGGGATCACTTTGTTGAATTCGGCGCTAAAAGCTTATACAACATTATTATACAAAAGACTCGAAGAGTGGGTTTCCGTGAACGAAAAACTCAGCGAGTTTCAAGCTGGCTTCCGCTCTGGTTACTCTACTGTCGATAACATTTTCATCTTAACTTCAATGGCGCAAATGAAAATAGACCATAATATAAAGCTCTATACTTTCTTTGTCGATTTTAGGGCTGCTTTTGACATGATAAATCGAAATGCAATGTTCTACAAGCTGTACAATTTAGGAATATCTACAAAATTCGTACGTGCATTAAGAAAACTTTATCAGCAAACAACAGCAAATATAGGCAATGGTAAAGACCGATCAGAAAGACTGATTGCAAACCGAGGTGTGAAACAAGGCTGCAACCTCAGCCCCTTACTGTTCGCACTCTTTCTCGATGACCTTGTGGAGTGGCTTACATGTGGGGTTGGTATTGACAACACAAAGGTAAAGGTTATCATGTACGCGGATGACATAGTCATTCTTGCTGAATCACCATCTTCATTGCAACTGATGATAAACAAGCTCTATCAGTATTGCTTAATATGGGGTCTGGAGGTAAATGTGGAAAAATCAAAGGTTATGATTTTCCAAAAAGGGTCCGGAAGAATTGCAAGCGGTGAAACTTGGAAATATGGCGAACGTAAGCTAGAAGTAGTAAAAAAATATACCTATCTCGGAATGGAATTATCGTTCAATTTAAAAATGGAAAACCACCTAAAAAATAAACTAGATAAGGCGAAATCAGCAATATGCCAGAATTGGAAAAAAATTTTCAGCAACAATTTAATAACTATCAGCTCCAAATATAGTGTATTTAATGCTACAGCCAAATCTATTATGTTTTATGGTGCACAATGTTGGGGGATAGAAAGACACGAGGAAACTGAAAGCCTGCTGCGGTTCTTTCTAAGGAAAATCTTTTACCTTCCATTAAACACGCCAAAATATATGTATCACCTGGAGTCGGGATTGCCAACAATGTTTATTTCTGCTCTTAAACTACATGCAGATTATTTATTAAGGGTGATAAATATGGAAGAATCAAGACTTCCGAAGAAGATTCTTAAGTATGCACTAAAAAAGAAAACTCTCTTCGTCAAAAATTGGGTTAAACTTGCCGGAAACTGTGGAATAACGATTAACTTGTCAGAAGCTAACTCAAACCAGTGGAAAAAGATCTTTTATGAAATAATCCAGCTGACTGATGAAAATGAAAGATATGCCTTTATCGAAAAAGCTCGCAGTTCAACAGAGCGAAAGTATTATTCATTAATCAATTACAATCTTAATGAAAATAACTACTTTAAAAGCTGTTTCTCGTGCTACAACATAGGGACCATCTTCAAAATTAGAGGCGAACTCATCAAATTAAACTTTACTCCACATCGAACGGCGGGGAACTGTAGTTTATGTAATCTGCAAGAGAGGGAAGACATCCTTCATTTTATTGGAGTTTGTCCCGTGCTTAAAGAAATAAGGCGTCACTACTTTGGTAAAAATGTTCTACTCATCGAGGAAGTAAAGAGTTATCTAAATGGTTTCGACTGGCAACTTCTATTCAACTATTATAGTAAGGCCAATGCTTATAGAACAAGGATAATCACCGAAAGTTTTTAATTAGCTATGCAATAATGTATGTTTTTAGTTTTGATTAAAATTTTAATTTTTGTTTTAACTAAACTAAAAGTCATTCCGTTTTAACTAAACTAAAAGTCATTCCGTTTTAACTAAACTCAAAGTCCACGAAAATTGTTTTAAAAATTGTAATATCACAAATATTTGGCAAAATGTATCAGTTAAAAATCAAATTAATGTGTAAAAATTATAAACGAATTATATCACATAATAACGTATACTACAGACACACGACAAACTTTGTCATGTCTTAATTTATTCATGTTCACTACTCAATGCATTGTAAAAAAATTTGTTTTTCATGAATAAAATTTATCTATCTATCTATCTATCTAGTTGCAAGCTTAAATCATTAAAAACAAACTATAAATATACTTGGATTGGTTAAATTTATACAGATTTTAATTAGTTGCAAACAAAATATTTGGGCCGTTCGTTAACGAAAATTTATTAGAATTCAATACAAAAATTGCGCTTGCACCCTTAACTTGATGGTTCTTCGAACGCAACTTTGATACAAAAATCCGAGGTTTATTATGAAATTTAAAGAATTTCGTAGTGATTACTGTAAATTAGTGAATTAATTATAATAAACTGATGTTGAACATGCTTTTTTAAAGACAAAAAGGTACATTGGTTCACTATCCACAAAATGCCTGTAAAATTAAAGCTTAAAACTGACTTTTTCATCGAAAAAAGTAAAAGGAAAAACCTGAAAAAAATTTACTAACCCCTCCATTTTGTTTTTGCTTTGCAAAGTGCCGCTAGCCCACGGCATCGTTTTTTTTTTTGTTTGTGCTCACATCTATTCATGGACTAATTGTCAAAATTACAAATACAACAATGTAAACAAACGGGTTTTGGAGAGTGAAACGTAGGAAAGATTCCGGTCTTGGTAATGGAGTGTTTTTGACTTGAATAGAACATTTAGAATAAGGGGCAACATCTAGTGATTAAGAGGAGAACTCGCTTCGTTGGACCCTTTCACACCAAACGAATCCGAATCAATCAGAATCACTCCGAATCAAGTTGAATCTGATTGACCAAGATTCGGCTTCGAGCGCTCCGTTTAAATGTGAGGGATTCTTTTCCCGCCTTCAGACCGGACGAATCTGGTTCAATCAGGTTTGATTCGAGGTCGCACTTGATTCAACCTGTCGGATTCCTCGTCTGGTCGGTCAGTCTTGAATCAACAACCATACTAGATGGACGTGGAGATATTAATTTTAAAAGTAAAAGAAAATAGTGCGATTTATGACGCCAGTGACAAAAATCACAGCAACAGAAATGTCATATGTTCTGTGTGGAGGAAAATTGGCGAAGAATTAAACATTCCAGGTAAGAATTATATCATTTGTTTTTATTAAGTAAAGTAAGTAAAAATCGTTTTCAAGTAAATACAGTAGGTAATTTCAATTTTGCCAAGGTATAAAGAGTGGTAGGTGGGAGGGATTGGCTATTTTCTTCATTCCAAGAGAAAAGTTCTTGATCCAACATAACATCTCTCGGGCTTTGTTGTTTTTTAATGAAATTATGCAAAACGCAGACACACTTTATAGTCATATCTGTTTGGATGACATCAGTTTTAATGGATACCTGCAAAACTTCAAACTTCTTTGTAAGAATTCCAAAAGCACATTCTACAGATTTTCGAGCGCGAGACAGTCTGAAATTGAAATTTCTTTTACTGAATCTAGATCCCGTCGTGGAAAAGGTCTCATTAAATTTTTTTGGAGAGGGAAAGCTTCATCGCCAACTAGGTACATCTCTGTTTCGTACTGAGAACCTGGCAATGAGAACTGGCCTTCTGGTACGTTCAATTGGCGAGCGTTGTAACGTTTCCCCATTGCAGATTGTGTGAATACCGTACTATCATTTTCCTTTCCATAAGCACCAACTTCGATTATTGTAAAGCAAGCGTTAGCATCAGCAACAGCAAGCAAAACAACAGAATGAAAATCCTTGTAGCAATAAAAAAGTGACCCAGCATTTGGTGGGCGTTGTATACGGCAATGTTTGCCATCAATGCTTCCTATACAGTTCGGCATATTCCATTTCTCGTGATAGTCTTTTGCTATTTTCATCCATTCATCACGACTAGGAACACAAATGTAACGGGGATGGAGAGCATCCCATAAAGCTTTCGTTGTTTCCTTTACTATTTCGTGGATGGTCGACAACCCAACACGGAAAAATAAACTGAGAGAAGAGTACGAATGGCCAGTAACTACATACCTGCAAACAAAGAAAAACAATACAATTTATGTTAATTAAAACCTGGTTAATCTGTTAAACTATTTATACAAATAAAATGTAATAATCAGTAAATTTATAAAGTTACATTCTCCTTATAATTTTCTTTGCAGGAGACCAACTGAAGGAAAAATGGCATCAACTACGTTCCAACTACATGCGTGTCAAGAGAAACAAAAAACACAAACCCTCTGGATCTGCGGCAAAATCAAAAACAAAATGGCCTTACTATGATTTGATGTCATTTTTGGACCAATTTTCAGAATCAAGAGACACTTCTGGGAATGTAAAACAAGAATCACTCAGCCAGCCAGAATTTGTTAGTGAACTTCAGGATGAAACCCCAACCCACGAAGACATACTTACAGCGGAGGAAAATTTTGAAAATAGTTTGGCTGCAAATACAGAACAACCAGAAACTTCAAATCCTAGAGTCAATAAGAAGAAGAAATTTACGAGGAAAAGGCAAGCTGCAATAGATGACATCGATTCCCAGTATTTGACTGAATTGAACAAAATTAATTCATCTCGGCTGGACGACAACGACCCCGACCGAATGTTTTTATTAAGTTTGCTACCATTATTGAAAAACCTGACTCCTGCAGATAACATGGACTTCAAACTTTACTCATTACAGTTTTTGAAAGACAAACTGAATCCAACGTCATCTGGCCACAATGTCACCTCGCAGTCTCAGCCGATTCAAATTGCATGGTCTGAGTCTCATAGCGATTTACCTTCTCCCGCTTCATCAACTTCTATTGCCACCTCAATGCATTACATTAAACCTGAAAATGGGAGACCCTTCGCGCCAGAGCATTTCAATAATTATACAAATATTTAATGCAACTTTCAAATTATTGTAATACGAGTGTATGTTGTTCTTTAAAATAAAAAATATATACATATTTAATTAATTGAAAGTTTATTACCTGAGACAAATTGCGAGTCGTTCCTCGGCTGTGATAGACTTTCTATAATTTGTATCTAGTTTCGAGATTTCCGGTCCCACCAAATCCAGCAGTATTAAGAACAATTCCTCACTCATTCATAAGAAGTCATAGAATTTCTTCTCATCATTTTGTAGGTCAGGATGTAAATGATGAAACATACCAAAATCCGGCCTTTTCCTATTTATGTCATGTATCCACACTTTTCTTGTTTTCTGTTTCCGCCGTTGCCTCCTACGAAACACTATTGCATTTAAAACAACTGCGTCCATGATGATAGCTCAAATGCTCAAAAGCAACTAAAAGAAGATGAAAGGATTTTTATAGATTCAGGTTGATTCAGCTGGTGTGAAAGAGTCAAAGAGTGGAGATGACGAATCAGATTCAACTTGATTCGGAGTGATCCAGATTGATTCGGATTCGTTTGGTGTGAAAGGGGCAAGCATCGAGAACATTCAGCGCCTACAAGAACCTAGTAGTTTCTCGAACCGATTTGAGGTACATAAATAGGCGCTCGGAGCGAAGCGGTTTATTATTGATTGTGAACTGCGATAAAGTAAAGACTGTGTTTGAAAAGAAATAATTGAAAGTAAAGACTGTGTTTGAAAAGTAATAGTTGAAAGTGTTGAATAAATAAGTTTGGAACGATTTAAATAAAGAAAATTTGTGTTTTTTTTACAATTGTGAATAAGTTTTAATTATCGGACCAAGCCGAATATTACAATACGTTGTGCCTTTTCTCTTTAGGCCAATTTATGTGCTCGTTAGTAAATTGGAGTCGAGTTTCAATGGTCAACAACGGGACTTTGCGAGGACTGCGAGCATTCAAATTTGCTTCTAACAATCGCCTCCGAATTGTAAGTGCACTTACCTCCAAGTTCAAGGTTTTCTGTATTTCAACAGACGACGCAAAGGGCTTCGCTTTGCTCATCCGGACAATGCACCTGTCCTCCATGAATGTCGTCTTTCCGGGTTTCGGGTGTTTCCTTGAATTTAATGGCGTGAGCTATCATTGTGGGTGAGCATCCCAACAGATTTTGGATTTCCAAATAAGTTTTCCCTTCCCCTCAAAAACAAAACAAACAAAATGAGCTCCACTACTATTATTTTGAACAGCTCTAATTAAGTAAAACATCTCAAAGCTGACTAATAACTTTTGTTGTTAATTCATTTTCAATATAAGGCTACATATGTATTTGTTTATGGTTGACCGTTAGAAACTTTGATATAGAAATTAAGTTTCCAACTGTAAAGATGGCGTTAATATCAGGGATGCTATAGTTCAATGAGCACTACTATTATTTTGAACACAGCTGTACATAGTTTATTTCAATATTTTAAAATATCCGTACATTTTTGAAAACTTCAACTCAAAAACGTTTTCACTAATTATTTCTGCAAAAACTTTTGATTGCCAATAAATTACGGAAACCTTTCTAACGGTAGATCGTGGTGAATTTGTTTTTCCCTTCTATTTCTCTTAAGTTGGGGAAAGAGGACAGGAACAACCAAAATAAGAAAGGATGTGCTTAGAAAGAGTGTAACGAGGTTAAGGTTTTTTAAATTTAAATTTTTGCGCCACCTAATTTAGGGGCCTATTATGTAAGACAACTAAATACAAAGTTGAGTTGTAATCCGGTAATCGGTATTACCGATCACAACTAGTTGACTGTCACAAGTCAACCAGTAGTCAACTGAGAAATGGTTGACTTTTTAAGTGTGTTTGGGGGTATTATGTAAGCCAGTTGAGTTGTCTCTCAGTTGTGATTGTTATCAAAATTCAACAACTGCTATTTACCGGTTGTGTAGTGCATTTGTGTGTACAAAAAAATATCGGTACGCACCAACAGCGAATTGAAAAGCAATTTTATTAAGAAAATGGAGAAGAAATGTAAGTTTTACAAATAATAATATAAACGTTTGTAAGAAAATATTTTTTTAGACGAATATCACAAAACCTGCCCAATTTGAGAGGTTGATTCATCAGCAGAAACATACACTTACAATCATGACATTCAGACTGTAGTAACCTTTTCTATTTACATATATAAAGATGTTAAAGATTTTTTTTTGGTGCTATGATGGTTTTCTGATAAAAATGAATCTTCGATAAATTCAAATTGGTCACATATGTTCTTCTACTACGTCTAGCACTTCTACTACCGAAACTGTTGGTTGAGCAAGGCCTAAATTAAAATCATTACCACTGCACTCTTGGCAACTTCCTTCTACCATGAAATGTAGGGCAGTGCAGAGTTTGAGAATTGGTGGGACTGCGGAGGAACGCTATGGTTGTTTCAAATAATCTTTGATTTCGTTTAGCACATAAACAAATGTGTCTTTGTCGAGTCTAAAATAACTTATAAATCTGCAACAAAACGGAGTCATTAAATCAACACTTCTCACCAAAGAATTTGTTTACAAAAAATACTTTTTGTTTGGAAGTTCCAATGGATTGGAGCGATCTCTAATATTTTTTCTCATCAGCGCAACATTCAGGGGATTTTCTTTTTCAGAATTTATAAGAAAAAAATCAATACAAGTTTCCATTTCGTAATATTTTGTCTTTTTAATAAAATTTTGCACTGAATTCAAAACTTTGAAATACCTACGATTTTACTTTACACAGCTGATTTTGACACAAAACAAGCACATAAAAGTAGGCAACGTATTTGGTCTACTCAACTGAAAAAAGTTGTCTCCCATAATACGAATTTTTTTTTCAGTTGTCTTCAAATTGAGTTGTCTTGATTACAACTCAACTAAGGTAAGTTGTGATCCATAATAGGCCCCTTATTTATTTATTCATTTGTTCCTGAATACCACCTAATTATTTACCAACCTGTTGCAACAACCGACCATTACGTGGTCACCTTTACCATGAGAGAGAAGAACCCCTTACAAGCGAGGTAACGTACAAGTACATACCATCCGTTGAATCCGATGCCATAGTAGGAATATATCTGCCAAGTTAAACCGAACCTAAGATTATTTTGGGAGTAAAAACGCGTTTGAAAAGAAATCGTAAACTATGTTTGGTTAGGTTCATGGGCTGCCGATTGATGGTGCTATCGTCAGACTTAAATCCTGAACTAACGAAGTTAGTTTACGAACGCATCTGAATTATAATTTCACAACCCCACATAAGAACTCAATCCGTCATCAAGTCATCAGCATTTACGTTACCCTTAAACCCTATTTAATAAAATACCTTTAATAAAATACCTTGAAATAAAAACAGAGTGCCTTGGCACCGGTAGGAAAAGTCCACTCCAAATATGGGTAGGGTTCTAGGGTTAAAAAGTTTGTTACTTTGATAAGCTGTTTCAATACATCGATGCATCCTATTACTCCAGGAAATCTGGTTTTCTGATAAAAATAAATCTTCGATAAATTCAAATTGGTCAGATATGTTCTTCTACTACGTCTAGCACTTCTACCACCGAAACTGTTGGTTGAGCAAGGCCTAAATTAAAATCATTACCACTGCACTTTTGGTAACTTCTTTCTGTCATGAAATGTAGGGCAGTGCAGAGTTTGAGAATTGGTGGGACTGCGGAGGAACGCTATGGTTGTTTCAAATAATCTTTGATTTCGTTTAGCACATAAACAAATGTGTCTTTGTCGAGTCTAAAATAACTTATAAGTCTGCAACAAAACGGAGTCATTAAATCAACACTTCTCACCAAAGAATTTGTTTACAAAAAAATGCTTTTTGTTTGGAAGTTCCAATGGATTGGAGCTATCTCTAATATTTTTTCTCACCAGCGCAACATTCAGGGGATTTTCTTTTTCCGAATTTACAAGAAACAAATCAATACAACTTTCCATTTCGTATTATTTTGTCTTTTTAATAAAATTTTGCACTGAATTCAAAACTTTGAAATACCTACGATTTTACTTTACACAGCTGATTTTGACACAAAACAAGCACATAAAAGTAGGCAATGTATTTGGTCTACTCAACTGAAAAAGTTGTCTCCCATAATACGAATTTTTTTTGCAGTTGTCTTCAAATTGAGTTGTCTTGATTACAACTCAACTAAGTTGAGTTGTGATCCATAATAGGCCCTATAAAAATCTTAGAGGACCTTTATTTAATAAAATACCTTGAAATAAAAACAGAGTGCCTTGGCACCTAGGGTAGGAAAAGTCCACTCCAAATATGGGTAGGGTTCTAGGGTTAAAAAGTTTGTTACTTTGATGAGCTGTTTCAATACATACAATTTGGAAACAGAAAATGAAATCACCAAAAAGAGAAAACGAAACAAAAACTACTCTTTTCTTTTTGAAAATATTGCCAAGCAAATGGACAATAAGGAGTTTTATTTTGTATGTTTTATGTTTTAAATCCTTTCAAGGGAAGCTTTTCTTATTACTATTTACATTCAAAAGAAAAACAAATAAATTGAAGAACATTCCAAAATAATTTTAGTGAAAGATTTTTGCATGATTTTTTGTTTGTTTTGTTTGAGTAGCTGTAGCTGGGATGGATGAACAGAAGTTGTTCTTAAAGAAGGACTAAGTATTTGTCGTTTATGAAGAGTGGGCAGTATCAGTCCAAGTCGTCAGTACTCACTCCTGCATATGTTGGTTCTTCTGCGGCGGCGGATTCTTTCTTATCTTTGGCATCTGCGAATTTTGCCTCTGTCTCTTCGGTTTCGCCATCTTTTGTGCCACCCTCTGGCAGCCACAGTCCCGAATCGACACATCTCTTTATGTGGTATCGGGCTTCATCTTCGGGCATTTTCGCAATTGTTGCCTGTAGTAAGGCGATATCTCGTGATTCAAAGCAAACTTTCAGTTCCTGAAATGAGATTTCACGAAAAATTAGAATCTTTTAATAAAAAGTTGGTCATACAAACTTACATCAGGTAGCGATTCAAAAACTTCAACCGGATCCAATCCACCTGGGCCAAGACGAGCCTTTCGATCTTCTTCCTCCTGCTCGGCCACCGCTTCAGCGATTTTCTCCTGTGCTCGCTTGCGAACACGCTCCTTGAATCCTTCGATCTCACTCTCAAATTGCTGACGATACTCGGGTATGCAGTCCTGGATTTTCGAGAAGAACGAGCCAACGCATGCGCGAGGATCAACGTCCAGCTGTTTGGACAGCTCCAGAATGTATTGCATGCAAATGCATTGATGTGCCACATGTGACATCAACTCATGCTTCTCTTCCATTTCCAAATTAATCGACCAAATGACCAAATAATTTCCGGTTTCTTCGCAAACCAGTTGATGGTGTTCCTGGAGGAATCTCTTCGAATCATCGTATTTGCGAAGCATTCCAAATTGTTTGAGGAGTTTCTCGTTTTCTTTGACGAAATTCTTCATTCTGTTTTCGCGTTCTTCTTCTGAGAGACCATCTAATTCGGCTTTAGTTGGTTTCTTATTGATGACGGTTTTTTGGAAGCCGGGTTTGCTAATGGTGTCCACATTCCACGGGGTTTTTTTCTCCTTCTTTCTTAAGTCGTCTTCTATTCTCGCGATTTCTCTTCCTTCTTCTTCGATTTTTTCAAGTTCTTTCTGAAAATTTTAAATATATAAATTGTATTTTATTGTGAATATGAATTGTTTGTTGTGTGTTTTGTTTATTACCTTGAGATCATCCAAATCACCTTTTTCTTTGATTTTTTGTTTAACTTCTAACAACCGTGATTTTTGAGAGTTTTTACGTTTTTCGAATTCACTCTTTTCGCGATCCATTTCTTCCATACGTTCTATGCGGGCCTGATGACGCCATCTGAATAGCGATGGTGTGTCGATGTTTGGATGTGTTTCATCTTCATCATCGGAAATCTAGAAAATTAAAATGAAAAATAATTCAATAAACATTTTTTTTCTGAGATGAGTTCTGCCCGACGATGCCAGACAGACCCCTTAGGTGGTGCCTTGCTCTTCCACCCACAACTTAAGATTTGGTGGAATTATGGTTTAATACTTAAGAACAACCTTTAAAAAAAAAAAAACAATATTAGTAAGCTTAGGTAAAGCAAACCTAACTCACCGAAGTTATTAGTTACAAAAATACGACTAATTAGAAGCTTTGAACATTTCCACAACTAGGGTCCGTTCGTAACTTCTTTTTCAAGTGGGTCTACCTATCGATTGTGAGCTGATTCAGTGGCGCACCATATCTGAGCGTTGGCGTGATTTGTCACCGTACCTTCTACTAAGGGTTTGGTTTGCCATTTCATAATAAATACATTGCCCAACGGAGTTCGAGCATCCATGGATCGGTTACGCAACAAGCTTAATTTACTAGATAATGTGCATCCACACCCGTACAGTGCGCATCGAAGACGCTATTGCTGCTGTAAAGTAGAGGTACCAAAAAAGATCCGAATGAGCCCAAATGGCCCAAAATCAGATGTACACCGATCCCATTTTTAAGAAAAGAAAAATTTGTTTAGTGATGAACCTCATTTTTGATTGAATGGGTACGTTAATGAGCAACATTGTCGTATTTGGAGTAATCGTAATCCACTACACAGTCGCAGACTCAAAAAGTCACTTTTTGGTGTGTTCTATGGGAAGATGGAATCATTGATCCATATTTATTTTTGAATGAAGCCAGCCATAATGTTACAGTCAATGGGGAACGTTATAGAGCCTTAATTATTTAATGTTTCGTGCCTGAATTGGGGATGTTTACGTGCATGGCCTTTGTTCCAACAAAGCGGCGCTAAATGCCATACAGCCAACAAAATAATTACTTTAATGAAGCAAACGTTTGGTGTTGTTAGGTGGGAAGTCACAATCAAATCCAGCAGGAATGCGCCATGCCGATTTAAAACCTACTTATTTGACCTATGAATGAAAATTATATTGTGAGAAGAAGGCCCCTTATCCCAATGTATCTCTATATAAGATGCTTATCAACCCTGTCCTGTTACACTGTGCAGAAGTATGGACCAAGATTTTCAGAAAGTTCAATGAGATCGGCAAGCAACGTCTTTAAGAAAAATATCATTCTTTCCAAAATAGAAAATTGCAGAGGAATTTAATGACCTTCTTATTTTCCCTCACAACTACGGCATTAAGAACTTGCTGGATGTTCTTCTATAAGCCAGTACCCAGTACACAACGCCATCATCCAGGCTGTATTGTTGCTTGGTCTACATAAATAGTGAGCCAAAAACAAGTTTCTTTTAAAAAATGCAATGAAAATTAATACAATTTAATTTATAGTCGTTGAATTGGCTGCATCGGCTGGCTTTGCAGTAGCGCATTCTGTCATCCAATTTTTCAAAACCTTGTTAATGGTTTGGGGCTGCAGCTTAGGTTTTACTTGGATTACATTGGCCTTGGGTGCTTCAAACGGGATTGTTGGCATAACATGGGTCGTTCATGTTTCCCCTAAAAAAATCGCAGCTTCGAGGAGGACAGTTGACGTTACCAAGACGTTTTTGGCCATTTTGCAGTCGGTAAACATGTCTCTGTTATACCACCACCGTTGATCAAAACGTGATTTTCAGCTTCATTTTCGAGGAAAAATGGTTTAAAGATGTCCACAATCCACTCAACCAATAATAGATTGTGAATTTCCGAGTATAAGATACGAAAATTTTATTTTAAATTTGAGTTTTTCGTAAATTTTGTTTGCCCATTTCAAGCATCTTTAAAGCCCAAACTACAAGGCAATAACGAAGCGGAAGGTAAATATTAGATCCTTGACTAATTGGACGAATAATCCAAAATCTATTTATGTGCAGAACTCTCCCCATGCTAATATTGAGTGGTATGTTGAGCACTCTCGGCAATAGTAGCCGCATTCATTTTGTTTGGGGACCATACCAATCTCACGAACTTCTGCGCACGTGGTGAGTCCTTAAAGTCGGACAAAACATACTGTTTTGGGCCACACAGCGCTAAGAGATCCATAGAGATGACAGTGACCCTCTCTCAAGATTTCGAGCTCGGAAACAACCGATCACTTAAAAAAAAAAACACCAGATCGCCCAATCTGCTTTAGAATAGGTTTATTTTAGTTAGTTATACTACTCTAGCTTTGGTTGGATTCTGTAAGAAAAATCAGGAAGATTTGTCCACTGCCCGCGGTGTAGATTAACCCTTTCCGGGAGTGAGCCGTGAGGGGCTAATGTTTGTGAGGCAATTTATCAGCATAGTCCTTTTTTTGAATTGACCAAGCTACATATGTTCTCATTTGAAGGAATTATGGTTATACTTTGTTTGCTTCTGACCTGACCTACATACATGACCCACTTAAAAAATAACAAGACATATTTTAAACATAGAATTTTTCAATTAAGAATATTAATGTCATTAGCAGGAATCTTTAATTTATTTTAATCGACATTTTGCATTTGCCGGGAAATTGTTTTGGGTCTTGGTTGGTGACGCACTACAAATCATTCAAAGGTTTAACTATCAAGCTTACATTTCTTTTTTCTATTGCAATAGAAATTATTATTTTCAAGTTAATAAAACAAATTTTAACTTGAGTATCCTCAAAAATATCAAAAAATACCGACTTACTTCAATATCCTTCCATTTGCTGTAGTCTACCATTGTTTTAAATGTTTATTATTGTTTGCTTCTTGCCTCGGAATAACTATAAATAATTAGATATATTTATAAAATATATTTTTGTAAAATTACTTTTTTCACAGGAAGTTTTTACTTTGTTCAGCCTGGAATTTTCTTTCTCGAATTTTTCGTTTTTTTATGGGATAAACCTAAACGAAACGTCAAACGTCAAAATGTGTGTAATGATCTAGATTTCACATTTGATTTGTAGGTGGCGCCATTAATTTTGAACTGAACGGAATGTAAATGAATGTATTCAGACGATAACTTAAGTGCGGGACTGCGGATTGTTAGGATTCTGTCCGCTTGGATAAGCCCCGTTATCTTTGCTTTATAAATATGTATGAGATATTTTTTAGAAAACAGTTGGGCAGATACCCAAATGAAGTTAGTTGGGAAACCTCCTTTTTTTAAAGGCTCTTCGAACGTCGTTGATTGTTGGGATGAACCCATGACTTAACTTAGCTGCAAAGAAAATAATCCAAAAGGCGTTAAGTCGCACAAACGAGGCGGGCAATGGACAGCACTCGCCCCTTTCTTAAGAAAACAAGGTCATCAAACTTACTCTTCAATAAATCGATTGTTATTTGTGCTATGCGCCCTGTGGAATCACCCTTCCCATTCGGTTATTTCAATTCAGTTATTTTTTTTGTGGAAGATGATTCTTTTTTGTTACTGAAGATGATTTAACGATGAAATTCATCATCTTGGCGCATCTTCTTTAAAGACCAATCGAAGAACGTACCTCGCTTCAGGGTGCTTCAATTCTTGAGTCAACTTGATCTTGCATGTGTGTAAACGCAAGCAAGAGTGAGAATTACCACCGACAATTGGAGTTAACGCTCTCGAAGAAGCGATCACCGACTGCAAATATCGGTAGACATTTTTTATAATATGTAGGCGTTGCTTGTTTGTGTTTAAAAACGGGTAATTTGAAAAAGCACTTTTCATGACAAGAATTACTCTTGGAGAATTTGTCAATTCCTCGCAAGAGGCAGTACCCGTGAAAAAAACTTTAGATGGCATAGGCAGGGATCGAACCCGAGACCTCTAGCATGACTGTCCAACAAACTAACTATCATGCCACGGGTACTACCTACCATGTTTTTTACCATAATGAAAATGTTGAGTTTACTGAATAAATTGATAATGATATGAATATGAATATATGAACATTCAATTGATTGCCTAAAAACATTTATTATTATAATAGTTCCAGGGGTCGTTTAAATTGAATTTGTTGTAAAGATGGTTTCCTATAAAATGTTTTATTATGGTTAAAAAACACACAGCTTTTTAAGTAAAACCAATGGATGTTCATTTCATTAAAAGGAGAAAAATATGCCATAAGCAATAGAAAAAACCAAATGGCAAGAAGGGCTACTATTGCAGCATCATATTCTTTTTCTGAAATTTTCCCTTACCAATTCGCACATTTGTGGAATCATGTCCTTATCAGTTTCGTGGATTTCATATTTACCTTATTTTTCATATGGACCTAAAGAAAAAAGTCATGAGACTTGTGAGTTCAAAATTTTGTGAATTATAATAATTTTAAAGCGCTGTTGAAGCGTGTTTGGTTTCATTTGTTATAAGGGCGTAATTCTTACTTTTTAACTGCACAAAAGATGCCAAATTTTACAGATTCAAACACTTGTCCTGATTAATAAAAAGTAAACCTTTTATTGGAAAACAATGTACACACTTATTTGTATGCACTAGAAATACCGGAAATCCAAGCTTTTTCTTATATGTATTTGACATAAAAAAAGCTTCAGTGTTTGCTTAGAGGAAATTCTTCGGTTTTATGCATGCGTTCCAATTTTAGAAAACCGTAGGGCAAATATCAGAACTAGGTTGCGAATAGCCAGCTCAAGTTAGACAATGGACACAAAAAATGTTTATTAAAATGAGGCTGGGATCCAACCCACATATATAACTTCAGCTAAAAATTTTCAAATGGTATTTTTGCAACAAGTCAATTTTATTATTAAAAGAAATTATTGAAAGAATAGATAGATAGATATGCAATTCAAGGCTTATTAAGTTTAAGCTTTTGTATGTAAAGATTTATTTTTATTTTTCTCTCAATTGGCTATAGCTTTCAAAATCATAATAATTTATTTTTTCAAGATACTTAAGTCGAAAATCATTTTTTAACAGTTGTTAGTTGTTTTTTGCAGCTTATCAATTGTATTTTTACCAAAAATTAAATAAATGTCAAGAAATTTCAATTGGATTTTAAAAAATTCATTACATAATATTAGTAACAATATTTTTGTATAAAATCAAGAAAATTTTAAGGTAGGTACCAAAATTATTTATTCCTGAGATATTTGAGTCGAAAATCAATTTTTACTGAAATTCTTTTAAGTTCATATTTTTTGAAAAAACTGTCAATTGGATTTTTCTAAAAAAATAACCAGAAGTTTAAAACGTCATTTTTCGTTATATAAAATTATTTTCGAATTATTGTCACTTCTTGTTCGAAAATATTCGAGGTGAACAGTTTCTTTATTTGATTTATAAAATTGGTTCGTGAGATATTTGGTGTCAACCAATTATATAGGCTATAATAAAAAAAAAACACAAACTGAACCGTCTGAAGCGGCAAACGACCTGTGCTAGATCATCCAGTTCTCCAACAAACCTGTTTCCGAAATAACGGAGTCGGCTGGTTTGGAGGTTCGGACAGTCGCAGAGCAGCTGATGTTTAATGGTTTTCATTTCTTCCTCATCCTTACAGCTCCTACAAAAATCGGGTGCAAATGCCCCTATTCTGTTAGCCATTGTGCCAATGGCGCAATGACCTGTTAGTACACCTATCAGGATTTTAATGTTCTTTTTACTCAGCAATAGAATATACCGAGTTTCCTTTTCAGTTGTGTTAGGCCATAAACTTCTAGAGATTACACAATCGTCCCTGGATTTCCAGGAGATATTGATTTTCTTTTTTAGTTTAAGGTCTATCTTCCTCTTGAGTACCCCAATCGGGACGAGTGGTCCCCTGACTGAATGGTCGCCACTACTGGTGTCTGCTTCTGACCCTTTCCTGGCTAGTTCATCTACTATATCATTCCCTTCTATATTGCTATGTCCGGGAACCCAGCAGAGCTTTACCTGGTGAGTGTGGCAGATTTTGTTTAATTTCTTCCTACAGTTTAAAACTGCTTTTGATCTTATGGTCTCACTGGCTAAGGCTTTGATAGCAGCCTGGCTGTCCACGAAAAAAGTAAACTCCGAAGAGCTTAGATTTTCTTGATGTGCCAGTTCAACTGCTTTTCCAATGGCAAAGATCTCGGCCTGAAAGACACTACAGTCAGCCGGGAGTGTATATGACGCTCTGATGTTTAGAGATTGACAACACACTCCAGCACCTGTTCCTGATTCCATTTTTGAACCGTCAGTGTAGAAAGGGATACCCTGTTTACTTATAAGTGAATTAGGATCCCAACCCTGTCTGTCTGGTATGAAAATAGAAAATTTCCTGTCGAAATCTAGTAAAGGGGGGATATAATCGGTGGTCTCCCTCGGTCCTGGAATCGTGTCATAACTTTGTAAGATCGACCCGTGGCCATAAGTGCTATGCCTCCAAAAACACAGTTCTCTTAAACGAATTGCAGTTTTGGCTGCCGTGCACTTTATGAACTCATCCAGAGCCGGGAGGTCCAAGATCATTTCCAATCCAGCTTGTAGTGTGGATCTTTGAGCCCCTGTTATTCCTATACAGGCTAGTCTCTGTACCTTATTCAGGTTCTTGAGATAGCTTGATTTTTCCACCGCCTTCCACCATACAATAGAGCCATAGGTAAGAATGGGTCTGACAATCGCTGTGTACATCCATTGGATGACTTGCGGTCGCATACCCCAACGTACACCGAAGGTCTTTTTGCATGTGTAGAATGCACATAATGCTTTTTTCATTCTTTCCTCCGTATTACGCTTCCATGTAAGCTTGGAGTCAAGGATTACTCCTAGAAATTTAGCTTCCTTAGAAAGTTTTAGAGGAATACCATTTAGTTAAGGAGGGTTGAAGCCCTCCAGTTTCCGTTTCTTTGTGAACAAGACTAGCTCTGTCTTAGTGGGGTTGACCCCGAGACCGTTCTTAGTTGCCCAAGAAGATAAATCCTTTAATGCATTTTCCATAATGTTTTCGATGATTTTAAGAAACTTGCCTGATACCAAAACCACTATGTCATCTGCATATGCTACTATTTTAATGCCCTGATCTTTGAACCTTGTGAGAATTTTGTTGACTACGAGGATCCAGAGTAGGGGTGAGATGACTCCTCCCTGTGGTGTGCCTCTAGTAACTGTTTTCTCGATAGTGCTAACTCCTATTTGAGAGTTGATAATTCTGCCATTTAACATGGTGAAAATCCAATCGACAATGACAGATTCAACTCCAACTTCAACTAAGGCAGTCTTCATCGATTCCGTTTTAACGTTATTAAACGCACCCTCGATATCAAGAAATGCTGCCAGTGTATATTCTTTATGTTCAAGACTTTTCTCAATATGTGAAACTACTTCATGCAGAGCACAAATTGTTTTCGTTGAGAAGTTCTCTAACATGTAGATCAATTATCCTCTCAAGTGTCTTAAGGAGAAACGAAGAGAGACTTATTGGTCTATAATCCTGAGCGGTCGAGTGAGTCGGTTTCCCTGCTTTTGGGATAAAGACTACCTTGACCTTTTTCCAGCTATTAGGGACGTATCTAAGTTTAATACAACTTATGAAGATTACCCTAAGCCACGGAGTTATTACTTTGAGAGCATTTTGAAGAAGAGCTGGGAAAATCTCGTCTGGTCCCGCTGATTTGTAGGGTTTGAATGAGTTTATTGCCCAGATAATCTTTTGCTCAGTAATAATCTGATTTAGTTCTAAATTTGATTCCGTGTGAGTAAAATCCAGCGTGTCTGATTGCAAGCAATCAGAACTTTCTGGGTTTTTACAACCGGGGAAATGAGTTTCCATGAAGAGTTCAAGCGTTTCTAGGCTCGAGTTCGACCATGATCCATCAGGGTGTTTTATGTACCCCGGGATCGTGGAATTAATGGCCAGGGTTCTACGGAGCCTTGCCGCCTCGCTTGTTTTTTCAATGGATTCACAATGTTTAGCCCACGAATCCTTTTTGGCCTTCCTTAACTCTTTGGTGTAAGTGTTAAGTGCGACTCTATAAGACTTTAAGTCCTCTTCTAATTTTAAACTCAGTTTAGCTTTATTAAAAAGTTTTCTAACCTCTGTTCTACGTTTCTTTAGTACACCATTCCACCAGGGTGGGTTAGTGGAGTTATTGGAACGAGATAAAGGGCAGTGTTTTTCAAAAGACATTCTCATTTTGCTAGACAAGTTGTGGACAACAGTGTCAATGGTTGAAGTACTTAGACTTGTATTGTCCTCTGGTGGATCAATACAGTCTTCCATCCATTTTTCGTACTCTGCCCAATTCGTTCTAGTTGGCTTCCTGTAAGGTTTCTTTTCAGTAAAGTTCCTGTCTATAGAGAAGAGTATCCTAAAGTGATCCATTAAGTTCATTTCGCAGTCTTTGTGTAGCCGGATCTATGTGGCACGAATATTGCAGTATTATCGGTAAAGTTGGCCATAATAGCGTTAATATTCACTGGAATATCCCTTGTATATTAAAGATACAAGGTTAGTCCTACGACATACATTTCCTGCCTGGAAAGGTCCTTTGTCAAAGTCTTGAGAAACATCTAAGAATATAGTCGAGTACCTACTTGTTTTTCTTCAAATGCCTTTTGTACCACATTCGTATTTCGATGTACTTGGCTACTTGGCTTATAGTGGAATGTTTATTTCTAAATCCAAATTGATGTTTCGGAATTAGTCTTGTGTCTTCTATTATCTTGCTGAGCGTTTTTCAAAAACGTTTGCAATGATTTTTATGAGCTATATTGGTTTTGTTTTATAAAGGTATAGAATTAAATTTTTGAATAAAGTTCTTTAAGGAAAAATGGCACCTGAGACTAAAAATTTAAATTTTTACGTTAGTTTGTTGATATAAAAACAATTGTGCTAAAAATTTACCAAAAATTTAGGACTAAAGAAATAAAAATGAGATCAGTATTCATTCGATAAAGTGATAAATATCGATTACAGATACCGAACCGAGAAGTTAGGGAGCGACAAAGACGAATCAAATTTTTAAAATAAATGTTTAATTTTTCTAAAACTATGTAGCAGCTACATGTTATATTATTTAAACAACTCAGTAATTTAAAAATTCATGTCCACCTAAAATTTTACATAAAGTATGTACGTACGGTGGGTGTTGTAGTTTTTGTTAATTTATCTTTCGGGAAGACTTATAACACAAATAGTAAAAGTTACAATTAATTAACTCAATATCCTCCTTCACGAAGACTTGGACTTGTTTCGGATTCCTCAGGAATAATAGAGAAGTTCGTGTGTTGGTAAGGATATGGACTGACTCCCAATTGAAACTGCTGAATCACATTGCGGCTGGTATTGCTTAAAGAACCGATTTCACTTTGACTAATGCAGCAAATCACGTCAGACTGAAATTGAATAGTTGAAATAGTTGAAAAAGTGAACAATATAAAAAGATAAATTCAAATATGTATATTTTTCATCTTACATTTAATCTTCCACTCTTGAACTCTTGATATTGCGATATTACGCAAAGTAAACAATAAACCTGGAATAGAAATATGGTTAGTGGTAAAACTTTTAATGTAGATAAAATTACTTTAATTTACATTCAGACACAAAATGAAGAAATCAAGAGTTAAAACCACACTGACCAGAGGGACAAAAATAAGCCTTTTGAGCTTAACCAAGTACACCAAATGGAAGAATTCAATGAATATATCAGCAAACATGAAAAATGTCCAAGGTAAAAGAAGCTGGCGTCTGTCCTAGAAGAATCGAGTATAGAGATATAGTTAAAAAAGGAATTTTTGAACATTATGATAGTAAAAGTATAGTGTTTTATCAGGCTTACTTTCCAAAGGCCCAAGATCACCAGTATTGAAGAACATACCAAGCATAAAGAACATACAAGGAACAGTATGTTGAAAATCACACTTGCTAGTAAAGAAATTTATTGTACATGTATAGTAAATGAAAAAAACAATACAAATTATGTATTTGTAACAATATCAAAATGTGTTTTAAACTAAAAACTATTTTTAGTTTTGTAACTGAAATAGCATTTCATTTTTCATACGGAATTAAAAAAAAAGGACTTGACAAATCTTTTCTAAAATAGTCCGCGAACCATTTTAAACATTTCGAAAATTGTATCGGCATGACATTTATACATGGATCTTGATTTTGTTCATATGGTCACCGCAGGCACAAAATTGCGGTTCACAAAATTTTCGATGATCGCACGAACGAGACGGATTGGTCCATTTTGACGTGACAACGTCTTAAATTAGGTTGCGGCTGGGAGTCACTTATGAAAAAGTGTAACGCCCGGTAACGTTACGATGAGTCACCGAACGAGAGAGAGGCCCGCCGAATGCCTTGCGTCTCTCTCCCACTCAACTATGATCGGTCTGCCGCGCGCGCAGCACTAGAGAATTAGGCGCATTGAATCGGCGCATGCTTGTGTCTCTGTCTTTGTCTTTCTCGAACGTTCTTGGCGTTGGAAAAACAAGAAAGCGTCATAATACAAGTTCACACGTGTGGTTAAAGTATCGTCAGCTGTGTCTGTAGTGAAAATGTGGAGTGCTTAGATTCGTCATTTACAACAACTACAACAATAAAGGTAAATAATTGTACACTGATATTTCATTATCGTAAACTATGATTGATTGATTAATTGTTAGATTGACACAAAAGTTGAGAAACTGAGTTTATAGGTTATGTCATACTATTGATAAATGTTGATAGTGTTAAGTAAATTATTAGTTTAAAAAATTTGTGCAATTCTTATTTTCATTCAATTCCTTGTTCCTATTGTGCAATTTAATTATATTCATATCAATAAATATTCTACCGAGAAAAAGACGTTGTCACGTAAAATCTTCGCCCGTAAAACCGACTTTACAGGCAACCATTTTTTTGTTAAAACAAGGTCATCAAACTCACTCTTCAACAAAACGATGTGTTGCTTGTAGCACCATCCTTTTAACTGGGGCCAAAAACAAATGGTAATTATGGAGGGATAATGCTGGATATTCACAGTAACGTGACAAAAAATATGGCCCAATAACACCGCCGGAATGCAGACCGCACCGAATAGTTATTTTTTGTGGAAGATGATTTCTTTTAGTTATTGCAAATGATTTTGACATGAAACTCATCATCTTGGCGCATCTTCTCCAGATACCAATCGGAGAACGTACCTTGCTGCAAATGGTTCATCGGCTTCAATTCTTGAGTAACCTTTATATTCAATAATTGAATTAACTTTATATACCAAGATCCTTACGATTATACCATTTTCATTTAATGTAGTCTTAGCGATGTCCAATTTTTGAGAACGAATTTCAGAATTGACCGATTTAGATTGCTTGCTGCGTACGCCTGAACGGCAGTGATATTTTCGACACTTTGACCAACCCTTTGTCTCACTGACACAGCAACATCAAAACGGATATGCAGACTTAAATTTGTGCACTAAGCTTGTTATTTTCTGTCTCCTAGGGCGAGAATTACGACCGATAAATTGGAGTTAATGTTCCAGTTATAATTAGAAGACGTTGCTCGTTCGTGTTTCTTAGCATGATGAAAATGTTGGGTTTATGCGTTTCGTCATTTCTGCAGAATGATTTTTTTAAAGCTTTCTGGCAACAAAAAATCGGTTGACATCGATGCACAATTGCAGGGGAGAAGAATTGACACTTGTCCATACTGAATTAATAATATACATACATAAATACTCGTAATTTTCCTAAAATTTAGTTTCAGCTTAGTTAAATTTTGACTGTAAAGTAAGGCATTTTTCTTTTAGTGCAACATTTTGCTCCTTATTGCCTCAGGATGAACTAAACTTCCACATCATTAATTTATTATAATCCAAATTTTACTAGCAAATTAATCGTTTTCGAAGATAAATTCTAATTGTTTCCTATTGGACTTACATTTCAAAAAAGCAATCAAATTATTATGGAAATAAAAATAATATTAAATTACCAAAAAACGTTAAAAAAGCTGACAAAAAGAATTAGATTTATGTTTTGATTCTATGATATGCATTTAAATGTATCAAAGCTTTAACTTACTTGGAGAAATATCACCTTGTTCTAGAATACTTTCTCCAATAGGCTTTTTAATTTTTCCTGTTAAATACTCTTGTTCCTCTTGAATGTATTGCAAAAGCATAAAACTCGAGCCTCCAAAATATATCTAAAATGCACAAAATTATGTCATGGGTAAAGTAACAAAAAGAAAATAAATAATACAAACAAGTTTAGTAACTCCAATAACCAATATAAGAATTTAAGCCAATGCGTCTGTTGTATACAATACAAAAATATAAATATTAACGTTTTAAACATGAAACAGAATTATTAAAAGTGTCTGTCTAGTGATCATAAGTCAAATTTATTTACATAATTAATTCAAATTTGAAATTCCAAAGTGTTAAGAGGATTCACTCCCCTTTTAAAATAAAAAAGGCTGCAGAAAGAAACTGTTCGTAATCCCGAGAAATGCTAAATACACTAAGGACATGTTTTGCCTTTTTTCTACTAATTCCCTGATGTAAAGTTTATAAATCTTCAAACTGACATGCATTTCAAGTTTCAAACACTTAAATAGTTTAGCACTTCGATTAATAAAAATAAAAATAACCAACTGAGTTAATTTCCAGCTACATTCGCGGTTATTTATCATCAACACATCGCTACTACAAGCACACGCTTAAATGTTCTCACGTGTAAATTTCAGCCTAATTGTGTATCACCAAAAATCAATTCCACAGGCATAAACACTTGAAGTTCATGCATGACTTGTTCAAACCCAAAACAAATTTGTGCTCCCTAAAAGAAGATAAAGGATGATTCTAAATCGTAGTTGCATACCGATAAACTCATAATAATATGTACAAAATAAAGTCACAGTCCCAAAAAACCCTTAAACTTAATCAAGTACTTTATACAAAAGCACAATTTAAAGCAGCGCAACATCAAAATTAACTCATTCATCCCATTTAAGTTAACATTTTCTCTGTCGTCCCTAATACTATCCTTATCCCCTTGATATTTCCATTAGTACACTTACTATACTACATATTCATATACGCCATAGCTTACCAAAGTATAAATTGCACTCGCATAACTTCCCTTACGAACCGTCTTCCAAAAGCAGCAGGAGTGCAAAATGGCCATATCAATGCAATTACGTGTCCAATGCAATAAAATATATGGAATACAATCCAAGAGAGGAAAGACACAGGTGCAGCAAATAAGCTGTGGAACAAGCTAACTTAAAGGACACGATTATTATAACATAGCACTCGACACGAATAGTATAGTTGTCAACATATCGTATAGTATAATAATTGTTTCATGAATTCGGAAATATAGTTCCTTATAATGGGTATGAGAAATGGAAATAACATTAATCTCGATGGTTTTATGGAACGTTGGTAGTTGGTACCTACTTGGCAAAATTCATTCACAACTTATTATGTCCTTATTGTCAGAAAACCATTTCTTTGATATTCTTTATGAGCTCAAAATGTATTTAAAATTACTTAAGTTTCGTAAAGTTAACTGCTTTTAAACATACAAATAGAAATTGAAGTTACACCAAATACTTTAACGCGCGCTCAAGAAAAGGACTTGCATTATCCAACTTTCACTAGCAACTGAATAATTCTTATAACGTACTTCATCTAGGTACCTTCGTTTTGTAGGACTGGCTCTCAACATTGTGTCTAAAACAATCACAGTTATGAAATTTCTTTTGCGCATGACCACAATAGAGTGAAATTGAAAGTTGCCTTAGAATCCTAAATGCTTATATACCTATAGATAGTCTACAGTTTTAAACTTTCACTTTTCTAACGGTTGGTTTACAGGAGCTTGTTTGGATCAGAATAATTTTATGATTTATTTACCTATGGGTGATTATACAAAAGTTGGGTAACTTTTGAGGATATTTTGTTTACGATAGTTTTTAAATCAAACTTCTATAAATTCGGTGTATATGATAGCTAATCTAATTAATATATTGTTCCCAATCGGGTAAGTCACTTTTTTTTCAAATTCAAAGTGGGATTTGACGTTGAGTCGGCGATATTTCGCACGAATTTTAAATTTAAATAACACACAAGAAACTGACGAATAAAACTGAACACAAAATTTCTTATTTTTTTAAATAAAGTGGAGAACACTGCGACTGCATTATGAAAGTTGTAGTATATATTAAACTATATACATCGCAGATTGTATTAATTTAATAAGTTTTCTCAAATCAATGATAATGTTTAATAGACAGTCACTTAATGGTTGGTTTTCAGGGTTGTGACATGCCAGAGGACTGACGTTTTAAGAACTAATTGTGTTTTTTTAATAACTTGTATTCAAAATGAAGAACTGAAATTGGGTGACTAAATAAAGGTCTTTCCATTGTTTTAAAATAAATTGCAATCTCAATAAAATATAATCAGACTTTGTATATATTGGTTGATGACATCGAGTTACCCAACTTTTGTATAATCACCCCCATGTATATTAATTGGTCATATACATTTTTTAAACATACACAAATTGAACAGTCGTCAAATTAAGTTTCTTGTCTGCCTAAAAAAAAAACAATAATTTTTTAAAGGATTGGGTTGTCTTGAATTCGAATCTCAAATTACAATTTTTTTTATCGCATCAGGTTTTCAAAATAAGCTTTAGTAAATATTGTAAACAAAACCAAAAACGGGTTTTTTAAGGCTAAGGTCAAACATAATACAGTTTTAAACATGATAATACAGGGTTATCCATTTTGCAGTTTCAAAAGTACCGTGAATAAACACATATAAAATATTTCTTACATGATATTTCTTTTTTATTATAAAGTTTGAACTTCAATATTATGTGTGAAACACAATCATTTAAATGACCACCACGCGAATTGTTGCGTCGATTCTTTTGAGGTAATTTTTCGACCACTTTTTGATACATATTGGGCGGTATATCAGCCATCATAACTTGATGAATCTTGGTTTTTAAGTGCATAAGAGTGAAAGGTTTATCTGCAAAAAAAAGTCCAGCGGTGTCAAATCGCATGATCTTGGTGGCCAGTTGATATCGCCAGGACAGAATTCACGCTGCCAGGAAATGCCTCTTGCACTAAAGCCATATTCGCCCTAGTTGTGTGGCATGTGGTCTTGATGAAACCAAGTCGTATTCTTCAACAGCAGGAAAAATATGACCATAACGCTCCGAATTGACGGCGACAGACAGTTTGATTTCAAAATCTATTTTTGTTAAAGAGATTTTGAGTCGAAAGCAATTTTTACCAATTTTAGTAGCATTTGCGAACTATTTTTGTAGATTTTATTTTTTGTATGAAAAAACTGACTGTTGGATTCTTATAAAAAAATCACTGAATGTCGAAAACAATATTTTATGTGAGATAAAATTGTTTGAAGGCAATATTTTTAATTTTCAAAAAGATATGTGTGTCGAAAGTTAATTTTTACCAAGTTTTAGTATCGATTATATTTTGTTTGGATTTTTAATTTTTTTAAAAACACTGTCAATTCGATTTTTCTCAAAATTTTACCAGATGCCAAAAACGTTATTCTTCGTTCCATAAAATTATTTTCGAGATAAAATAATTTTTTGTTCGTGAAATATTCGAGGTGACATTATATTTTTTCAGTTTGTTTGTTTGTTTGGATTTGTTTCTAAAAGAATACTTGTTTGGTATCAAAAATAACTACAATAAATAATATAAAATTTAATTCAAGTCGCTAGCTCTATTGGTTCGTGAGATAGGTTAACCAAAATATTCACTTTTTTTTAAGTTGCTATGGTAAAAAGCCACCCACTCAAATAAAAAAATGTAGTTGAAGTCGATATCTCTACTGGTTCTTGAGCTATGGACGACGAAGAAAGCTTCCCGAACGTATGGACGTACGGTCGTACGGCCGTACGTACACAGGCACGCACAGATGTCTGACATCTCTTTAAGAATCTTTTAGACTCTATGGACGTTGAAACGTCGAGAAATGTCAAAATTTTCAATTCGACAAATCAGACCAATTACAATAACTTCCTAAGGGAAGTTAAAAATTTGTTTAACAACTTATTTTGACAGAATTCGAATTCCAGCCTTATACTTTTGAAACCGCAAAATGGATATACCGTTATAATAAAACATTTAATTAAAGTTACAAGCGTTATTAATTCGAGATATATTCGAGGTCAACCAAATTTTTCGGGATCCTTTTTACATCTTTTGATTTTATTGTCTGTAAGGACGTACAAACGTACGAACACACGCACGAACTAAACTCGCTCTAAAAAGTCTAGAAACGTCAAAATTCTGACCGATTAGAATATCGTTGAAAAAGATATATTTTTGTTTTCAAATTACTTACATATGTACATACATAGCTACAAAATTATTTATCTTCAACGGCATCCCAAAGATAGAAAATTTCGAGAACATTTAATGTTTTTTGACTCTTTACGTCAACACTGTGCATTGTTATTTCTTAAAAAGGTATTTACATAAATCTAGCTGAAGGTATTTTTTATTTGAAAGTTATTAAAACTTTAATTTTATAAACTTGCTCATGTATCTAAGGAGTTTACTTACAAATATTTCATAAATTTAAGATTTAAAAATTTACCTGTAAAAAAAGTTGGTTTTCAAAAATTTAAATGCCATTGGAAATCGGTAGGTATGTATGAATATTAGTTTTAGAGAAAAATTAAAAACAAAATAACGGTTAAAAACAAAATAACGGGGTACCATTTTGGAGCAATACAAAAATATTTTTTTAAGAAAACAAATTTTAGAAAAAAATCGGGGGACCCACTTTCTCGATTTTTTTACCATCGTAAAGTCATGTTTGATTAAAATATCCAGTTCGAAATTTTTTACGAATGCAATACTCTTGCCATATAGTTCAACAATATTGTTGCAAACGGATAGACAGAGTTCTGATTTTCTTTTCTATCTTCAAATCTTTTCACTTGTCTTCCAACTTTAATTGTAATACTTACTTATAAAATATCATTTATCAATTTAAATAAAACTGCGAAAAATTTCTTTAGTTTCATATAATTCAATTAAACTATTAAAAAAATATCTGATATACACATACATTTATTTAGTGGAAAACTTTTTTTGAAAAATTTAATACCATTTATAATATCCTCATTGTTCTATATATTCATCTAAATATTCTATATTTTCGAGGGAATATCTGTGGCACATGCCATTACTAATATTTCAGCACCA
Organism: Eupeodes latifasciatus; assembly: GCA_920104205.1. NCBI lineage: Eukaryota > Metazoa > Arthropoda > Insecta > Diptera > Syrphidae > Eupeodes > Eupeodes latifasciatus. The sequence continues at coordinate 121,133,668 of OV049926.1, forward strand.
TTTTGTGGAAAAGTTGCGAAAACTACATTTTCCAAATTGCTTTGATCAACTTTCGACAACTTTGAATAATACTTCATCTTGAGTAGTTCTATGTATTTATTGGATGACTCAATAGACTCACATAATGCCACAATGCATCCACCCCAACTGAAAAAAAAAATATAAAAATATTAAGGACAATTCGATGGAATATAATAAAAATAACCATAATTCAGGTGAACCTACCCTGCGCCTGTCAAACGTGCTCCCACACCAGCTTCCTCTGATATTTCAATCAGTCTGTCTAAACTCGGGTGGGAGCATTCATAGAGGTGTTTCAAACTTTGATGTGACTCTTGCATGAGTTTGGAAAGAGTGTCGACTTTTCCCCACGTCATTGTTGCCTCGCAAGTTGAACGGAATATCTGTACTCTTAGTGATTCTGGAAACAAAGTTGCAGAGCATAAGGAATACAAATTAAATGTGAGTCTTTTAATGGAACAATTATGTACATTAGAATATCCTTACCTTGGATAACGTGAAGAGCTCTTTGTCGTAATTTGAAGTGGCTCATTTTACGTGTGTTTGGTGTGAGGCAGTCATTTTCGAATTCCTTCTCAGAAACTTGCAGTTCCTTCAGAATATCTTCTCGGGTATAAATATCTTTGGATAATATCTTCGAGGCCAATGTTTCGAGTTCATCTAGATGGCAGTTTAGTGCATTTTGTAGTTCAGCAAATCTTAGTATATTCTTCCAGTTTTCTAAATTCATTCGTTTCGCAAGGATCCGGCATCCCAAACGGCATTCTACAACCCTCTCGTTAAAGTCCGATGAAGCAGCTTTATTGATTTCGGCAAGACTATTGGCAACGACGAAACATGCATTCGGCGGCAATTGTATCGATATGGTTTTGAGCTCAGGATAAAATTCAATAAATTGTGCACAACCTGCCTCGGCTAGGTATGCGATAGCTTGATCCATTCCGCCGCCTTGCGTTCCGATATAGCGTTCACAACTTGCCGATACAGATGCAAGCATTTTACGATCGAGTGAGGTTTTGTATACAAAGGAAGTTGCAAGGGTTGCAGAGCTAACTAATGCACTTGAGCTAGAGAGTCCTGAACCATGGGGAATGTTGCCACTCAATGCAACAGACATTCCAATTGATCCCGCGTCGTTTATGTTCATATTTTCGAAAATGCCTTTTACTCCACATAAGTAGTATTTGTACCATTCTGGACCACCCTTTTCAGGGATATCAATCCTGAAATCAAATATTAATTATAAAAATAAAAAAGTATATTTTCAAGTGGTTAAGGTTGTGGTTTAAATGATTTATAGTATAGGAGCTCGCAACGTTTTCGAGCGAGAATTTTAGGTCAGTCAATTTTTTGATATGTTGTCTTACTTGGTTTTTCGGTTAGAGTCTGGGCAGTGGCTGGCGGTAGCGGTTGTGTTTGTTAGTGCGCAACCTACCTGTACAGGTGATAATTTTGAATTTTAAAAGATTTGTTTAAATCTTAATTTTCAATTTTCCACCTTTAAATAGGTCTCCTAAATATGCATTTATTATTGCCAGACATTTTTATGATTGTTTATTATGTGTCATACGCGATTTTTTTAATTTTTTAAATACAAAATTAATTAAGTAAAAAAAGTTTGGGGAGAGTACGATAACTTAGGCGACAAAGTTTAATGACGGATTTGTATAGAACAGTTAAAAATAAGCATTTTTTACTATGCGAGGGGAGTCTATCTCCCCCCGTTTAGGCGGGAGGGGCAATTTAAGAAAATTATTACTTAAAATGGAAAACAAATAGTTAAAAAATAACGGTTATACTTACAGTTAAGTTTTATACGTTTTAAGGCCAACATTCTGTTCTATTAGCCACTTTTTAAATCAATTCAAATCTATGCACAGTTTTTGAAAATCGTAATTTTAAACTCAAAATTAAAGTAAAAAAAAGTTGAAAAAAAAAAATTTCAACTTCAATATTTCAAAACCATTTGTTTATAAATATGTTTTTTTTTTTTAATAATTTGTTGCTCTTATTAATTATTAATCAAAAACTGAAAACTAGATGATTTTATGTCTTTTAGTTTTTGAGAAAATTGAAAAATTAATTTAGCCTAGGTATATCTTAATCCATATTCGATTTTTAGTAATCTTCAATTTTCTTTTCTCGAGAACTAGTGGACATAAAATCATCTAGTTTTCAGTTTTTGATTACAAACAAATAAGAGCAATGAATTCTAAAAAAAATAGTAAATAATCTTAAGGTTTTGAAAAATTACACTTTAAACCATATTTTTAACTTTTTTTTACCAAATTTTGAGTTTAAAACAATTGTTTTCAAAAACTATGCATAGTTTTGACTTGATTTAAAAACAAGCTAATAGACAAAAGTGTTGGCATTAAAAAAAGGTATAATACTTAATTGTAAGTATTACCGTTATTTTTTAATTATTTTTTTCCCATCTTAAGTAATAATTTTTTTAAATTGCCCCTCCCCCTTAAACGCAACCGCTACCGCCAACCAGACTGCCCAGACTCTAACCGAAAAAGCAAGTAAGACAACATATCAAAAAATTGACTGACCTAAAATTCTTGTTTTCCAAACGTTGCTAACTCCCGGACTATTAGTGGCCTTCTGTAAATGATGTTGCAAAATTCTTTTTGACTGGAATATATTCTTCAAGAAATTTGTAATTAATTAATCAAAATTATCAAAGTCTAGATAGTTTTTAAAGTTAAGACCATCATAATGTCCACAATAATTGTCATATTTTTATGCCATACCTAAAGTTTAAATTTAAAAATATATACTATTTGGACAGCTGTATCTTTTGACAAGTAAAAACTACCCCGTTACTGATTGTATAAGTCTGGGATTGGAAGATATTGATGTGTATTTCCAACAGGAAAGCGTGTACTCAAAGAAACAATCAACATTTCGTTAGAAAAGTTCTTTACCGTGTTATTTCTCGACAACGTGAAACACAAGGTCTACGCCTAAGCTCCACAGTCGATAGGTAAGGATGGAATTCGTTATCTAGGACATATGTATAGTCGAAAATGTGCAAATTGGTCATGGAAATGATATAAACAATCATAGATTTGCAAAAAAGATCAATTTCAAAATTAAAACTTCTTATTGGAAAACCTTATGCAAAAAATATGGTTTTTGGTTTAATCAAAAAAAAAAAAAAAAAAGAAAACAATGGTAAACAAATTAATTGTAGTACCCGTGGCATGATGGTTAGTGTGTTAGACTGAATTAGAATTGACAATTTCGTGATAAAACTCGTTCGAGGTCACATTGCAAAATCTATGTCTTCGACCAACAATTTAATTTTCGGGGCGTTCTATCCGAACGACGAGTATTTTGAGAGTGCACGCTTGAGCGGCTTCATTCCACCAGAGGCATTCCTCTTTTTAGATAGATGCGGTCTGATACAGGATAGATTGGCAGTTCCGCTAATCTACCACGTCAGACGACGAACCGTGGATAGGCGACTCCTGTACAGTCGTTACGTCATGGCTCCTTCGGTTCAGTGAGCTGTGTCCGAACGGGACCGAACTGATAGGGTGAAGCAAGAGAACCAGTTTTGATGGCTTCAATCGGCACTTGATAGTGGGTAGTCGGGATGGGGTTTTAAGCCTTAGCCAGCTTACATACTTGTTTTATAGTTTTAGGGTTTAGTTTTAATAGATTAGGCATGATGGCACAAACAAAATATAAAATTTTAAAAATAAATATAAATAAAAAAAAACATGGAATAAGGCAAAAAAGGAAAACAAAAATTGAAAAACAAACAATGTTAGATAGTTGGATTTGCTGCTGTGGTTGTTCTAGTTTAAAGTAGTTTATAGGTAGAATAGGTAGTTTAAGTTAGATTAAGTTAGTTTTAAGTTTTATATTAAGGACCTTATTTTTAATAGTTTTTAAGTAAAAATAAAAAAGATATTGAAATTAGTTCTTTCAAATTTTCTATTAAATAAAAAAATAAATAAAATTGAATTATAGTAAAAATAGATCTTGGGGCCGAAAGGCATTAGAATTAAGTATCTAATATTGTTTAACTTAGAGTGTTTGTATGGGACCAGTAAGTTAGTTGTAAGTTATGGTTAATTAGGCTAGTTTTATGAATTTTTGTCTTTAAGATAGTTTTAAGATTGAATTAATAAAATTGAATTAAAAAAAAGTGCGTTGGACTTTCATGCCAGAGGTTTTGGGTTCGATCCCTGCCTATTCCATCTAAAGTTTTTTTGCAAGGGTACTGCGTCTTAAGAATTGACAAATCTTCCAAGAGTAATTCTTCTTATGAAAAGTGCTTTATCAAATTAGCTGTTCGGATTCGGCTTAAAACTGTAGGCCCCTTCCATCCTTAACAACATTACTCGCACACTTTTCTTTTTCTCTTGAACATCGTTAGAGCGTTTTTATTTTTTAAATAATTTCTTATATTTTATTTTTCAATTCTTATTTAAAAATATGTTAAATATGTTATTATTTAAAACATATTAATATACATTTTATATTCGATTTTCGTAAAAAATATTTTTTTTAAAATCCAAAAAAACAAAAAAAAATATAAAATCGGTTGATGAGTTCCTGAGAAAATAAAAAAAGGGGCTGGGATGCGACCCACACTGCTTACTTCTCATCCCGTCTGTCGGTTTGTCTTGCCTAAGACTTTAACAAAATGCTCATAACAATATTTTGTGTGAGATAAATAATTTGAAGTCAATATCATTCTTTGTTCTCTTAATACTTGAGTCAAATATTTTGCATATGGTGAAAGAGTTTGATTCCAAAATTTACTTTTAGTCTTAAACCAATTTTAGTAGCATTTTTTGAATATTTTTATGTCTTATTATAAACAAATACTTAATGGTTTTTTTGAAGAGAATTAAGCACAGAATGAAATCATTTTGAATTCAATACTTTCATTTATTCACGAGAGATATCGAGAATCGAATATGAATTTTTACCTACTATTTTTTGTAGATTTCAATTTATATGAAAAAACTGACTGTTGTATTTTTTATAAAAATTTTACTGAATTTCAAAAACAATATGTTCTATAAAATAAAATTTATTTGAAGCCAATATTTTTTAATTTTTGTAAAAATATTTGAGTCGAAAATCAATTTTTACCAACATTTAGTAATGTTTTTGTAGTTTTTTTGTGTAAGAAAACTGTCATTTCATTTTTTCTCAAAATTTTACTAAGTGTCAAAAACGTTATTCTTGGTTGCATAAAATTTTGGAGGTAAAACCATTTTTTGTTCGTAAAATATTGGAGGTGGCAATTATTTTGTTCAGGTTTTGTTGATTTATAAAACAAACTTTAATTTAATTTTGTTTTCAAAACTATATTTTTTTGGTATCGCGAAATCACGTTATTGGTTGTGGGTTATCCAAATTTTTTTTTAGAGTTAGTTCTGAATCTTCCTGCATTGTTATCTGTATAACAAAAGCCGATATCTCTACTGGTTCTTGAGATATGGACGAAGAAAAAAGCTTCCAGAACATACGGACGTTCGAACGCACGATTCGTTTTTGAGTAAATTCGAATACTGTTATTATTGATTTTAAAAAATGAAAAAAAAAACGCCTAATGCGAGTCTGCTTAAGACCTTAACTTTCAAGTTTGGTTTAGGCTGCAGGACCCCGACGGACGGGGTCGCGGGACCCACTTTTTTCGACTTCTCTGATATCGTAATGTCATGTTTGATTAAAATCTCGAATTCGAAATATTTTACGAATGCAAACTTGCCATAATAGTTCCTATACGTCACAAGTAAAAATACGAGTGAACAAGACTACGTGTTCAAAATATTGGTCCTTTTTTTCAAAATTCTTCCAATTTTATTTTTTGGATTAGGTAGTTAAATGTTAAATCTTTAAACAATTTTTTTGTACCATAAAAATAATATTTACACGTCTTGTGGCGAGTCCCATACGTATTTGCTTACCCCCTTATCTCTTTAAATAAATTGCAAAACACAAGAATGCTATTTTGAAATGTATAAAATATTTATTGCGATACAACAAATTCTCTTTGTCGCAAACTAGTAATGTTTGTGTTAAAGACTTTTATCATTGATAGAAGATATTTGGGTTTACAACTTAATAAAACCATTAAACTATAACAACCGCACATAAATCACACAAACTAATGATACACAAATTATAAATTCAAGTGTAACAACTTTTTGATCTTCTACTTTGTGTAAAATTCGTATAAAATTTCCATAATCGAACCATTTACATCATTTAAATTTTAAATAACCCACCTGAATGATTTGAGGTCGCATTTGTAATTATCAAAATTTACATCAATATTTCGCAAGTGCAAGAAGTTATTCGCCTTGGTATAGCCAACTGCTAGTAGAATAGATTGCTCAATTGCCATCGGTAGAACCGGATATCCGCAATAATCTACATGTTCTCCAATTATATTAACTCTGCGAAGGGTGAAATAATTAATCTTCCATTATTTTTAAATGTGTTTCCATTTCAATTCACCTCCCTGGAACTCGAACATAGAACTTTGGTTCTTCGTCGAACTCTTTAACATAGAACTTTCGAAGTTCTTGCAGTCGAGAATAGCACCCATGTGACTCATTTAATTCTTTCACTGTCACACAGGTGGCAGTATTTTCACTCATAATTGACGTTTATTATTTATCTGTCAAGCCTCTAGCAATTCAATTGAAAATTAATGCACTACGCTACGCTTTATACACTCAATAATGAACTTTAAAACAGGTTTGAAATATCACTCTTCAGACCAACACCACACCACCGTCAGAAGGCTTTAAGCACAGCTCAAGAGAATAAACAAAATGCAAATAATCAATTGAAATCAAAACATAATATCAAGTAAAATAACTGCACACACAATCTACTGCCAGGCTAGCACGCTAGGAAATTAATCGTCGTCGTTCTGCAGAGCAGTTTAGATGTATGACTGGTCGGTGGCAGCCAAATTGCCACTTTGGCAGATGAGCTAGAAAAAAACACTACGAATGCGAAGCGACTGCGGCGCGTTGTGTGTTTTGGTGCTTCACTAAATGACTGATAACACGGGTTCGATTGTCTCTGCTCTACTTTGTTTTGATATGGCTTGAGATCTTAAGACGATATCAGATTTATCAGACAAACAAAATACACGGTACGAAACGGGCACGGCACTACTCCTACTTTATTCGCGAACAGAGACGTCAATTGCTTGTCGCTTCCTCACGACCCGAACCCGATACCGATTCGAGTTGCACAAAATACTGATAAACATTTTTCTCAAAATAAACAATTTTATTTCATCTCCTCGGCTGCTCTATGTAGAGTTTTTATTTCTTATCTTCGAGACGTTGTTCTTGCTGCCTTCGTCGTCATTGCCTGTGTTTACATTTTGTTTCTTCTAATTTTAAGAATAATAAGATGAAAATGGTGAACGAAGATTAAAGAAAGAAAAAATAAAAACACACCACTCCAACTTAATGGAAATCATCGGAAATGGCTGGTGGTGGAGACAGGAGAGGTGATTTTGCGCAATGAATGTTTTATGAATGAAAGAATTCGATTTCGATATTTTTATTTCATGAGTGCGTTCTGTCACTGACATTTGATTGTGTACGAGACGACTTTTTTGACTTTTAGGGCGACCCCATTGCGGGTCGTTGGCGTTGATGTCGCGAAGTGGAGAAATTAACGAGAGCGAAAGGAAAATAATATATTCATTCCCATAAGCAGCCAGCAATATAAGGGAGATAATTAATTTACCACCCAAAAAGTCAACACAATTTCCTTCATTCTATTGTACCTATATGTTTTCATATGAAGAGCTTTCAAACGAAGGTCGATTAATTTATTTTTGTTTTTTCTTTATATCAATGCACTTTTATATGAAAAACGGTAAAGTAAAACCAAAAGACGCGGGAATGAAAAAAATGTTTGTACGCTTACATCAGCCCTTAAGCAAATACACTCACACTCACCACATTACAAATACAACAATGTAAACAAATGGGTTTTGGAGGGTGATACGTACGAAGGATTTATATCTTCATATAGAGTGTTTTTGCTCTTAAGGATCTTGTACCGATTTTTGTTTTTATTTACATTCATAAGTCTGCTTCTCCTTGTGTACGATCGGGTTTTTCAACATTGACGCTACAAAAGTAGAGTGTCAGGACAGCAAACGACGCACGCCATATTTCTTGCCGCTCTATCGTTATTTCTCTTTAGTATGGATGGTTTGCCATTTCATGATGGAAGGATATACGAGTCAACATTGAGTCCAAATTATTAAAATTTAATGCCGAAAATCGGAGTCAGTTACCTCAACGTTAAGAGCGCTACGTCCAATTTATGGTCGTCATAATCGTCCTAGCAGATCAACAATTGAGCGTCTAGTGTAAAAATTTGAATCCACAGGCACAGTACAAAATATTCCCATGCCAGTGAAACAAAGAAGTGCCCATAGTGTCGAGAATATTGCTGCCGCTAAGCCTTCAGTTGCAGAAAATCCCAAATGTGTCTCTCACACGTCGTTCTCAAGCGTTGGGCATCTCTGTGACGTCGTTGTGGCGAATTTCGCGAAAAGATCTTGGCCTACATCCTTACAAGATTAAATTAACGCAAGAACTGAAGCCGCTTGACCACCAGAAGCGTCGTTGTATGTTCGTGAATTGGGCTGAGCAACAACCTGAAATTGATTCAGATTTTCATCGAAAAATCATCTTCGGCAATGATGCTTTTTTCTGGCTGAATGGCTTCGTCAATAAACAAAATATGCGGTATTGGTCAGGCAGCAATCCACACGTACTCCATGAGTCATCCCGAAAAAATTACGTTTTGGTGTGGTTTATGGACCGGCGGCGTCATTGGGCCATACTTCTTCCGTGATGATCAAGACCGGCACGTTATTGTGAATAGGAATCGCTACCGCTCAATGATAACCGAATATGTTTGGCCCCAATTGGATGATATTGACTTGGAGGACATGTGGTTCCAACAGGACGTCGCCACAAGCCACATAGCGAATGTCACAATCAATTTATTGGAAACCAAGTTCGGAGAACGTGTTATCTCACGAAATGGTCCAGCCGCTTGGCCACCCCGGTCGTGCGATTTGACGCCGTTAAACTATTTCCTGTGGAGCTACGTGAAGTCTGGTCTATGCCAACAAGCCAGAGACGAATGATGAACTTCGTATGAATATCGAACGTGAAATTGCAGCAATATCGGCCGATTTATGATGGAAAACCGTCGAAAATTGGGTTCAGCATCTGGACTTCTGCAAGCGTATCCGTGATGGCCATGCAAAATAAATCGAGTTCCATACATAATGGCATCAAACGTACTTTCACTGGAATAAAGAATTTTATTGATATCCAAAACCATTTTTGTTTTATTTAAAAAAACTTCTTCTTATTAAAAAACCCGATAGTTATGTAAATTTTGGCGGGTAGGTATTTTGCTTTTATTTGGCATTTGAAGATTAGATTCGTTTGAGCTTTAAAGTTTTTTTTGTAGATAGGTATCAATTGGTAGGTGATTTTTTTTCAGGATGTGGGTTTGATTTTAAATCCAAATTTTAGATATAAAAAATTTTGGTAGGTAGGCAGGTACTTCTTGAAATTCCCTGAAAATAGGGAATTCATCCGGACAATTATTATATCCGGACACTTAGCACTTTTTTTAAGATTAGTAGATAGGTAGGTAGGTACATTAAAAATAAAAACAAAAATGCATTCTTTATGTTGGCCCATATACAGTGGCAACAAAATAATTTGCACATGTACTCTAAGATCTCTTTAATGAAAGTTTTTCGCACTTTATTAATTTCAAAGAACTGTTTAACTAATGACTAATGAGGAAGTAAGAACAAAGATATATTTGATTTATAAAAAAAAAATAAAGTATACTGAATTCATAAAAAAAACTAATAACAAAATTATTTATAAAATTCAAGTTTTTCTAGGTTTTTCAAGCTCGTTGAACTTCCTGCCAAAGTTTGTCCAAATTTGAAATATCAGATCTATTTATCGCTTTTTCCACGTCACTCCATAAGTTGTCAATAGGATTGAGATCTGGGGACTGGGCTGGCCATTCCATAGCACTGATTTTTTGGGCGGATAGCCATTGCTTTACAGACTTAGCCGTATGTTTAGGATTGTTATCCTGTTGAAATGTTCACTTCAAGGGCATTTCCTCCTCAGCATACGGTAGCATTGTATCCCTTAGGATTTCCTTGTATTTAATCTGGTCCATAATACCATCTATACGATGAAGTGGCCCACACAATGCCAAGAAAAACATCCCCAAACAAAAATGATACCCCCACCATGCTTAACACTCTTTATGGTATATTTAGGGTCACATTCCTCGAAGCGTTTGAATTTGGACTCATCGCTTCATAAGATATTTCTCCACCAATTTGGATCTTTTGAAAAATGCTCCTTTGCAAACTGGAGCGACGTGACAGATTGCGCTTAGGGACATGTGTTTTTTTCTGACAATTCGTCCAAACAATTTTTAACTGTACTGACAGACACTTTTAAACCAAGATCTTGTTCAATTGCATTTTTGGAGCAGTCATGAATGGATCAGTTTTGCTCAGGCGGTCGATGGCAATATCAGTTCGAAGGGTGGTTTTTCTTGTCCGATTCTTACGAATTTTATTTTAAACACTCCCTTCTTCTCGGCAATGGTGAAGAGCATTTATAACGTTCTTCCTTGAACATTCTAATTTCCGCGCTACCTCCGAGTTCGTGTGACTTTCTTTCTTAAAATCAAGAACTCGTAGCCTGAAGGCCTCTGTTGAGTGTAACAGGGCTACTGTGGCCTTGTTTATTCACTCTTGAATATTAGGTTTCCAACTTAATTTCTTATCTAAAATGAGACCCAAGTATTTTGCTTGTTCAGAGAATTTAAGTGGTACACCGTTTATGAGGGGAGGGTCAATGTGTGGGACTTTGTATTTCCTTGTGAAGAGGACAAGGTCGGTTTTTTGTGGGTTAACGCCTAGTCCACACCGATTTGCCCATCTGGTGAGCTTATTTAAAGCGTTTTGTAAGAGTTCTTTTAGTATATTGGGATGTTTACTCGTTACTGCAATAGCAACATCGTCCGCATAAGCAAACACTCTGTATCCCTCTCTTCCTAGAGTAATAAGTAATTCATTTATTACTTAGTTCCAGAGGAGAGGGGATAGTACACCACCTTGTGGCGTACCTCTGCTGACACCCCTTTGTGCAGTAAAATCGCCCAGTTTTGAATCGATAATCCTGCTTATCAGCATCTGATTAATCAATTCGCTGATCGACTTATCTACCTTCAGAGATGTCAATACACGTGCAATTGCAGATGTGTCGACATTGTTAAATGCACCTTCTATATCTAAGAAGGCAACTAAGGTGTACTCTTTATGATGGAGGGAATATTCGATTATACGTACTATACTGTGTAGAGCCGTTTGAACTGATTTCAGTTTGTTGTAGGCGTGTTGAGCCTTTGAAAGGAGGGACTTATCAATACTTGCCCTTAAGTGGATATCGATCAAACGTTCAAAAGTTTTGAGAAGGAATGATGATAAGCTGTTAGGTCTTAGGTCTTTAGGGTTAACGTGGCTGGATTTTCCAGCTTTTGGAATAAAAACGACTTTAACCTGTCTCCAAGACATCGGGATCAATCTGAAACCCATGCATTTCAGTGAAGTCGTCTTCAACACCTTCTTGTAGCTCATAAAGGTCCACGTCTTCGTCGTCTGATACCTCCTCCACTACGTAAACAATCTTCGTGTTAAAATTGTCGTCTTCGATGGGTACATCCATGTCGTAGTCCTTCTCATCTTCCATATCTCTTTGTAAATCCGCTTCCTTTATAAGCTGTTCCACTATTGCATCCTCATATCCCGAGTGTTTCGACACACTGAGATTCCGAATGAATCTCCAAGCCGAAAGGTTACGTTCATATGATCCACTATTGCATTGCAACGTAGCATAAAGAACAAATTTTCCGCAACTCGGTGTTTAAAAGTGCTATGAGGATATAACTCTGCTCATCGCTCTTGAGATATTCCCACATCATCACAATTGCCTGTAGCGTTTGTCGTAAGCCCAAGAAGCATGGTGGGATTCTTCTACAATTTCCCGAAACCCATTTCGAAATCCAAGTCTTACCTTCTTTCCAATATTTTTGTAGAATCCTATAACACTTCCTTGTTAGGATTCCTCGAATACCGTTGTCGATTGTGAAGTCTATGATATACATCATTCATTTTCTTCATGAACATCGTTGTTGCAGTCATTTTTCACCGCATACATAATTCAACTATAGACATTGCCACTGAAAACTTGATGCGCTAACCTAACCGACATCTTTTCAAATTCATTAGGATTGATGTGCGCTTAAGTCATTTGCCAATATACTTCAAAGGCTTCCCCCTTAGAATCCTTTTCAAAAACTTTCTCTAATACTCGCCAATCCACAACATCATCACCTAAATAGATGCAATGCTTGAGAAGTACATATATATTTCTCACACATTTGAAAAGATGCGGATATCAACGTAAGGATTTTCTTCAATGGGGTAGGTTGCAAGCGTTTTATATGCCAAAACGTTGTTTGATCCTTGGTCGCAACTTGTTGCAACCACCTGTAGTCCAGATTCCATTACACTCGTTATGATTTTTCTTAAAATCTGGGCTAGTATTGGTCCATTAGGAAATCCCACGTAGTAGGCAATCGTCTGCTTCCAATCGGTGTTAAGTCCTCTCAGAGTGAATACCATAGGCTTACAGGGTATAGTACTCACCCTGCCAAGCTCCCCGAAGTCGGTGACCCGTATATTAAGTCATCTTTAATATTGTACTCCAGTTCCCGTTAGATGGCAATTTCGTCGAAAAGTATGGCGGTCTTCTTCTCCATAGCAGTCATTTATTTCGCCTTTTCGGTCAGCATAGTTCTAATTTGGTCGCTAAATCCCGCTGGTAACCTAATTTCCGAATGCCATCGGTATATTGTACTTATCGATATGGCAGCTTGAAACCTAAGTTAATCATAAAACAATAGCACGATGGAGACTTAAAGAAAAGCTTTAAGAAAAATTCTTTTTCGCTAGCTATATAAGTATGGTGCTTTCTTCTTGTAAAAGAGTTGCGCAAGAATAAAAGTTCGCAACTCTTCCGAAAAATCTAGCATTAAGTCCTCTCAATGTTTTCTAAAAGTATATTTTGGTTTTTGCTTCTGTTTTTTGGGCGAGAAACTAATGCGCCGACTAGTTTTCCGAATGGGTTTTGGTTTTGGCAAACATTTATAAGAATCGTACCCGGGTGACTGCAGTTTAGTAGGTGAGATGGGCATATTTTCAAATTTAAGTTTTTCCGATTTGGCAGCAAAATTTAATAAACTTGGACTGCTAAATGCAAAAGAAAGAGGTGAAGAGGATGGTTGTGGTATTGCACGACAAGAAATATCCAGCGGTGATGGTGGTAATAGAAGAGACGGATGTGAAGTTGCTGAAGTGAAAAGATGCGGATGTGAAGAAGTTGTTGGGAAAGGTGCGGTTGTGAATTTAGCTCTTCATAGAGGTGTGCAGCATTAACGCTTACAAAATTGACCGTAGAGGTCGTCTGATTTTGCCATGCCTTTATAATAAGAGTGGATGAAGGATCATGGATATCATCATTGCATAAGCACACTGAAAAGAAAGATATTGGAAGCGCATCTTTGTGAATACGATTTTGTGCACAATAATATCTTTCGCATAAAGATTGCCTTCGCACATACATAAATAAACAGTTTTTCGATTTTAAAACACTACTATGCTTTAACCAAACTTTTCTTCTGCGGTCGAAGGGAACTTTAAAATAAGAAACAGTAGTTGACCGCTTTTTTACCACGTTGCAATTTGCATAACAATCCTAACCATTTTGTATTTTTTTAATAACCTTTATTTTGTAAAACAACAAGAATTTGTACAAAAGAATTATAAAATATTTTACACAGCATTTAAATATTTATCACAGAACTTTAATATTCTCCGCAGCAACAAACAAAAAACTAGATTTTTCACGAAACATTAAAAAATTGTAAGGTTATTTTTATTAACACACTTTAAAAAGAACTTAATCTTACTTCAAACGGAAACGGAACGAAAAGAGGAACCTGGTTGGCACTAAAAATTGGTGGGGGGTAGTCGATTTTAATTTAAAACGAGAAAAAAAAATCACAATATATTTTATAATATAGATATAATAAATAATAATAATATAGATATAATAAATAATAATATAAATTTGGTAGGTAGGTACACTTCTTTCTTGAAAATGCAAATTTGCAACCAAAACTCACAATCAAGCACAATTAATTAAAAAAAAAACAAAGAAAAGCAATGTGGTTTAATCAAAATTTATCACAAGCAAAGAAAAAGCAAAATGGTTTTATAAAAATGAACTATTATCACAGAAAAGTGGTTTAGTACAAGCAGGTAAGAAGGAAAATTTGAAAAATTTAGCACAAATTTAAAAGACACAGAACAGCGATATTTGTTAGCACAATCTTTTGGCAGTTTTGAGAAAAACTTGGTATTTCAATTTCCGAAATTTAGAGCAAATCGGATTTATTTTAAGAAAACTTGGGAATTGAAAAATTTCGTTTAAAAAGCGCGAAAAGTTTTCTAGGAGAAAAACTTAGGGGAACCTGGAGACACTTGATCTCCGCTTCATATATTTTAAATTATCTCAAAAAATAAAAGAAATTTTGTCTTGCAAATTAAATGTTTATGATTTCGTATAGTAACACAAAGAATTTATGAAGAATTAAAAATACATTTTAATGTTTTTCTGAAATAATCCAAAGTAACCAAGTGTCCCCTATTGAGGGAGACTTGATCCGGGTATAGGGTAGACTTGGTTACGGGGGATCAACACAGCATCAGCACAGATGGCTTAGTCTAAATTAAATTTCCGTTACGATTTACCTGTGCAACATACTTATGTAGGACATTTTTTAAAGAACGTATGTAAACTATTGCCCGGTCATCAACACTTAATAACGAAGAAGAAGGTTCATTTTGGTTTTCAGACTCACAGCTAGATGAATTTAATGAATCTTCTGAAACATTGACAGTTGTTGATTCCGGGAATGGTGGCAGCTCCTCTTCATTTCCTGATGATGATGAAACAAACGATTTCATATTGCGTTTTGTCTTAATAATTTTACTATGAATCTTTTTGTTTTTTTTCTCCTGTCTTAATAAAATTTCCCTTTCAATTTGTGAATGTTAATATTTTTGTCGATCCCCTTTTACGCCTTTTTGCATTTAGTTTCCGTGGAGCTGCTTTTGGAAATGGTAGAATTTCTTCAGGAGTTTTAAGACACGCTCTAGATGTTGAAGGCTGAGGTGCTGGTGATGGCTGTGGTGATGCCCCTATTGAATTATCTATGTCGTTTTGAAATATTAATTGCTGGATAGGTGAAGGCAAAACTATGTCTGTTTCCTGAGGATTTGAATCGCAATTAACTTGAGCTGGCGAGAATTTTTGAACCTGTGGTAACAGCTTCATTTTCTAAGGTTTGTCTGTCTTGATCTTCAGCCGTTACTTCTGGTTCAGGTCGATCAGACACATACGATGAAAGGTAATCATCGTCCGTAAAAATGTTGCAGTTCAAAGGGAAAATTCCTCTAACTCGAAAGGCATTTGTTTATTTTGCGGAGTGAAAGCTCGTACAAAAGCATTTCCAAAACACTCCGAAATATCATAAATAGTTAAAGGCTTACCAGCATTTTGAAGCATCCAGTTGTCACAAGCTTTATTGTGTATGCATTAAAAAGTCCAAACACGGTTTTGTCAAGTGGTTGCATCTTGTGAGATGTATGTGGAGGTATGGTGAGAAGATGAATTCCATTTCCCTTTGCAAAATTTTAAGATTCTATGCTTATGTGGCTGTCATGATTGTCCATTATTATCAAACACTGAGATTCCATGGAACATTTGCTGAATTGTTTCAAAAAATTTACAAAATTAACAGCAGTGGTCCAAACTGAAGGGAAACTGCTTCCCTCTGTGCCTGTGGGTGCACCTTTAATCATACGATCCTGCCAATTTTTGCGTGGGAAGATCATAAATGGGGGAATATAATTCCCCATTGCATTTATAGCACAGCATGCAGTTACTAGTTCACCGCGCTCACCAGAAGTCACTTTGCCCACTTGCTTCAAGCCCTTCGTAGCAACAACTTTTTTGGTTTATGAACCGTAGTCAGCCCTGTCAGTTCTATATTCCATATTGACTCTGCTCGAAAGTGATGTGTTGTCATTAAAATTCGCAAATTTTCAAAAAACTGAGAAATGTTGTGCTTATTAAAGCTGGTCGATCTGCTCAAGCTAGTGGCTTCAGGGACCCGCAATGAAAATTGGGAGTTTCTTCTCATAAACCCATAAAACCAATCGTGACTTGCAGTTTCATTTTGCAACTTAATGTATTTCTGGGGGGGCTTATTATTTTGCCCAGCAAATTCGTAAGCTAATTTTTGAACAGAAAGTGAAGATAAGCCATGATTTAGTTTACTTGTCTTTTCCAGGTAAGCTACGAGAAATGTTTCTTCAACTGCGGAAAAGACTGAAATAAAAATTTTTTGTACCCTGGGAGACTTGATCCCTGGAACAAGTGTCCCTTACTTCATTCGGATAAAATCTTCCATTCAGTCACTTTTTTTAATTGTTTATAATTTTTATGAAAAACATGCAATATTTAATTTAAATAAATCGGCAATGACTTACCAAAATTAATAGGTTCCGATGTATGTACATATGTATGTAGCCTAACAAATTATTTACTTATGACATTCACTGACAAAACACAAATTCAATATGAGTAAAAAATAAACAAATTTTGGTGTGAAAATACAAATCACAACGCCTACAACAGAGCTACAGACTCCTTGTTCGCAACAAGAAAAATCACGTTTAAAGTTTAAAATCAGACGAAACTATTTTGAAGTTTAAAAAAAGAACTAAGGTAATGAATATAATACATAGGGATCAAGTCTCCCAGGGGATCATGTGTCCCCAGGTTCCCCTACTCATCATCTTACACCTACCATCTTTGTATATAAAAACCATGGTTTTCATATACAATCCTACCATACAGATAATCAAAAGGCCAATATCCTTTATATTTCAACTGTATTTCATGTTTATATAGGTAAATAACCGTTGACCTTACATTGCTTAAATTAAAAACAAACCAAAACATACCAAAATAAATTGACGTATATTGGTTCATTTCACGTTAATCATTTGATTCATTTCTTATTTATTCTTATAAGCATTATAATTTTCCTTATTCACTCCAACTCTTGTAAATACGCAATAGTTTTTCCCTATTTTTGTCTGTTTCGAATTATTATCATATTCGTAAGTCTCCCGGCTGCAAATGGATTTCTCCTCTAGACGTTCCACAAAAAATATCTACTCGTAAATGTTACCCTATTCGAGAGTACTATGGTTTTCATCTTTGTATATGAAAACTTTCATCTTTGTATATGAAAACCATATACAAAGCTTTCATATACAAAGTTTTCATATACAAAGCTGATTCTGAAATTGAATGTTCGAAAAAAAAGTTGCATTACATTTCCGAACAGATGGCAGTGTTGCAATGGGTTTGGGTCTTTAATGGTAATGAAGAGTTCCGCTAGCTTAACGAAAGATGGCCTTAATCTGTCGATTTGTTTTGCTTAAAACCTTAAAAAAATATTCATAACCATATTTTGTGTGAGATAAATTATTTGAAGTCTATCTTTATTCTCCTAATACCTACTTGAGTCGAAAACTATTTCTTATCAGATTTTTGTTGTTTTTTTAGGTTTTCGTATTGTGTTAAAAAAGTTTTCTGTTGAATTTTTCTAAAAGATTAACTAAAAATAGCCAACAATATTTTGCATATGACGAAATAGTTTGATTTTTGTTAACGAAATCCTTAGACGAATACCAATTTTTAACAATTTTAGTAGCATGTCTTGAAAGTTTTTATTTCTTATATCAAAAAATATAGATTGGATTTTTCTAAACACATTATTACAATAACAACAAAATTAAGCACAGAATGAAATCATTTTGAAGTCAATACCTTCATTTTTTTACGAGATGTCGAGAATGGAATATCAAATTTTACGATCTTTTTGTAGATCTTAATTTTTATGAAAAAAAAAATTGACTTTCGGATTTTTATAAAAATTTTACTGAATGTTGAAATCAATATTTTCTGTAAAATGAAATTAGTTTGAACATGATTTTTAATTTTTGAAAAGATATTTGAGTCGAAAATTAATGTTTACCTACTAAGTTTAAGTAATGTCCTTTATATGTTTTTATGTTTTGTAAAAAGCGGTCAATTCGATCTATCCCAAATTTTTACTGAATGTTGACAACTATATTTTAAGATGAAATTAGTGTGAAGCCAGTATCCTTAATTTTTGAAAAGATAATTAAGTCGAAAATCGTTTTTTACCTACTTTTAGAAATATTTTCTTTTCAGTTTTTTTTATTTTTTTGAAAAAAAACCTCAATTCGTTTTTGTCAAAATTATACTAGATGTCAAAAACGTTGTTTTTTGTTGCATATAAATTATTTAGGAGATAAACTCATTTTTTTGTAAAATATTCGAAGTGACAATTATTTTTGTTCAATTTGCTTCTTTTATACAAAAAACCGTTATTTGATTTTTAACTTCCCATAGGAAGTTATTGTAATGGGTCCGATTTGTCAAATTGAAAATTTTGACATTTCTCGACGTTTCAAGGTCCCTAGAGTCGAAATAAAAGATTTTTAGAAAGATGTCTGTGCGTGCGTGTGTACGTACATCCGTACGTCCGTACGTTCGCGACGTTTTTTTCGTCGTCCATAGCTCAAGAACCAGAAGAGATATCGACTTCAAATAAATTTTGTTATACAGATAATAAGGCAGAAAGATGCAGAAAGGGCTCTCAAGAAAATTGCGTGGGTGGTTTTTTTTACCATAGCAGTTTAAAAAAAAGGTGAAAATTTTGGTTAACCCTAAATATCTCATGAACCAATGACGCTAAACACTTGAATTAAATTTTATATTATATATTGTAACGTGATACAAAACAATTATATTTTTGGAAAAAAATTCAATTAACGGTTTTTTTTATAAATCAAAAAAACTGAAAAAAAAATTTGTCACTTCGAAAATTTTACAACAGTAAAATTTTGAAAAAAATAGAATTGACAGTTTTTTTACAAGAAATTAAAAACCGAAAAAAAAAAATTAACAAAAGTTGGTAAAAATTGATTTTCGACTTAAATATATTTTCAAACATTTGAGATTATGGCTTCTAACTAATTTTAACTTATAAGAAATATTGTTTTCAACATTAGGAAAAATTTTGAGAAAAATCGAATTGACAGTTTTTTTACAAAAAATAAAAACCTAAACAAAAAAATTAATAAAAGTTGGTAAAAATTGATTTTCGGCTCAAATAGCTTTTCAAAAATTAAAAATATTGGCTTCAAACTTATTTTATTTCACAGAAAATATTGTTTTTTATATTCAGTAATTTTTTTATAAAAATCCAACAGTCCGTTTTTTCAAAAAAAAATAAAATCTACAAAAAATAGAACGCAAATTTGGCAAGAATTGATACATTTAGACAAACTTTTAAGCAAGACAAATCGATAGACGGGATGGGAAGTTATCAGTGTGGGTCGCATCCCAGCCTCTTTTTTTTCGAAATTGTACTAGTTTGGTATCACGTCACAAAATTTAATATAAAATTTAATTTAAGTTACTGGCATTATTGGTTCGTGAGATATTTTGGGTTAACCAATTTTTTAAATTGCTATGATAAAAAAATTACCTAGGTACTCAATTTGTTTGAGAGTTCTTTCTGCGTCATTATTTGCAGGTAATGGGTAGAGTTGCCAGTAGCCGGCCCCTTAACCGAATTTTCCTACAAAGCTTATCATTAAGCCTTAAATTGTTAACTTTTTTCTTTTTTTTATTTATTAAATAGTTTATTAGGTATTTCTCCAGAGATGTAAAAATATAAAACAATAATGTTTTACCGCAAAATAATATTATTTATTGTTTTTATGAAAAAACTCATATTTTCCAATATTCGGCCTCTTGGATCCTGATTTCGGCCACCTTGATTCCTATACTCGGCCCTTCAATAAAAAGGGATATTACTTACAAATTCAACAGTTTTATGTTCATCTCTTGCAACAAAAATAACATTTTTCATTATTATTTACATATATTAGAAATGAAATTAAAAAAATCACAAAAAATTCATTTTTGGAAACAAAACCTTAATTTTCAAAAACAGAACAATAGTAAATTCCTAATTTGCTAAACATAAAAAAAAAACAAAACTACTTTTAAACATAAAATAATAAATATTTTTACTTTTTAAAACATTAACACAGCTCAAAGTTGAATAAAAAAAACTATACCTAATAAATTAATAAAAATAATAAATATAAATAGAATAGGAACTTCATTCATTAAAAAAACACAGCTTAAAGTTGAATAAAAAAAAAGTTATACCTAATAAATTAATCTATCTATGTATATATATAAAAATGAATTGCTGTTCGTTAGTCTCACTAAAACTCGAGAACGGCTGAACGGATTTTTCTTATCTTAGTCTTGAAATGTTCGTGGAGGTCTAGGGAAGGTTTAAAAGGCGAGAAAAAATCGAATAATTTCCGGGAAAACCCTAAAAAAAAAGCCCTTTTCTATTTCCCATACAAACGTTTTCTAGAGTCAATTTGAACTTTATTGCTATTTAATAAAGTTCATATTTAATTATAATCACTCACTGTTGTCTAAGCAATTTAGGTGTGTTCCTAACGTAAAAGAGTCAATTTGCAATTTATTAACGCTGCATAAAGTTCAAATTCAATCATATCTATGAAAATAGTCTTCGCGTGCGCTTTGGAGGATCTAACTATTAGTAGTACTGATTTTCAATTAATTTGGTCGGCTTCGCGAAACTTAATTTTAGCTAACTTCAGTTGTAACTGTATGAGATTATTTTTTTAAGTTTGATAAATCTTAAGTTTTGTCACAAATTAAGTTTCTGAACACAACCATAATATTTGACATTAGATTAGACAACCAACTAATATGTCAATCATTCTGTCGCACTTCAGAACATGGAGATTAATGGCTTAAATGTAGAAGATTATGTGTTTATTGATAGCAAATAAAGTATTGTCGTGTTTGGGAATGACAGCACCCAATCGTCATATGCACGATGCATTAAATCACGAGTTGCAAAGGGAATAACAGTACGACATTGAAGCATTGGCCGAAACAGTTCGTACAAATGTTCCACAATTAAATCAACAACAAAGAATTGCGTACGACACTTTGATAGAAGCTGTGAACAGTGGATCTGGTGGAATTTATTTTCTTGATGCTCCCAGAGGAACCGGAAAAACGTTCTTAATTTCATTGCTCTTGGCGAGGATCAGATCGCGAAATGATGTTGCTCTAGCATTGGCTTCATCTGGAATAGCTGCGACTCTGCTATCGGGTGATTTTTTTGAGGTTAGGATTTTCATGCATTAGTATTTGACAGATCACGCGGGATTTCAGACATGGTGTCAAAGAGAAAGATGCTCAGTATGCTTTGACATTTCATCATGAATAGACTTACTAACGAGCAACGCTTGCAAATCATTGAATTTTATTACCAAAATCAGTGTTCGGTTCGAAATGTGTTTCGCGCGTGTTATCGACAAATTTTGTTCAGCGATGAGGCTCATTTCTGGTTGAATGGCTACGTAAATAAGCAAAATTGCCGCATTTGGAGTGAAGAGCAACCAGAAGCCGTTCAAGAACTGCCCATGCATCCCGAAAAATGCACTGTTTGGTGTGGTTTGTACGCTGGTGGAATCATTGGACCGTATTTTTTCAAAGATGCTGTTGGACGCAACGTTACGGTGAATGGCGATCGCTATCGTTCAATGCTAACAAACTTTTTGTTGCCAAAAATGGAAGAACTGAACTTGGTTGACATGTGGTTTCAACAAGATGGCGCTACATGCCACACAGCTCGCGATTCTATGGCCATTTTGAGGGAAAACTTCGGAGAACAATTCATCTCAAGGAATGGACCGGTAAGTTGGCCACCAAGATCATGCGATTTGACGCCTTTAGACTATTTTTTGTGGGGCTACGTCAAGTCTAAAGTCTACACAAATAAGCTAGCAACTATTCCAGCTTTGGAAGACAACATTTCCGAAGAAATTCGGGCTATTCCGGCCGAAATGCTCGAAAAAGTTACCCAAAATTGGACTTTCCGAATGGACCACCTAAGACGCAGCCGCGGTCAACATTTAAATGAAATTATCTTCAAAAAGTAAATGTCATGGACCAATCTAACGTTTCAAATAAAGAATCGATGAGATTTTGCAAATTTTATGCGTTTTTTTTAAAAAAAAGTTCTCAAGCTCTTAAAAAATCACCCGATAGAAGGCGGACGAACTGCGCATTCTGCCTTGAAATTACCATTAAACATACAAATCACCGAAACACCAATTTGCAACATCGCCAAAAATAGCGCAGTGGCCAAGATCCGACTCCGACAAGTATGCAAATTAATTGTCTGGGATGAATGCACAATGGCCCATAAGAGGTCACTGGAGGCGCTGGACAAAACATTGAAAGATCTTCGTGACAACCAAAATATTTTTGGTGGGGCCATGATTCTGTTGTCAGGTGATTTTCGTCAGACTCTTCCAGTTATTCTCCGATCAACTGTTGCTGATGAACTAAATGCATGCCTAAAATCATCGAATTTGTGGCAGTACGTAAAGACACTCCAATTAACAACTAACATGCGAGTATTTTTGCAACATGATGAAACTGCAAATGTGTCTGCGAAGCAGTTGTTAGATATTGGAAATAATAAAGTTGCAATGGACACCTCGACCGGATTCATCACATAACCCACAGATTTCTGTCACATCACAGATTCAAAAGAGGAGCTTATTCAGCGTGTTTTCCCAGATATAGCGCAAAAGTTCAATAACCATAATTGGCTGGGTGAACGAGCAATATTGGCAGCGAAAAATAAAGATGTCGAGGATCACAATGCGACCATTCAGAATTTTCTTCCAGGACAGTTGGTTTCCTTCAAATCAGTGGACACCGTTATGAATCATGATTACGTAGTTAACTATCCCACGGAGTTTTTAAATTCACTGGAATTGCCTGGATTACCACCTCACAATTTGCAGTTAAAAGTAGGATCAGTTGTCAGCATGTTGCGTAACATTAATCAAACTCGACTATGCAATGGATCAAGACTGGCTGTGAAAAAGCTGATGAATAACGTCATTGAGGCAACAATCATAAAAGTAAAATACAAAGGAGAGAATGTCTTGATCCCGCGAATACCGATGATTCCAACGGATTTACCATTCGATTTTAAACGCTTGCAATTTCCAGTACGTCTGGCCTTTGCGATGAAAATAAATAAATCGCAAGGACAGTCTTTAGAAGTTTGCGGAATCAACTTGGAGTTTCCCTGTTTCGCGCATGAACAATTATACGTCGCGTGGTCGCGCGTCGGAAAACCGTCTTCTTTGTTTATTTACGCACCACAAAACAAAACAAAAAATTTAGTTTATGAGAAAGCTTTAAATTGATTAACAAACTGTATCATAACAATGTGTATCTGTTAATAAAAATTTAAACCTTATAAATAGTCAGGAAAACTCTTTTTTTTTTATAAAACTTCATGCTTCATTAAAAAAATCCTTTTTTATTCAATACGATTTGTTTGTTTTGAAATTAATTTAGGTATATAGAAGTTTAGGTTTTTTATTTATCGATATAGGCAGTACGAAGTCTGCCGGGTCAGCTAGTAAAAATATAAATAGAATAGGAACTTCATTTATTAAAAATAATTGCAAGCGACACAAATGAAATCCTCTTTTTCAGCATCTACAAAAGGCATTGCTAATAAAGGGGTACATTTTTTATGAAACCACGAATCGCAGTTGTCACAGCCGAGGTTTTTCATCCCCTCGTCCTCAACGTCTGTTAGGACATCTTTATCGCAGACTGGGCATTTCGGGACATTTTTTTTTCGGGTGTTTTTTGTTTTTTTTTTTCTGCCCTTTTCGTTTGGCGATCAAGCTTCCGCTTCTCAATTTCTGCGGATTTTTGCAGCTTCAAGTGTTCCTTATTTTTTTGGAACATTTTCCAAGCCACAGATGATATCGACATCGGTGGTTTGTCGCTGTTTTGAATCTTTCTTTATGCTTTAGGGATAGGCTTCGGATATACCAGGTGTTTTTCGAATGGGGTCTTTATTTCTGAAGTTGATTCTTTTGAGAAGCAAAAACAATAAAACTCATATCTAAACTTAAAAATTTTTAAGAATCTTACCAACTTCTCCCACAATCTCGAAACACATTTGTTGGAATAAAATTTCATCCGTAACATTTAAATCGGTAATTTCATCCCTATCCTCTTCAATTAATGGGTTTAAATTCGGTTGTTCTAGAATTATACAAGTAGTTTATTATGTTACAAGATCAAAGATACATTCAAATGAAAAATATAAGCTACCTGTGAAACTAAGCCGACTTGGCGAGGTACTGTCAACACTTCTAGACACCTGATGCTCAATTTCACAAGATGGTAATGTAATTTCAAGCGTATCTGGGTCCGAAGGAACTTTTAATAATTCGCCGCTAACATTAACTTCGTAACTGCCTTCAATATCAATAACATTATCTAGGCTGACCGTATTCACATAACATAATATCATATTCTCCCTCCTTTGGCTTTGTTGAGCTTGTTTTATTATATTTAAAATAATGTCGTGGTCAATATTATTCACTTTCAATTCATCTTTTACCGAGGTTACTACTCTGATTGCTTCCGAATAACTTTCATCATCGGAAATGGTTTCTAAAACATCGGCGCCATTGTCAGCCTGGCCAACCATCTCCAAAGTGTTTTGGACGCATTTGGAGTAGTCCACAGCGTCAGGATTAAATGGGTAGAGCCCGCATTTTTTGAACGCGTTTTGTACTATTGTAGTCCTGTCTTTGCACTGCAGGTCCCTGCCCAAAACTTCACAAAAGTTGTCCTTTTTAATACAATGCCCGGGATTGTTCCTGCTGAATTCGCACACAATGTTTCGATAATCCGATTTTAGGCCTTTAAACGCACCCACATCGGCTGGTTGCATTATGTGTGTAGTATTGGGAGGGAGAGCATATAAAATAATTTTGTTTGAACTGCAAAAATCGCTGAGTTCCATGGACATATGTGATTTATGCCCATCGACAAGAAATAAAACTGGTAGTTTAATTTTTTGTTCTATCAACCAAGGGTATAGCCCCTCCTTTACATATTGGAGGATTGTTTCGTTTCGCATCCAACCACTTTCAGTTTTCCCAAAAACCCAATCTGTTTGGGCGGCTTCGATTGTTTTCAACCATGCAGGTGACCTTTTATAGGGAAAAATTACCATGGGAGGAAGCGTCTTTCCACATGCAGAAAAAGTTAAGAGAACTTTCAGGGTCTCTTTTTCATTTGCTGATTTGACTTGGTAGACGTTCTTATGCCCCTTTGGGGCAAGAACGTTTCCCGTTTTTGGAGCCAGACTAAAACCAGTCTCATCGCTATTCAAAATTCGTTTTGGGTCTTGAAGGATATCTTCCGCGTTTTCATTTTTTAAATAAACTTCGAGCTCTCGAAACCACTTTCGGATACCCTGCTCAGTTATTGCAGCCCGAGATTTTGAAATTGATTCAGGGCTACGAATACTCAAAGAAGGATGGCGCTTTAAGAATGTGTAGTACCATTTCTTTCCTGGCTTGTTTTCTTTAAACGGAGTTTTCCGACCATCATCGTTTAAAATTTTTTGTACTGTGCTAAGAAGATCTTCCGATCTTTGCGGAAAACCACACTTAGCCAGAGTGATAAGCCAGTTAACAAGTTTGGTCTCTTCTTCGAATGACAGAACAGTAGTTGGACCTTTCTTGCCGGGCTTATCTAATGCTCTGCCATAATTGCGGTCTTGGAGAGTGCTTCTAGGAATAGAAAACCTCCTTACAGCTTCTCTTATGGGAATTTTATTTTCCCTAATCTCGAATAAAGCTTCGGTTAAATCTTTTTCCGTGTAAGAGGCTGTACGATTTTCTTTTCTTGAAGATTTTATTTTTCTTTATTTCTTTCTTGAGTACCGAAATATGTTTAAAATATTTTAATACATATATAATTTAATATATCAAAATAGGTAAATATTTTATAAGACATAATAACCTATACTAAAATTGGCTTTAGTTTTCTTTCTGTTTTCTTCTGTTTGAAAAGGGGCCGAAATAAGGAGACAAGTGTCAAGTATTCGGCCACCTATTATCTTTATTGTAAAACGGTGGCCAAATACTGGAACTTTACTGTAAAACGCCATTTTATCTGCTCAGAGAGCCTTATGATAACCCAGTCATTCATTTTGTGTCATTTACTGAAAAAAAGTAATAATAATAAAGTTTCCTATCTCCGGCCGTAGTGGCCGAATAAAGGCAACTGAAGTTTTTTGTGTGTCCTATTTCCGGCCCCCTTAAAAAATGGAAAAAAATCCTTTTTTTGGTCTTTTTAAGTAAATTTGACTAAAATATAACATAATAAACAAATATAAATGCATACAATGTGCTTACCTTAATTTTTTTTAAAACAAATACTTCTGTTGGAACAATATCTCACTAACAATTTTTCAACCAAAACTTAGCACATCCTAGTCCCGACAAGATCGCACAACTAATGACTTAAAAACTGACCGAGGATACTTGTCTAACGAATCTGAAAATGTTGTAACTAGTAAGAAAGAGATGACAGAGCCTTTAAAAACTCTAACCAGAGTAGTATCACTACAATATTCACTAATAACAGCAAATTTCTTGGTAGGCGGCCGACTACTGGAGACGGCCGGAATAAGGCAACTCTACCTGCGATCTACCGATTGCAATAACTTCCAATAGGAGGTTAAAAATGAAAGTACCACTAGTTTTTTTTAACGCCTAACATCCAACTGATTGAATTGAATTGAATTATTAAATTAAATATTAAAGGTCCCAGAAAACGTCAACAGAAATCAATGGCTGCGTTCAGTCTCGTGTGGGATAGGGTTAGGGTATCCCATTAAAGTTCTCAATGGGTAATTCAAATAATTTACTTAACTTAACAAAAACTTTACAATTCATACTCCTTTAAATCAGGTGTTCCGCCCTATACCCACTTATTCCAGGAGTTCTTGAATAACTTTTTTGACATTCCAGCTGTTTTGTATCAGCTGTTCTTTCACATTTAAACCCTTAACCAAAACGTATCCGGATACCTTATCTGTCTGAGATTGAACGCAGCCAATGGATATTTATTTAATTGTTAAGATGAAAGTTTGCCATTCCAATCAACTAAATTCTTTTAGTGAAATTCTCTCACGAATAGCATCTTTAAGGCCTTGAATCGTTTGTGGAGCAATGGCGTTGACCTTATTTTTCAATTAGTAGAAAGTGAACAAAAAAGTCTTAAGGTATTTAATCAATTAATTAGTTGTAATTACAAGTTAAGTTAAGTTGTTTTCGGTCATATTATGCAGGTTTATAAGGGTCTTATGGCGGTGTAGGCATAGTATTAGCGATAGCAGTGATTATTATTATAAATAGTGTTTTTTTAGATGTGTTGTTTTCAAGAAGAAATAAAACTCATATATATAATTAAAGGTTATGGCCAAGACTTAACTTTTCTATAATGAATTTATGTCATTATGATTTAAAAATGATTTCTTGCAAGGGGCCGCCGTGGCTGGATCGAAAATATTCCAACCGAGAGGCCCAATTTTTGACTAAATTTTACTGCACTATCGTGCCTGTCTGCGTAGACAAGCGACTCCAAAAAAAATAGTCCAGTGGTTTTAAACCACACGATCTTGAAGGCCATGCAAAATTTCTCAAATTACCGAATCTGCATGGCGATTTTGTCGACCGAGTATTGGACACAACGCGTGGTGTGCCACGCGAACCTAATCATAATTTTTCTAATAAATTTTCACAATAGTAGACGTTGCGTTGTTCAGAAGTAAGTCTATTCAGTATGCAACAAACCAAAATGAGTACGAGTATAAATCAATTGAACGCTGTCAAAAAGTCCAACTCCGCAAAAAGTACTCTCAGATTGATAACCACACTTCTAAGAAAAACACCATTTACTATTATTCAGAATCGAAGAAGAAGAGTGTATTGTCCGCGTATAAATTTCAATATTCCTGATTATTTATTTAACGAACATTTTCGTGTGATTACAGTCAAGACAGAAGTAAAAATTTCTCTGGTTAAAGGTGCACATAAATCCACAAAGATTGTATGCTATTTCTATTGACTCTAACGATCTCTACAATATAATGAGAATGATTTAAAGTTTACACGTTGAAAAATTAATTTGGATTTTTTTTTTGTTTTTAAAAGCTCTTTGTAATTTTTCTTTTACATAGTAGTATTTATTGAAACCTAATGCCCTCTCGCAAATTTGTATTATGTGATTTAGAAATCAATAATTTAGTGCTTGTTATTTCTAGTTGGTGAAGTGGCGCCAGGAAACTTTTCTTGCAAAATTCCGATTGTTTTGTTATTTGTGGGGTGGAAGAGGCTTTTTAACAATCATTCTTGAATTTTTCGAGTCATAAACGTGAGAATTCTGCTTATTAACGCAGCCTCCGAAATAAAAATGAGCATAAAAATACAGTGTAATGTTGTTTGTGTCAAACCTGATCCCAAAGATTCACGTTTTCGTCAACACAATATATAATATCCTCAGTTCTTCTTGACTGACATCGGTTTCTATTCTCCAAATCAGTAACCTATCCCAAGAGCTAAAATTAAAAAAAAAATGATAATGTTGTAGTTTTTAGTTGCCAAGTGTCAATAATGACATCTGCCCAAATAGCGGGGTTTTTAAAATGAAAAACCCTTTTATAACTCTAAATTGACATGCCAAAAAATGAAGTGTCGGAAAATACATTAATTACTTAGTTTAATGTTTGCATCCACAAAAATAAATCTATATTCCTACATTTACATATACGTTTGAATGTACATTATGTCAATGCAACGTAGCTTGACCTTAGCTTGCAATTCAAAAATGGACTTTATATTACACTCTCATAGATAAAACTGATTGTATTATACTTTAAAGTTACCTAAAACATTACCACAAACTGTGTTCTTCAGAACATAATATGTGTATATGTAAATGCTTAAATAATGTTTTTATGGTCAGGTTAGCCCCTAAAACACCATGTTCGTGTTATTGCCAGGTAATTTTCAATGTGGGCTTAACTGGACATGACATTAACTTAAAATCGAGCAACTTGTAGAATACCGAATTTAATTTAATATTGTTGAATGTAATGTTGTTAACTCGTAGACTGTTATAAGCCACTGGAGCTTTGCAGAGGTCTTACAGCCTTACTATAGTGTTAAGGAAATGAAATTCGTATTTTAAAAAATATATACAAACAAAAACTTCAAAGATTTTTCACATAAGAACAAGTTCATTATCAAATCAATATAGTTTCTTAGATCAGACCAGGATTACTTGAAAAAGATTGCTGTAGATAGCAAATTTAAAATTTAAAATGATGTAAAGATTGCATTTTCAAGAATTGCACACGTTTTATTTCTAAAAATTTGGGGTTGTGTCAGATTAACTGGGCAGTAGACATAAAATATAACTGGCCTACAAATGTTAAACTTATCCAACAAAAATTGTGTAATCGAACAGAATTATAAGGTTTTGTGAATTCTCTAGGTTATCTGGTAGCGTAGAGAGTAGAGAGTTTTAAAAGTTGTAAGAGACATCGTACAGCACTGGACTGCATGCATCAATTCTCTTGTTATTTAAAGTCACTGCTAAAAAGTTTCACAGCTCCAAGCATTGGAGACGTTTTCAAAATTTCGAAACATTTTTGATTCTTTCTGAAAAAAAATTATCTAATTGTTATTTGAAGAAAAGATAGCTTTTATGTTTAAATGTCACTTATTCCCAAAATTTGGTTCATTTTCATTAGGCTGGGGCTACCACGTGCTTAATGTACCTACATACGTAGAGAAAGAACATTCATCTTTCCAAAGAATAAATTCCAGCCACAATTGGGGCTGTATTGGGCTTAATTGAGTAGACAACAAAAAATAGTGTAGCAAGGTTACATCGCACGATCTTGGAGGCCACGCCTCAGGCCCACGAAGAGACACGACGCACGTGCAGAGATAATGATTGTTTACAGTCCACAACTTATATGAAACTAAAAAACTACAATTAATTGCATCGTTACGGTTTCCAATATCCTTGTTATATGCATGAACTCACCGTGTGAAGTTAGCCCTACATAGTACATACTCCTTTTTTCAGAAAATCTAAGTAAAACTAATTTTTTGAATTTTTTTCTTTCCACAAGTAATTTTCACCAAAATATTTTCAACTAATTATTACTACTACTAAAATGTAGTGCTTACTTTACAGTCGTAAAATATGTATGTATGTTTCTTTTATTTATGCAGTCAATCTGCGAATTTCTACTCTTAACTCTATTAGACCGCCTTTAATGTTACACAAACAAAAAATAAGTTGAAAGTTCATACAAAATACTTACCAAAAACGCTCAAAAGTTTAATTAAAAATTTATCTGAAACTGAAACACAACCTACCTCTCTGTTGTTTATGGACTTTAGTTTTTGCATCTTCTCAAAAATCGTGTTTTTTTCTTTCCAGTTGTGACTTTATTATTCTTATTCTTCTGAATTCCACTGTGAAATTAGAACAAAGCCCTGCTGATGACAAATGAGAGAACAGACAGGAAAAACTTTTAACCTTTGGCAACATAGTTCCTAAAAAACTTATTTGCAACTAAGGGAAATCGCAAAATGAAAACCTTTAACATAACCCAACACATGTAGCTATACAGGATTTTCATCAGAGGGAAAAAAAACCAAAACAATGGAAAATCTTCTCCTAAAGGGTATAAAGATACAACAACTCGAAGATCGTGTAGTCAGCGCACAGTAGCTAATAATCATATCCATTGAATGCGCCAATATACCACCCACGTCAATAGGACCATCCTTAAGAAAGACCTAGCTAGTTGCTACTCGTTATACTCGAACTCGATCCGTTACACAAACAGAATTGGCACACTCAAAGCTTCTTAAACTCTATGATTTCTATGCAATGCACTCTCAGCACTCAGGCTTTATTGCTTTATTGTTACGAGTTTAAGCGGACTGTGGACTGCGGACGATGATGCCCAATTGTATCGCCGCGCAATGTCAGATAACGCTGCTTCCGCTCTTGAGGAAGAATCATCAGACCAGAATGAGATATTCATATATAGCTAACTTACCCTTCTATAGCATATTCCCTTGCCTTTAATGTCAGGACCGATAATGCGATTTTACATAATCCCGTACGTGCTCGCACGACTTCATTGTTCGGAAATTTGTTTTTTCTCGATCGAAATGGATTTTGTTCTGTGTGTTTTGTATGTTGTACGATGCTCAAAAATACTGTTGTAAAGACACACAGGCTATTGTGAATTGTGATCCCTGGTCCAGCTACCACCGGAATCGTTACACGAGTACAGCATAGTACACCGCTTAATGCCACCCATTACGACGACGAATACGACTGCTATAGACGTTACGTAGATTGAATTGTGCACTAGGCACCAGTACCAGCATCAGGGTCGTTCTGATGGTTGCAAGTTCCACCACACCACTTGATGCTGATGTTGTTCTCTCATAGCTAGGCAACAACTAATGACCATCGCTATTTGTTTGGCGGATATAGTCGCCGAGCCGAACACAGCGCGCGTATTATTCCGCCTTGAGATTTCCACGATAGTATAAAGTACTCGTAGTCGTAGCTCGTAGGTATTAAAGAATATGATACTTTATTGTGATTTCGTGTGCACTAGGCTATGGGCCTGAGCCTGAGTGAATGGCTTGGGCTACGACTACGGCTACAGCTACAGCTACAGCTACGGCTGGACCAGGTCGTCCACGGAGTTGCATTTGATGCCTTTTCATATTTTTCTCAAATGCAATTCATTTTACCAAGTACACACACTCGAATCGAGACTTATCGTCTTCGACTTCGACGCTAGTCGACTCTACTCAACTCGGATAATGCGCCGACAAATGTTTTAATAAACCAGCGACCACCCACAATGTCACAATTCGTTCGCTTAAACGTTCGGAAATCGTATCCAATATTTCTTCCTTGTTTGCTTGCATTTGGGCTGTTGGTTGTGGAGTGGACCAGGGCGGGCGTCGCGTCGTGGTTGCTGTCTTGCTGTCGCAGTCGAATAGCAAGACGAATGCAATCATCTAACGAGGTGTTTAGCAAGAAATGATATGATAATAATTCTAGTCGCGATTTCGTCGTTTTTGTTTGTTGTTGCACCGACCGACAGACCTCCAGCGGAGAATATTGTGTAGACGTTGCGGTTGGTTGTGGTGGCTTATGAGTGGACCTAGCAGCATTGCCTCCTGCTGCTAGCATGCACTGCACCGCACCGTCACCATCATTTGGAGTGCTCAGCACTTGTTGGTTTGGCGCGGTGAGGTTTAAAAGTTTATCAATGGGGAAAGCCACAATCAGAGTGCAGCAGCAGCAAAAGGATCGTGGATCGCCGATCGTTGTAATTCAAGGACTGGACTTTGGTCGCGCAGAGCGGAGAGCTCAGAGCCCAGTGCCCAAAGAGCATGGTTCATTGATTAATTCGTAAGCTTGGCACGGTAGTGGCGCGGTGTCTTATTCTGCCACCGACCGCCACAGTAATTCATCGCCGCCGCAGCCACAGGAAGTTGCAAGAATAGTTGAAATTGTTAGCCGCGCTGATTGATTGGCATCGCGATTGGTTTATAATAATCGCGTCGTCCGCGTCGTCGTAGGGTGTTGAAATTGGAGTAAGCTATTTATACATTTTAGACTTTGGAGTTTCTTTTCTTTTTATGTTTGCTATTTTTGTTTTTGTTAATATTTATGCATTGATTTATGGATGTCGCGTAAGGCGCAACCATTGATATGGCTGTCACGTTAATTCCCGATAAATGCATTTTAATTGCCGCACCTGGGACGTTTCGATTAATGATGGGTGCATGATTAGCAAGTAGTAGGTACATATATGGTTATTGCAATATTAAGGTGATATATCTTGATGCAATTTGCGTTATTTTGAGTGTTTAGGACGATGCGGCAATTGCTGATTTGGACATTGGACATATCCGATTTATTCATTGGTGGTCGGTTTATAATGAAAATAGATGCGTGATCAATTTAATATGGCATTTTACTTTATTATTTGTTTTTTGTTTTGTTTTTAGAAAATAAATATATTGGCACCCACTAGAGATTGAAATCATAGCCATACTTGTATACTTGAAAAATGATGAGTGAATTGCGCAGATTGGGTATGGCTTCTATTAAAGGATGTTATGCGATGTGAAGATAAACATTATTAAACAGTGCCTATACATTTTAAATTCGATTTGTATATTGTATAGAGCAAAATTGTTTTTCTGGTTGAGTATTAAACTATTTTTGGACCATGTTCGCTTTTTAATTAACACAAACAAAATTTATTTTTATTCTTTGATAAAAAAAAAAGGAAACCGATTATACGTATATGCGTAACAAGAACATTTTTCCATCAATCACAACAAAATAGATGTTGAATTGATTTAAAAAACACATATAACCAAAACTATTGTAAAAACCACCCTCAAGACTCACATATCAGCAATACTTTTGTTTGAATATTTCAAATGGGGATTTTTTTACCCTTGTAATTTGGGTAGTCCTCGGGTACCCGGGGATTATTATATTTGTTAAAGCTCGCCCAATGGATTAATTAAAGAAGGAATAAAAAAAGCATTAGCCTTTTACCGTTAAGTCACGGCAAAAAGAAATTTTACCTGCACAAGTAGCATCGTTGTTAGACCCAAGATACAAGGCCCTTAAAGCTGATAGTAGTGAAGTGGCAGACAAAATTAGCACTTTTGTTGAGGAAAAAATTCTGGTAATGTGCTCTGACAAGTAACAGAAGAAGAACCTAGTGATGACCAAGATTTGGATTTCCTCTTTGTAACTGAGGGTCAATTAATAGATAACATATCTCAGTTTGAACAGCAGGTAATGTTGTTACTGCCAAAAGATTATGCCTCACTCAGAATATGTTTCTTTCTCGGAATTCTTACATAAAAATCAGGATTTCTAAATGTTTTTGAAAAGTGAAAAGGATTTTATACTCGATACCCGGTTACAAGGGTAATACCCACTATACCCGAGTAATTTACTACTCGGGTACAAGAAGCCTAGGTAACCGGCTACTCGGGTAGATGATTACCCGCGGTAGAGTCATCAGATCTATAACTTATACACTTCCGTGTGCCTTAGGCCCTCACCCAACAAACTTTCCCATCTAGCTCAATCTCTAGCTAGATGTCTCCAACATATCTGAGGTCGCTTTTAACTTGTGTACGCCATCTGATCCGCGGCCTACCTACTGCGCTATCCTGTGGGAGTAAATTCGAAGACTTTCCGAGCCGGACCATTGGTTGCGGGATAGATGATGAATCATAAATGTATGCCAATGAGTCTGAAAGTAAACAGCAGTCGATTACGGGTGTTTGAAGATGAACCAAATTCAAAAAGAGTTGTTCGTACTCGAAGCATATCCAAAAAAAATTGCTATTTCTTTTAACAACCCGAAATGTGGCCACCAGACACTTGAGGAACGTAGAACGAAAAAAGATTCCGCACTGAAATTTGAAGACTGAAAACATCCAATTGTTTGGCTATCTATCGTGCAGGCTTATAATTTCACATCTAACGCCTTCTTCTTTGTCCCAAACAACAAAAATGAATTTCGTGGAAAAGGATTTTCTAATCCAAAAGACGAAGTTTTAGAAGTCGCATGGGCGGAGTAGTGAAATTAGCCCTCTAGAATATAAACAAATGAAATATTATTGTTTAATTAGAAATTTTAATAAAAATTTTATAAACATCAAAGTAGAAGACAATGAACTTATTTTGGACTTATTAAATTATTGATTCAAAATAACTTTATGGCTTGTAAGTCCATACCAAAAATTGGTTTATTGATTTTTCGTCCCGGTATTCTCACTTGGACACTTGGGCTCAACCGATAACGAGTGAGAAAATTTTATAGATCGCTTTAAGTTTTAATAAAACATTTTTGAAAGCGGAACTGAACGCAAACAAAAGTTGTAAGTCAGAATTTGCAAGAAATTAGTGAAATGCTAAAATAAAAATCTTATCCTACTCATAATAACAATATTTGAGTATGTATACAAATGTAATTTTAACAATAGTCGAAAACTAGGTCTAAAGTTTATATTAAACAAATATCTTAAGTATTATATCATTATTTTAAATGTACACATAAATTTGCTAGAATTAGATAGAAAATTATGCAATTTATTATACCTACCTACACTCAGAAAAAAAAACAAATATTTTGTCAGTCTATGAAGACAAATAAATAATTTATATATGATTTCAATATAATAAAAATGATCTCACATATGCATTTAGTCGCAATGCGTCCTTCGAGTTGCTGTCTTTATAAAACATCTTAAACAATACTGTTTTGTATTCTCACTATTCTTTGTTTAAGCAATACAAAAGAACATCCTTCAAAAATATACTACGTACATATACATAAACAGTAAACACCTACCTATTCGTTTTTATACTAAATTCATAGTCATACCTAACATAATGTCCTTAATCCTTATCCATCCATGCTAATGGAAGTAAAATAATTTAAAGTGGCTGGGGGACAAATGTAATGACAAAACAAACGAAATGCACACACATGTAGGAGAAGTTCCACGTTACCCTGCCAAAGCTCACAACCATCAACCCTATAACCTACCCCCAACCCCTTCCCAGAATGTTAAAACAACAACAAAAACAAAACAACAAAATTAAACGAAATTATTTGGAGCTGTGTTTTGTTTGGTTAACTTTGCACCGAGCAAAAGTTTTTCCCTCTTGCATTCACAGATAATACACATTTTTAGTATATTATTTAAATTTTGCACAAAGGTCCTGTTTTGAAAAATACCTCCCAGCTCATCCGAGTAGCTGTATCTGAAGCTGTAGTCAGATCATCGTCGTCGTCCTCGTCAGCTTCAGCATCCAGGACTTAATTATATGTAGGTAGTGGTAGTAATGAGTAAAGGTACGAGTAAAGTATATGAAATGGTTAGGGCGGGGCGGCGGGAAATTCAATTGGAGTTCCTTTTTCCTTTTTAAAATTCAAAAACAGCAACGAACCGAAATGAAATATTTCGTTAAATAGAATTTTTCGTATCACTTTTTGTTGGAGGGTGTTTGCGTTAGGATATATGTAGCTGTACAACATATGCAAGGACGTACCTAATTTACCCACAAGAAGTATTTTAAAGGGTTAACAAATATGTATAAAGTGCCCAAACCGAAAAAACTTCAAATCGCTTTAGGTGTCACTGATGCACTGAATAATTTCGATA
This sequence comes from Eupeodes latifasciatus, assembly GCA_920104205.1. NCBI lineage: Eukaryota > Metazoa > Arthropoda > Insecta > Diptera > Syrphidae > Eupeodes > Eupeodes latifasciatus. Next base: position 121,170,296 of record OV049926.1, read on the forward strand.
ACAAACCGGTGCTGTGAAATAAAGGGCAATAAGACCAAAATTTTAAGAATTGGCCTTATTGCACTTTTGTAAAGTGTAATAAAGCCAATTTGCAATAGTTGGTCTTATTACACTTACCATAAATACAACGGAACTTTGCATAGACCTCAACCTCGCACCTATTCCAAATCCGATAGTGTGCCCAAGTAGGGGCCAAACCTCATCGTAAAAATAAGTTGGTCTTATTTCTCAAAATAATTTGGCCTTATTTCACTTTGCCATAGTACGAAATGTCCAACTGCTTGTCTTTTTTAACTTGTTTAAGGTGCAATAAGGCCATTTTAACGGACTATGCTCTAGTGAAATAGCCAGTTGCATTCCTCCCCTAAATCAATTTAACCGTAATACCAGCACTTCTAGGAATGCTCATCAGTTTATCCTTGAGCCCAACTTCGGCCGTATACTATGATGTACAGAGATTCATTTTTTAGCCGTACTATGCGAATGTGGAATGCCTTGCCACGCTCTATCTTTCCCTATCATTGCAATGTTCAGGAATTCAAAATCAATGTCCACCGACACCTCCTATCCAACCCTTCCCTCTTTTCCTAATGCTCACACTTTGTCTTTGGCATATTAAAGGTATACAAAACCCTTTTAGTGTTCGCTAATTATAAAAAAAGGCCAATTTTTGAAAGTTGGTCTTGTTTCACTTGGCATTATTTCAAGGCACCTAAACAACCAAGTGTTAATGATTTTGAAATTTAACAGTGTTTGTAAAAATAAAACTTATTCGGTATTTGACTTCTCAAATATATAAATAATACATTTCGTGCTTCTTAGAAAAATTAAAGAGTTAATACGCTCTCTAATACCCTTTTTCTAGGTACAGACCTGCCGATCCGGGACATTTCTCAGTCCCAAAAACATTTGCACCGACCAAGAACGCGACTATGTGCTTCCGTATGTCTAATCCAAAAGCAGCATATTCGTACAAACGTGCTGTATGGCGTTTTTGCAGAAGTTTGATGATAATTTCAAATGTTTAAAATCTTAACAACATACATACGTATAGAAGCTGGGATCGGGTGTTGCTGCTGCTGCTGCGGGAGGTCGAAGAAGAAATAACTCGGGAACAATGTATACCACACAATTAGGCACCTTATTTGTTTCATGGAAGAAAGGAATTCTGGAGCTCGTAGATTGTATTCTGAACAATAGCATGGGCGAAATGTGTCGTTGTTGGTGTTGCTCTTACTCTGAAGGCGATGGCGCTTTGAATCTGGTGTAAGGTTAGAACAATACAAATCTGACGACAACACACATGACAAAGTTTTTTCAGTATTTGTTTTTTTTTTTTTTTCGATCTTAGTCATGTTGTTAGGTATGAAGGTACATATATAACTTAACATAGGGAGTCTGCCTCAAAAGGGTGCGTTGGGGTTGTATTTATTTTTAGAAGAAGTTTTTCCTCAAAAATGAAAAGCATTTTCGAAGTCTTACACAAACATTTTGCATAGATTTTTGAAATGTTTGTTGAAGTTTTATCATTTAGAGAGTAAGAAGAAGTTGTTTTTAGGAGTCAAATACTTGTGAAAATTTGCGTACAACAATTTGAATTTTAAACTTTGTTAAATTTATCACAGCTTAATGCAATACTATTATAATCATATTTCTATGAATGGTTGGGTATATGAAGATAATAACTCTGGTAGTTTTTTGGCGTTCGGACTTTTCGCCAAAAACCATATATAGCCTACATTAAAAATGTCATAGCGCCGGAAACAATTTTACTAACACTTTGTTGTTGTACGATTTAGGCAATTTTTCCGAACCTTTGGGTTAAAACTTCTTTGGGTTGTTAATGAAATTCCAATCAAAAAGAAGCGTTCGGTTTAAGTGTCAAATAAACTAACGTTAAGATATTAAAAATGTCATATCGAGCATTCTGATAAAATTTTTGTTTTTCAGAAAAGGGAAATAAGACCAATTTTCAAAGTGAAATAAATGGAAATGGTTTGCTTGCTCACAATGCTAGCACCAACCATTACCGCGTATAAACAATGAAATATGTATGCCCTCTGCTTCGGGGCACTAAAGGATTAGGGGTAGGTGCGAGGTTATGTGTTTCTTTAAATCAAGATTCTTTAAATGTAAAGAAACTTTCTTCGCACCTATCTAAAATCCTATAGTTACCCCAAGTCTTTGTGACGTTTTCTTAGTGATATGTTTTGTGACGTTTCTCATTTTGGGCGTTATGTCATTTTATGATTTGGGTTATATCTCGTTGAGTGATAATACATAAGAAACGGAGAAAATACTAATCGTAGTAATGTCCAAAATAAATGTCACATAACCCAACTCCTATGCCATAAAACCCAAATTCAAAAATAAAAAGAGGCTGGGATGCGACCCACACTGATAACTTCCCATCCCGACGACTGTCGATTTGTCTTGCTTAAAAGTTTGTAGGTTTTCGGGTTTTGTTAAAAAAGTTGTCAGTTGAATTATTCTAAAAAATTTAAAAATTACCAACAACATTTTGCATATGATGAAACAGTTTGATTTCAAAATTTATTTTTGTTAACGAGATTTTTAGTCGAAACCAATTTTTACCAATTTTAGTAGCATTTCTTAAAAGTTTGTATTTCTTATATAAACAAATACAAATTGGATGAATGAAATAAACTTGAAGTTCATGTCTTCTATTGTTCACGAGATATCGAGAACAGAACATCAATTCTTACCAAATTTGCGTACTATTTTTTGTAGATTTTATTTTTTATGAAAAAACGGATTGTTGGATTCTTATACAAAAATTACTGAATATCGAGAACAATATTTTCTGTTAGATAAAATAAGTTTGAAGCCAATATCTCAAAGTTTTGAAAAGATATTTGAGTCGAAAATCAATATTTACCAACTTTTATTAATTTTTGTTTAGGTTTTTATTTTTTGTAGAAAAAGTGTCAATTCGATTTTTTCTCAAAATTTTACTGAATGTTGACAACAATATTTTTTAAAAGATAAAATTAGTGTAAAGCTAATATCTCAAAGTTTTAAAAAGTTATTTGAGTCGAAAATCAATTTTTACCAACTTTTAGTAATTTTTTTTAGGTTTTTATTTTTTATAAAAAAAAACTGTCGACTCGATTTTTCTCAAAATTTTACCAGATGTTAAAAACGTTATTTTTCTTTGCACAAAATTATTTTGGAGATAAAACCATTCTTTCTTCGTAAAGTTTTCGAGGTGACAAATATTTTTTTTTTTCAGTTTTTTTGATTTATAAAAAAACGTTATTTGGATTTTTTTCTAAAAATATATTTGTTTGGTATTACGTTACAATATACAGGGTGTCCCGTAAGTAATGGATAACCCTGAAATGCCGCATAGTAGACTTTATGACCGTCCTGAAAACTGATAAAAAAAAGTTCTATCCCAACCACAAGAAAAGTTATATGCATTTTTTTGTTCAGTGCATTATTTTTTTTCTTACTTTACATTTTTGAATACCACGACTACAAGTGAATGAGTTCCATCATTTTTTTTTTGCAGGAATATTTTACATTACTTGGGTCAACACATAAGTAGAAGAAAATTATCATAACTGTTGGACTTCTTAGAGAAAAAAATTATTTAACATTGAATTTCAATGCAAAATGTGAAAACAAATAATTTTTGAAAAAGTTAAATCATAGCTGGTATAAAAAAAATGCATGAATACCTGAGTGGCCAACTATTTTTAAAATATGCGCGTTAAATGCAGATTTCAAAATGGTATTACTTATTATTATATCTGGAGTCAATAGCAAGTTATTGGTAAAAATCTGCAATACTAGAGTAAATTTAGCAAAAACAAAAGTTTTCAAAATTAGCACAGTAAACGTAAAAATAATACCAAGCGTTGAACATAACAGATTTTTGATTTATTGTCTGTTTCTACGATGTTGTTCTTATGATAAATCCAAGCTTTCAACTTCTAGGGCTGAATGCATTCATGATAAAAATGTCAAAAAAGTGCAAAAAATGGTTACATTTTCGAGCTTGTTTTGAATTTTACCTGTTCTATTGGGCTTTAACAAACTCATCAAATATTTTGTTGGTTGCTATTAGTTTAATTGTTATTTTCTCCAAACAAAAAGTCTTCTGATTCAATTTTAATTGGGTTTTTTGAATAGTAAATTGTAAAATCCTGAGAAAGTGAGAACGCATAAAATCGTAAGTTTTTTAAATTTTGAATTAAAGTTTTTGTAATTTGATCTTAATTCATAAGATTAAGACCACGACGAACACTTATTTATATCGTTTTTATTGTTCATTCTTCAGGAGAATTAACGGTCTAAATAGCTGTTTTCCTGAACCTGCTTTTTGATAATTAAGACGTTTGATTGAACTTTTTCGATGCCACGTATTCTGTATTCTGCACAAGAATATGCAAACATGCATTTCATTTATGGAGAGTGCAAAGGCAACGCAAACGAAGCTGCGACTCTGTATAGGGAAAGGTACCCTAACGCACGTCACCCGGATTATCGAGTGTTTATTAGAGTCCATAGCTGTTTCTCGGAAGGAAGGCTGCCTTGTAGTGGTGTTGGTGGTGCTGGCGTGGGACGACCCCCTCGAGGAGATACCGAAGACTTAGTGCTTGCGGAACTTGACCGAGATCCCACAGTATCAATCCGAGCAATAGCACGACGCCTAAATCCACTTGATTTTTTTTATTGGGGATGCATTAAGGAAATCGTATACAACAAGCCGATCAGGTCTTTAGAGGAGCTAAGAAATCGTGTGGAGGCAGCTGCATTACAAATTTCTGAGAAAAACCTTGCACGTTCACTAAGACGTTCATTTATTCGGAGGTGCAGAACCTGTATAAGAGTGAGTGGAAAACAGTTGCTTTAAATAAAAAAAAATTAAAAAATTATCTATTTTTGTTTTTGTTTTCTAACTAAGTGATCATGTGATTAAAAGCTGGCTCAAAAACTTTTTGTTTAGATAAAATAACAATTAAACTAATAGCAACCAACAAAATATTTGATGGGTTTGTTAAAGCCCAATAGAGCAGGTAAAATTCAAAACAAGCTCGAAAATGTAACCGTTTTTTGCACTTTTTTGACATTTTTATCATGAATGCATTCGGCCCTAGAAGTTGAAAGCTTGGATTTATCATAAGGACAACATCGTAGAAACAGCTAATAAATCAAAAATCTGCTATGTTCAACGCTTGGTATTATTTTCACGTTTACTGTGCTAATTTTGAAAACTTTTGTTTTTGCTAAATTTACTCTAGTATTGTAGATTTTTACCAATAACTTGCTATTGACTCTAGATATAATAATAAGTAATACCATTTTGAAATCTGCATTTAACGCGCATATTTTTAAAATAGTTGGCCACTCAGGTATTCATGCATTTTTTTGATACCAGCTATGATTTAACTTTTTCAAAAATTATTTGTTTTCACATTTTGCATTGAAATTCAATGTTAAATATTTTTTTTCTCTAAGAAGTCCAACAGTTATAATAATTTTCTTCTACTTATGTGTTGGCACAAGTTATGTAAAATATTCCTGCAAAAAAAAATTATGGAACTCATTCACTTGTAGTCGTTGTATTCAAAAATGTAAAGTAAGAAAAAAAATAATGCACTGAACAAAAAAATGCATATAACTTTTCTTGTGGTTGGGATAGAACTTTTTTTTATCAGTTTTCAGGACGGTCATAAAGTCTACTATGCGGCATTTCAGGGTTATCCATTACTTACGGGACACCCTGTATAATATAAAATTTTATTCAAGTCTCTAGCGTCGTTAGATATTTAGGGTTAGCCAAAATGTTCACCTTTTTTTTTTTAATTGCTATGGTAAAAAAAACCACCCACGCAATTTTGTTGAGAGTCCTTTTTGCATCTTTCTGCATTATTATCTGTACCTATAACAAAATTTATTTGAAGTCGATATCTCTATTGGTTCTTGAGCTATAGACGACGAATAAAACGTCGCGAACGCACAGACATCTCTCTAAAAATCTTTTATTACGACTCTAGGGACCTTGTAAAGTCTAGAAATGTCAATATTTTTAATTCGACTAATCGGACCGATTACAATAACTTCCTATTCGGAAGTTAAAAATTAAAAAAAACGCATCAAAATGATTCACATTTTCATCGAAAAATAATTAAAAATCAAAAGTGATCCGACTTTCTAAATAAGCAGTAGCATTTAGAGCTCGGAAAATTCAAAAATGATTATTGAAAAGCTCCTTCATCTTCAAAGTTTCAGTGTTTGGTTCGGTTTTAGGGCTGATGGTGGGATGGGACCTAACTTATTTGAAAATTCGGCTGATGATACAACTGTTTCAGTGAATGGATATCGATACCGAGTTATGATTAATGATTTATATGCCCGGAGTTTGAACATATTGTTGTGGATAACGTCTAGAATTGAAAATACGACGGCTATTTTTTAATAGAAATCAATGGATGTTATATTCATTGTAAATACAATAGCTCATTTCATATTTTGGCTCAGCAATGAAATATAAGAAAAGCTATACTTCAAGGTGCAATTAAAGAAACTATGCTATGTATCATCTTCATTAATCTTAATATGTTTGCAGTAATGCAGTTGCTTGGAAACCCTATTAGAAAAGAGCAATTCATTTTTATAAGTACGTTTCGAAAACAAAAATTGCGAGAAATTAGCAAATCGGGAGTTATTAAATGAACGTTTCAAAATCTAATGGTTTGGGCTCAATCAGATTCTTTTTTCACAAAGAAGTGATGCAATTTTTTTAATTTTTGCTTTTAAAGGTACAAGACATTATTTATTTTAGGCAAAGAAAGAAATTTTTACTTTCCACCCTGCCTTATTAAATGCAGCATCTTTCCTTCTTGCAAAGGAAAATAAGAGGCTTTGTTTTCCGGCAAAAAAACGCATTCCTCGTCCTTCATAAGAAAAGTGCATTCGTTATGTCGTGATGTTGTTATATAATACACGCGCTTCATTAGATATTCTTTTATTCCAATTGAGGGTAATTATAAGTCAAGTTTTCCGATTTTGTATATACATACTTTGCTTACATAATTTATCTTCAAGCTATGTTGGGACAGGAATTCCTCTCTGAATGCTTCCATTGGTAATAATTCTACTACCATATTCAACCGGATACATAAAGAAATCTACGGAATTTTTTATTAGAAAAAATGTTTTTCGAATAACAAAAGATAGAGAATTACATAGACGTATGTACATATATGTATGTACATTGTACAATATATGTTCATATGTATGAAATAATGCGATGGTATATGTGTTTTATGTATTATGCTTATATACGCACTTTATATACATTGTTTTGTAAGTAGTGTATTTTTTTATTTAAAATTCTATTGCTGTATTTGAATGCAAAAAAAAGCTTTGAAAATGATAGGTGCAATGTTCAATGTCTCTATTTTTCTTATACATATTTTCTCAAGCCCAATAATGCCCATCAATTTAGCCCTTAACTTAGGTTACGTATAGGTATTATTTTTCAACCGTACATCAAGAATGTAGAATCCTTTATTCATAACTCTGTTTTTGCCTCGATACTATTTTGATATTCAAAATTTTAAGACCAATGTGCACTGATATCTCACCTTAAATCCTTTTCTATTTTTCAAACGTTTGCTACGTGGGTCGTTATTAAAAAAATCTAACACACCAACAATAATTTCTTATATACTAAACAACGATGAATAGCAGCTTCAAATCATATAACAACAGGCAGAAGATTAAGATTGACGAATTCTTTTTATATTTTCTTTCTACAGCAAATTAAGAACCAAGTGATTTCAATTGCCATCTATTAAGGATCTGTCAACATGCCAAACCATAAAGCACTTGAATATTGTAATCAAAGCATAATTAGAAGTTGAATTTCCAATATTGAGCCAATAAATTGATGGACAAATCCTTAGGATTAATTTTGATCACAGCATTTCTTACATATAAGTAATAGAAGACCATTATATATGTATATGTATATAATATATGCAGGTAAATATACATAAGAGACCACACATCCACCACAAAACACTAATTAAGTGCAAGTCATTTTGGAAGAGAGAGCTAATATCCTTGATGTGTCGAACAACATGACAACCGACATAGATTTTAGATTAAAAGCTTTCAAATTGAATAAACCTTTACCTGAATATCTACTTACTATATAAGAGCTACTAAATATGTATATGTATAGCTACACTTTAATTGCCACGTTTTGATAGTTTTGTGTCAATTTGGGGCAGATTTAAACCATGAGATTTCAATTGAAGAGATGATATAATAAATCGAAATATACAAACCAAAAACGAAATCAACTCTATTGGCTATTTAATTCTTTTGGTCTCAAAAAATGACTCAGAACGACGACGATATAAGGCACTTAAAAGGCTCTTAAAAAGGAAATTAATTGATTGACAGCTTTCAATGTTCTCAAAACGGTCTAATTACATGCCTATAACAATAGAAAACGGGCATTTTGCAGCTAATTAATGGATATTTTTCATCATTTGGCAAAAGGTTTACATTAACATAAAAAAAAAACAGAAAAAGGTCCAAAAGGAAGATTTTGATGTTTTGCATCTAATTATAATTGATACTCTTAAGGAACTCAAACATCTATACGCCAACACACACTACAAACTTTGGGCTTAATAAAAGATCATTAGCCTTTAAAAAAAATGTTTCCTTTTTCAATTATTTCGTTAAGAATAATGAATTGAATCGATAATTTGGTGTTTTAATATAACACAACGAATTTTAAACTTATTAGAAATTAAAGAAAAACTCGTTATAAAAACAAAAATGTAAATTTTTCAAAATAAAACTAATTTTGTAAATAATTTATTGACTAAATTAGGATTGAAAGTGTAGGTTTTTTGTGTGTGGCTGCAACTTCCTCCGCTGTCCCACCATCTTCTTGAAAATAAACATAGCCCACATCAATGTTTTCAAATGTCTGCCATAAAAAATCACACATTTCCCGTAACGGGTCCACCAGCTTCATTTTCGAATAAGTAAAGTCCAATCGTGTTTGGATCTTTTGGGTCTCATATGCAACGAGTCTGCAGTCTGCTTATTAACGTAGCCTCTGAGGTGAAAATGGGTGGTCTTATCTCCTAAGGTGAGTTTTCAATAAAAGTCATTATGATGAATTTCTAGGACCTTGAATTCTCATATACCAACTGAACTTTAAAACTCTTAAGACCTAAGTCTTTATATTCAAAATAACGTAAAATGTCATAAAGCCTTATTCCAAAGATCGATGATGCATTGAGAAACTTGGCTTTTCGACAACCCTAAGGCCGCTGCTAAATTCTCAGTTGTTCTTTGAGTATTCTAAAAAATATAAACGCGTTAAGAGTTTCGTTTTTAACTTCCCATTGAAAGTTATTGTAATCGGTCCGATTTGTCATTTCACGACGTTTCAAGGTCCCTAGAATTTAAATAAAATGTTTTAAGAGAGATGTCTGTGCGTGCGTGTGTACGTACGTTCGTACGTTCGGGGACCTTTTTTCGTCAAGAACCAGTGGAGATATCCACTTGATATAAGTGGATATCTGATATACAGATAATAATACAGAAAGATGCAGAAAGGACCGTCAGAAAAAGTGGGTGGTTTTTTACCATAGCAATTTAAAAAAAAAATTGAAAATTTTGGGTAACCCAAAAATATCATCATATATCATATCTCACGAACCAGTAACGCTAGCGTCTTGAATTAAATTTTATATTATTATTGTGACGTGATACCAAACTAATAAAATTTTGAATTCATTAAATTCTAGAATATTGTACGAACAAAAAACGATTTTAGCACCAAAATAATTGCATGCAACGTAGAATAACGTTTTTGACATTTGCTAAAATTTTGAGAAAAATCGAATTTACAAAAAATAAAAACCTAAAAAAAAACATTACTAAAAGTTGGTAAAAATTGATTATGGACTTGAATATATTTTTTAAAATTAAAGATATTTGCTCCAATTTAATTTCATCTTATAGAAAATACTGTTTTCGACATTCAGCAAAAGTTTTATAAAAATCCGCAAGTCAGTTTTGTTTTATAAAAAAAAAATATAAAAAAGATCTATAAAAAAATAGTGCGCAAAATTGGTAGACATTTTTGTTCCATTCTCGATATCTCTTGAACAAATGAAGGTATTGACTTCAAAACGATTTCATTCTGTGCTAAATTTTCTTAGAAAAATCCAAGCTGTATTTGTTTACATAAGAAATAAAAACTTTCAAGAAATGCTATTATAATATTGGTAAAAATTGATTTTCGACTAAAAATATTGTATATAAATATTTTTGGTCAGTTTTTTAGTATAACTTTTTTAACAAAACACGGAAACCTACAAAAACAACAAATAACTGATACAAAATGGTTTTGACTCAAGTATTAAGAGAACAAATTCGAATTATTTATCTCACACAAAATATTGTTATGAACATTTAGTTAAAGATTCAAGCAAGACAAATCGACAGACGCGATGGGAAGTTATCAGCGTGGGTCGCATCCCAGTCTCTTTTTTTTTTAGTAATAGCGTAGTTTCAAAAGCGACAGCTGAAGTTTTCAAAATTAAACCTCATTTTTCAAAACCATTGATTTTGCCCCTGAAGTCGCACGCAGCACTTTGCAACAGTTGCTTTTGACGAAGTAAAGTAAATAATATTTTTAACAACTTTTTAGCTGTGGATTATAAACTATGACCATTTCTTGAAGAAGAACTGTGAAGTGCATTCATCGCACTTGAGTTGTTTCTTAAGCAAAGGTGTTTTGAACAATTTGGAATCAAGATTTTGCAGGGTTGCAATTTAAATTGGAGTGACAGTGTTATTACCTGTAAAAAAAGAATATAAATTGTTTAAAATATAAAATTAGAAAAAAATGTGTGTTCAAGGCAAAATTTTGTGTTCTCCGACGGTATAGTCTAGACTCTAGAGAACCCAAGAGTTACTTATAGTGTGAAACACAGAAAAGTCAAATACCCATTTTACCCATGTCAAGTAATTGATCAATATTTAAACGTTGATCCAAAACATTCAAAAAGAATATCTCTAGTCCTATGCTATAAACCTCCGATAAGCAAACCACCTCAATGAGTAAAAAAGCTTCATATATTTAAGCAATGTTAACGCCATAATCACTCCTCTAGCCAAACACAATTTTAATACCACTCAAACGCTTGTATTGTTTTTTTGTTGTTGTTGTTATTCTGTTGGCCGCACTCACTCGCAAAAGCCAGGACCCGGGACCACAGTTGAATTCACGCCTCTACGCACAAAACAGACGAAGCGAGGCGACAGGATAATTATGTAGTTTTCTATCACGGTGTATATAGTTGGATGCGGTTGTTGGTTGTTGTGCGGTGTGATGTGTTTTCGCTATAACGGTAACGGTGGTGTAGGCTGCAAGGACCTCAATGAAATTTTAATTATAAATTCAACAATTATGGGACTGGAACATGATAAATAGATGTAACATGATGTTTTTGCAGCATCGCCAGTCGCCACCCATTATGTGGGTGATGGCGTCAACTATAATACTTACGATTTCAGCCCGCTGCCACCCGCTACCGTTGCTGCAATATCGGCCTGACCTGATGGCTGACTGTGTACTCAGCTGCGACCGGAAAACACAGAATCAGAGAGGATCCTGTGTGTGTATCCTGTGTAGTTTGCTGAATGGCCGGAAGCGTTACAATAGGTGTATCTAGTGTACGGTGCGTATACAAAACTCATTGACTGATGAAAATGTTATGAGAGGAAGAGGGCAAGTGGCATTGGCCAGGCCATAATGGCAGGGGCAGTTATGGGTGGTATATACATTATATCAAGTTTGTGTTGTAATGGTTTTTGTTTTAATATAAATGACATGCTCGACCATATTGGTGAGGTGGTGGCGCGGCGGTAGTTGTACTCGCCTGTGATGATGATGTTCTGCATGTTTGTTAAGTTTGTTCATGAATTTGTTCGACGCATCCCCCTGAGGCAAGGACTATGTAATTTTGCGTTTGTTTGCATGATTTTGTTGCTTCATTAAAATAAACACCAGCCAGAGTTACATAGAAAGTAACATGTTTTAGCCCAAGGTTAATGTGGATGAAAGACTATGCTCGTTCGTATATACCTATGTTTTTTGATAAATAATTCTTCTTGTTTTCTATGGAATGGATGTTTATTTATTATATAATTATGTATATGTTTGTGAAAAAAGTAAAGCAGATATCCAATAGAAAAACAGATATAGACTTATATTGACTTAGATATAATTTCTTTGATTTTATTAGAAGATCAAAAATAGACATTTTTGTGAGTGTGACATAGAAAAATCAGAAATTATGGGGAAAATATGATCTCCATTAATGCCAAAGTTATGAAAACTAAGATGTGCTGGTAAAATGAACGATGATGTTAATTTAGTTGCACTGTGCTCATATAAACGGGCTGATTTATGCCGTAAGAAAACAAAACGAAAAAGTACCAACACACTTAATATTTGAAAGAAATTTAGAAGTTGATACGTACATTTTGCAAACGAATCATTAACCCTTTTTTTTTTTTGGAAAAAGCTTCAGTAGTACAGTAGAAAAAGGTGAAGTATATAAAATCCTGCTATGGATAGAGATTTAAGTTTTATTCGAATATTGAAAGCAGTTTTAGGCTGTGATTGTAGAGTAGTGTACAAAATACAAAATAATATGACGTCGCTCAAGAGGAATTTTGATGTTTAGACATAACTTATTTTCAATTTATTTCAACTAATTTTGAAAAAGTTAATTAATTGTGTGTTTTTCCAATAAGCTAACGTATTAACTTTTTTGTTGTATTTTTTGTGCACGCATGTTTTTGATTTCTTATTAGTTATAGAAAATTTTGTGGCGACTCCATATGGCTTGTTATTGCACCACTATCAGAATAAAATCTAAAAACTATATCTTATATGCACTGATACAATATCATACTTATAATATACTAGTTTTTTGCTCAGTATATAATCGATCTTTGAGTTCCATAACGTGTTATTTATTTATTATTTAGTTATTCCTTGTGTTATGTTTTATTATTTTTTTATTTAATTTATTTATTTTTGCAATTTGACTAAGTTCCTTAATTATATAAGCTGTATTATTGTTTGTTATTCTGCAAAAATTAAGTATCAATATTTATAGACTACACGCTCATGATATTCAAGTGCTTTTGGATGAATTCTCAATGTTCTTAAGCAATGAAAAAGCGGGTAATTAATAATATTGGGTGACTTTAATATCAACATTATTTTTTTTCCGCAGGAAGGTGAGAAATCTTCAGAGACACTATAAGCCCGATGCTTATAGTAGTGTCAGATTTTTACTGACTAAAACTCACCTCCCTTATCTTCTATATTATTACTACAACTAAGTCCAGCTTAACAAGTAGTTTTAGCGTCATTTTGTTCGCGTTTTGTCAGGAAGCTCCCCAACGAGAGGACCTGAAGATTCCACAAAATTCGAGTGGAGAGATTAATTTGTTTGCGCTAGATCAGAAGGTCTTGTTCGGTGCAGACGCCGAAAAACGAACGCCTCGCTAACAGATTGTTGGCTCTGTAGCAAATTTTTTAATTTCGTTTTCTACATATTTTATATTTAAATCTCTATGTAAGTCGCTATTTCTTACATACCATGGAGCATTTACTATTATTTTAAGTACTTTGTTTTGGTATGTTTGCAAAATTTGTATATTTCATTCGTTGGTACAACCCCAAAGTTGTATACCGTACGTCCAAGCTGGTTTCAGTACTTGCTTATAAATAAGAAGCTTGTTATAAACGCTTAGATTGGAATATCTTCCAATAAGCCATGTCAATTCGCGGAGTTTATTTTCGAGTTCATCGCGTTTCTTTTTTACATGAACTTTCCATTTAAGTTTCGCGTCTAGAGTCATGCCTAGATACTTCGCTTCATTAGCGTATGGAATTTGCACAGAATTTATATAAATAGGTAAGTTATATACTTTTTTATACGTAAAATTTGTGTGCGTCGATTTCGTTTCATTAAGAGCAATTCGCCATTTCTTTGTCCAATCTGAAATGCTATTTAATGCCTTTTGAAGCTTAGAGGTTGCCGTTTCTATTGAATCCGATATTGCGAGTACAGCTGTATCATCGGCAAAAGTGCCTAAAGTTGTGCCTTCTGTTTGGGGTATATCTCGGGTATAAAGAACAAACAAAATCGGTCCAAGGACGCTACCCTGGGGAACCCCAGCGTTTATTTCTTTAAACTCCGAATACTCCGTTCCTTGCTTAACTCGAAAGAATCTATTTTCTAGGTACGATTCAAGAATGTTATATATTTGCTCTGGAAAGACTTTTAATTTATATTTTAGCCCGTCATGCCAAACTTTGTCAAAAGCTTGAGAAACGTCAAGAAATGCAGTTGAGCAAATCTTTTTTTCTTCAAATGCTTTTTTAATTTAGTTAGTTATTCGGTAAACCTGATCAATCGTCGAGTGATTATTCCGGAAACCGAATTGGTGGTCGGGAATTAAACGGTTTTCTTCAATAATTGGTAGCATTCGTTTAAGAAGCAATTTTTCAAATATTTTAGATATAATTGGTAAGAGAGAAATTGGTCTATACAATTTTTTCTCATTCGGTGGCTTACCCGGTTTGGGGATCATTATTACTTCGGCGACTTTCCATTGCGTGGGTACGTAAGCAAGTCTTAAAGCAGCGTTAGTGAGCTGTAAGAGCTTAACCATTGCTTTTTTAGGCAACTCTTTGAGGACACGACCGTTAACCAGGTCGTAGCCAGGAGCTTTATTATTTTTTTGCCGTTTTATTTCCTGGACAAGTTCAGTCAAAGTAATATTCCTGATAGAAAAATTGTCCGGCGCTGGTTGGAGCTCTCCGTCATTAGTCAGAAGCTCTTGACCATCGAAAGGTTTGAACGTTTCCTCAAGGTGCTTAGCAAATAAATCCGCCTTTTCTTTATCAGTTTTCGCCCATTCAGAATTATTTTTTCGAATAGGTGCCGACATTATTTGAGGCTTTTTAATACCTTTTATCGTCTTCCAAAGAGAATAATTCGTTTTTTTGTCTGCTGTTAGGCTTTCAAGATAGGCAGAATTCTCGCTGTTTTTAAAATCTCGTAACAAATTTTTAATCTTGTTTGATAAAAAGTTGACGACACTTTTATGCTGAGGAGCACGTGATTGCTGCCATACTTTTCGAGCTTTTCGTTTTTCGCGTATCAATTCTTTTATATCTTCTGGAATTTTTTCTTCGTATTGCCTTGACTTTTTACTACAGATCGGAGTATTATTCCAAGCTGCTTCTTGAACAATATTTATAAATTTTTCTGTTTCATCTTCTAACTCAAACGGAGTTTGCAAAGAGACGTTCAGTATAATTCTATTTTCGCAATCTTCTTTGAATTTATCCCAATTTATTTTATTATTTGTTAAAATAAGGGGCTTTTCTTTTTCGATTACGTTACTGTTTATTGTTAAGATAACGGCCGAGTGATGCGTAGAAAAATCGAAGTTATCATCTACTGTCATATATTTTCTGTTCATTCCTCTTGCGATGAAAAAGTCAACAAGATCGGGTGTTTTCGCTGTATCGGTTGGCCAATACGTTGGTTTTCCTGATGAGAAAAATTCAACGTTACATTCAATACCCGCTTTGTAGAGTTGTCTCCCCTTCGTCGAAATGCAACGTGATCCCCAAAATGAATGTTTCGAATTGAAGTCGCCGCCAATAATAAATGTTGGACCTAAAGCGTTGAAAAGATCTTTAAAATCGTTTTTGTCTATCTTGGACCGAGGAGGACAGTAAATAGACGCAATATTAAAAAATACGTGTCTAACTTTTATGCTAACGGAAGTAACTTGCATTGTATCGAGCTCGATATTTATCTCAAACGAATGATTGATATTTTCTCTGATAAATACGGAAGAACCACCCCTTGCTCTTTCGGATGCATGGCATGCGTGGTAAGCCGAATAACCTTTAATACTTAAATTTGAGTCTTTTTTCAAATGAGTTTCAGAGATCAAACAAATATCTATTCTTTCGTTAAGTAGAACCGTTTCTAGTTCTTCGATTTTTGCGGTAAGTCCGTTCGCGTTCTATGTTATTATTTTGAGTTGTTGAGACAACTGATCCATGTTTACGGTAAATTTGGTGTTTTAAGAGCCGCCGACTCAAATTTGTCCAATTTCTCAAGAATAATTGTGTTAATTCTCCCTTGTTCTTCTAATCGTTCAAGTATAAGGGAAAATACATTTTGAACGGAGTCAGGTTTAATAGTTTTAGGTTTTTCGGGCGCCGTGACTTGAGCGTACGTGTTCGTCTTTTTTGTTTTTATGTTTTCTGAGGGTAAAACGTTTTCATTATTTTTCCCGTCCGTTTTACTCGACGCTTGAGTATTAGTCTTGGTTTTTAATTTTAATTCTTTGTTTTGCTTTGAGGTATTTTTTTTAGTTTTCTTACTAAATTCTTCGCGCCTCTTTAACATTTCCTTTGCGACCTCACAGCCACGGTAATTTGCTGGATGATTACCATTGCAATTCGCGCATGTAGCCGGAGTTTCTTTTTTAAGACGGCATACATCAGTCATGTGCTTTCCCGCGCATTTAACGCAAACGGGGTCCTTCTGACAATAAGCTGCTGTATGGTTAAAACCTTGACATCGCTTGCACTGAGGAATAAGGCGTTTGTTCTTTCTTAGTGGTTCGATTTTTACAACAATATTCATTATAGTTTTAATATTATAAACATTGTCTACATTTTCATTTTTATCGAAACTTAGAATAAAAAGCGGAAGAGCGCGTTTTATATAAGCGGTTTCGATTCCTTTTTCTCGCTTCAAAAGATTTGTTGCGTCAAGAATCTTAAATCCTTTGGTTTTTAAGTCCGAAAGGATGTCTTCTTTTGAACAAGAGGGATGAAGTCCTCTAGCTACTACACGTAAAGGTCTTTCTTCCTTAATTGAATAACTATACCATTCAATTTTTTCATCGCTGAGTTTTTTCGACAGTTTTCTATAAGAATCTGAATCATTTACGTTAATTTTCCACGTATTATTGTGAGTGGATGTAGCTTTGAAATTCTTTTGCGCCGTTTCTTTTAGAATAGGAAGAATTTTGTTATAATCCGCTTGACCAACGATGTTTATCGGTGGAGGAAGTTTCTTATTCGCAGAAAACTGATCTTTCCGTGTAGTTTTATTTAGTTTTAGCTGATTTTGAAACTTAGGCGAATGTTCAGCCTTCCGTTTTTTACAAGGTCTACTTTTTTCAGTTTCCCGAGCAAGTTCATCTTCATCAGTTTCATATTCGTGCCGATCTCGATGTTGTGGACTTAGAGTATTTACTTTCATGTTTTCAGAAGTTTTTAACATCTTGTTCTCTTCACGAAGACTTTCGACTTCTTTTTTAAGCTCTTCGTAGAGTCTTATCATTTCGTTCAGCTTCTTTTGCAGTTCACAATTGTCCTGCTCAAAACTGTTTGTTTTCGGTGAGTCGCTTTTAGTGCCTTTTGGCACAACCGGTGGACTCTTTCTGCCGGTAACTCTCGGTACAGATGGAGGTGATCGAGGGACCTTATGCGCTTTCGCGAAAGGATTTATCAAATGCAATAAATGGCTCTCCCCAGAATCCGTAGAGCCTGCCTCCGAAGAGGATGGATTTGCCAGAGAAACTGGCTTTCCACCTGGGGTAATTAATCTATTTGTTTTTTCCATTGCATATTTTGTATACTTATGTAGTTCTCAGTATACGGAGATTGGATTTTAGTCGCCTTTTACGACAAGCATACCTTACTTCGGGTAAATTCTTAACCCCTACCCGAAGGGGTAAAACATTATGAATCCAAGAACTGTATTTAACTGTATAACTGCATGACAGGTATCTTGATCGAAAAACAAATAACCCAAAACACTGGGAAGTATAATTTGTCACCTTGTGTTACTATAATAAGATTTGATTTACTTAACAATGCATTACGTTTTGAAAATTGGAAAGAAACCTATGAAGAAGATAATGCTTCTATAGCGTATGATCTATTTTTGTCATTATTACATAAGCACATACGAAAGTTTAGCCATAATTTTGTACTGTCAAAGTCTGAAGTAAGGCTCAAGCCATGGATTGATCGCAATTTACTAAAGAAAATTAGATTAATAAATCAATTAGGAAAAAAAATGTAGTAAACATCCACTTAATCATCAACTTAAAAGACGTTTCAAAATATTAAGTAAAACAGTTAATAAAGATATAAGGTTGGCTAGAGAAAGATACTATTACTGCAAAGTACACGGAGCTCTCGGTGATCCTAGAAAAGAATGGGAAGCAATAAGTAGTATCATTTGTGGCAAGTCTTAAAGTTCTCCTAAATCTATAATTCTTAGAAATGAAAGTGTTGTTATTGATGATCCTACAATTATATCGGACTAGCTTTTACCCGCGACTTCGTCCGCATTAGATAGTTTTTTTGGATAGTAGTATGAAAAAACCTGAGATGTACTTTTTTGTACGTATGTTTCAATTGTGCCGAGATGGGATGAGGCCATACTAAGTGTGATTGGCATAGGTTAGGTTAGGTGACGAACCGAGTAAATTAGGAAGTATTAAAGAAACAATTAAATTTACACGAGAAATAAAATGTTTGCAGGTTTTCTCTGTAATTTGCATGCGTCCGACAACGGCGTGTGCCCTCACGTGTGTGCCCGTTCGGGTAGACCCACTCAGTGATGTCCTCCCCCCGCGCCGCACTACCGCCGCCACCACCTGGCTCGTTTACCGCGTGCGCCCCCGCTCGCGCACTCGCCCCGCACCACAGCCGAAACAGAATTATCAGAAGTAGAAGACAGACCCAGTGAATTATTTGTTGTACCTACATGGCTCGTGTTTGGCGATGAAAGGTTGAGCATAGCAAAGTTTAGGTTTAAAATTATTATTTGTGGAACTTGGTGGGAGCCACAGTTTGCGTCTAACGTTGAGGGCTTGAGGCACGTAGCGCGCGAAGCCCGCGTTAATATACGTGTATGATAACATGTTTAACAACTTATTTCATAAGGGTTGGGAATGCGTTGTTTTCCCGTAATGCCAATTTTATCCAAATATTATTCAAATCTTTGGTAATTTAGGAGTGAAAGCGATCAGATTCCCCGGAAAGTAATTTTTCCCATGGGAAAGCGTTGTTTTCCCGAGGTCAAAATTAACTCATGTCCTTTCTTAAGTCTCAAACTATCTCCTTACCAAATTTCATTTTAATCTGCTCAGTAGTTTAGGCGAAAAAGCGATCGGCCCACCTGAATTTTTCCATGGGAATGCGTCTTTTTCCCGGGGTAAAAAGTAGCCTATGTCCTTTCTCGGGTATCAAAATATCTCCATACCAAATTTCATGCAAATTGGTTTAGTAGTTTAGGCGTGATTGAGTAACAGACAGACAGACAGAGTTACTTTCACATTTATAATATTAAAGTATAAAGTATAGATTAGTATAGATGTATTCAATGATTTCTTTTCTACGGTAGGTCAAATATCCCACATGAGAATGAGTATCTCAAACATTGTAGGCATTGTACAAGGACTCAACTAATTGCAGACAGTATGAGTAATGTAAGTTTCTTCTTTGAACAGATTTCTGGCCTTGAACTTTATAAAATTATAAATTCGTTGGATAATTCTTATTCCTGCGGTTGTGATGGTATTTTAAATCTTACACTTAAAAAAATAGCACTAAATATTGTAGATATACTAGCACACATTTTTAACTTGAGTATTCTCACTGGTAATTTTCCTGACAAATTCAAGTGTGCTTATGTAATACCTCTTTTCAAAAAGGGTAGTAAATCTGACAAGAATAATTATAGACCTATTTCGCTATTGTCTTCAATTTCTAAAATTTTTGAAAAAGCAATTAAGTGTAGGGTAATGGGCTACCTAACAAAAATAAAGTTTTTAAGTCCAGCTCAGTTTGGGTTTAGAGAGGGGCTTTCTACTGAAGATGCCCTTTTGGAATTCTGTTCTTTCATATATAAGGCGTTGGATGACAAAAAACTCTGTGCTGGCCTCTTTGTGGACATAACCAAGGCGTTTGACATGGTAAACCATATTGTCCTATTAGAAAAATTATATTGCGTAGGTTTCCGGGGTTTTATTTATGATTGGTTTAAGTCTTACCTAAAGGATAGAAATCAAAAAGTTAAAGTCGGAGATATACTTAGTAACTCAAAGATTATAAATCAAGGTGTGCCCCAAGGTTCAGTCCTGGGGCATATATTGTTCCTAATTTACATTAACTCTTGATTAAAAATCAACTGTTTAAAGGTAAGGTTACAGCCTTTGCTGATGATCTCGGGATTGCTTACTGTTCAGATAGTGCTTTAAACCTTAGTGCTGAAATCAATCGCGATGTTCATCTTCTTCGAATTTGGTTTTCTGAACACAAATTATTTGTGAGCAGGAAAACAAAACTAATGTTCTTCAGCCATAGTAGTCCGGAAAGCTCTGGTGGCGAAATTTATTTTCATGCCAACAACTGTATCAAGCAAAACTTGTTGAGTTGTTTGTGTACTTCTGATACACCTGATAAAATGTTCAATGAACATGCAACTTGTGACATTAACTGCTTAAAAATTGAAATAGTATCAGAGTTTAAATACTTGGGTATAACTATTGATAATAATATGAGATGGCTCGAACATGTTTCAAATCTAAAAAAAATATTATTGTATTCGTAGTTTTTTTCGACTCAGAAATTTCTGTGACAGTAAAACACTTAGAATGGTTTATTGTGGAATATTTCAATCAAGATTGCAGTATGGATTGAGTTGTTGGGGGGTGCTTATGACACAATTCTCCAACCAATCCTTGTTTTACAAAAGTGCGCTATAAGAAAAATATTCAGAGCAAATCGTTTGGCTCATTCTATGGTTCTGTTTAGGACATTGGGAATTCTGCCACTAAAACACTTATATTACTTCAAAGTCTTAAAAATATTTTTCTTTAGAGGTGGTTATATGCAGAGTCCAATTTCTGACACTAAGTATTTGCGTAGCAATTCGGTTAATTCTGTTCTCACACCATCATTTCGAACTACACATTTCAGAAACCTTTTCTCCGTTGTATCATTTAAATTGTTCAATCGTCTACCTATGAACTTTCGGCCAATAAAAAGTTGGCTTCTAGATTTCAATCACCATGAAATCAAAACTCTGCTGCTGTATATCACTTAATTATGTTTTTCATTTATGTATATTCTTATGCACATTATTAAGTATAGCTTTAATATTTTTTTTCCTTTTTTGTTCTAAGCCAGCCTTCTACTCAACCTATTTTTCTAATGGGCCTCATTGATAATTTTGTAACTGTACCCCGGGCCACAAGAATTTTTTTTTATCGTAAATAATAATACTCATTTTAATGTGCATACATATGTACATACATTATGTATTTATTTATTTATTGAAAATATTTTAATGTGATTTTTGAAATTGAGAACACATTTTCAAAACTTTATTTAGATCTGGCTTGTTGCTTCATGCCAACCTAATGACATCATATAGGTGGGAGTCCGTAAGTTTGTTTCGGTAAATATTTTTTGCATATTTCATTCTCGAAAACGAAGATTCGCAAACAAATGTAGATCCAAATAATGTCAGCAAAATCTGTGAACTTCTTTTGACGATTGCATATTTTTCGGGGACGATGCTCCAAAATTCTAAGTATTCCCCTTTTTCCCTTTTTTCCTTAAACAGAGCTTCAAGATTTGAATCGTTTTTAAAATCGATGAACTCATCAAAAAACTTTGCCTGATCTTGATTTAAAACAGAAGCCACCCGTGAGATAGTCGTTGTTTCCAGTTGTAGATGGGTTTTCTACAAGCGTTAAGCATTTTTTTATTTTTCTGATATGAAACTGTCATGAATGCTAAAAGTTTATTGAATTGGTAACACCCTGTACAATATTATAAGAGTACATTGAACAATTATAATTTATAACCTAGTCTGTAAGCTTAGAATATAAGAGATGTATTAAATAAAGTTAGTCTTAAGCTAATCACAAAACTGTGCGTTTCATTTCACCCACCTACATATGTATATTCCGAGACACGAAACTGGCGACGAGGATAACAAAGAAACATTTTAAGACGTACATATATATAATTTAAAGTCGCGTGCTTTATTTGTAAAGTAAATGACGGAAGATAAAAAATTAAACGAAGACGAAAAAGTGGACGTAAAAAACGATACAAGAATGTCTGGCTTTATCGGACGCATAGAATATTTTAATGCGGGTGATAATTTCAATGAGTACATAGAACGTATGACTCATTTATTGAAATTGAATAAAATTGATGAAGATGATGATAAAGTGTCTTTTCTAATTGGAATGGGAGGTAGTGAACTTTATACTATTGCTAAGACTCTGGTAGCACCAAAAAAACCAGACGAGTTCAAGTATGATGATCTGGTAAAAAAACTAAAAGCGCATTACGAGCCAAAAACGAACCAACTAGCAGAACGCTTCAAGTTTTTAAATCGCAACCAAGACTCCGCAGAAAGCATTTCTGATTATATAGTGGCTATAAAGCAATTATCCACAAACTGCAAGTATGGTGCTTTCCTCGAAGAAGCTCTCAAAGATAGGCTTTTAATGGGCATCAAAAACAAAAAAATTCAAACGAAGTTGATTGATATTGGAGATTTAACATTTGAAAAGGCATGTGAGACAGCGCTCAACATGGAATTGATCGAGTTGGAGATGGGACATATGAGTGGAGCTTCGGCAATGGGGGCAGTGCATGCGTTGAGACAAAGGGCTACAAAGGGAGATTTTGATGGTGGCAGAGGCGAGAAGGGTACGGTGAATCAAAAAAAATCAGATGACAGAACATATCGACGTACAACAAGTACAACAAGAGGTAATTCCGATAATGTGCAATGCTACTTCTGCAAAAAATGGGGACATGTTCAAGGTAACTGTTATAAAAAGAACAAAAGATATAGAAGTAAATCTAGAGGTAGATCGAAGAACCGGTATTACGAGGGGAAAAGTAATGTTCAGGCAATTAAAAACGAAGAAGAAAGAGAGCATGTTATTGATTTAGGTTATATACATAATTTACAAAGTGGAAACACTCCGTTATTAGTATGGTTGATTTGTAATGGCAAACGTTTAGAAATGGAGCTTGATTCAGGCGCATGTACATCGGTAATGCATGTAAAAACATTCGACGAATTATTCCCAAATCAAATTCTAGAATCGTGTAATCGAACTCTAAATGTAATTTCGGGAAATAAAGTGGATATAGTCGGCGCTTTTAATGTTAAATGTGCACCTGCCATCTTCCAATCAATTATGGATGAGATTTTGAAGAACATTCCAAAAGTGCAGTGCTATCTCGACGATATAATCGTTGGAGGCTCAAACTTTGATGAATGTAGATCAAATTTGATTAAAGTTCTGGACAGGTTGGAAAAGTATAAAGTTAGGGTAAAAATGGATAAATGTCAGTTTTTTCAAAATGAAATAGAGTATTTAGGTCATGTGATCAATAAAGATGGAATTAAGCCTAGTCTAAAAAAGTTGGAAGCGATTAAAAATGCCCCTAAGCCAGAAAATGTGACTCAGTTAAAATCTTACCTTGGGTTGTTGAATTATTATTCAAGATTTATCCCGAACCTTTCCTCGGAACTCAAAGATCTTTATAATCTGACAAAGAAAGATGTAATTTTTAACTGGTCAACTGAATGCGAAGCAGCATTTATAAAAAGACACCCTTCTTCCATAGGGAAGCGTTAGCTATTATTTTCACGGTAAAGAAATTCCATAAGTATATTTATGGAAAACCTTTTACAATTTATTCTGACCACCAGCCATTAAGGGAAATTTTCAACCCCAACAAGTCCACACCGCCAGTGACGGCAGCTCGTATTCATCGTTGGGCGTTGATACTTAGTATGTATCAATATAAAATTGAGTATAAGAAAGGTAGTAAAATGAATAATGCAGACGGGCTTTCACGTCTTCCTCTCACCTACCCAACGGAAGTAGAGGAGTACAGTTCACTTTTAAATGCAATACAGTGCGATAGTTTCTTAAACTTTAAATTTAAAGACGTAGCGTTAGAGTCAAATAAAGATTACAAAATTAAAACTGTTTTAAATATGGTAAACTCAGGATGGCCAAGTAGTGTCCCAGAAAACTTAATGAAATTTTTTCATAAGCGATTGCAACTTTATGAAGAACCTTCTTCTGTCTTTTTTATGGAGAACGACTAGTCATACCAGACATTTTACAACAATCGATTTTAGTGCGTCTTCATGAATCCCATGTAGGTGTCGTCCGCATGAAAATGTTAGCCCGACAATATTTCTGGTGGCCAGGCATCGATCATGATATTGAAGTTTTTGTGTCAGATTGCAAACCTTGTGCTTTTTCAGGTAGCAAGCCAGCATCACAATATCATGAACCATGGCCTGAATCAAACATTTTTTTTGAAAGAATACACATCGATTTTTTTTTATATGAAAGGTTTCAATTATTTACTGATAGTAGACAGTTACACAAAATGGATTGATGTGAAGGCTATGAAACATACAAAAGTGGAAAATGTTATATCAGTTTTAAGATCACTTTTTACTTATTTTGGGTTGCCCTCCACAATTGTATCTGATAACGGCCCTCCATTCAATTCCGAAATTTTTGTTAATTTTTGCCTAAATAATAACATCAAATGTTTGAAGAGCCCTCCGTACCACCCACAGTCCAATGGGGCGGCGGAGAGAGCTGTTCAAACTTCAAAAAATACCCTTAAGAAAATGTTAAATGATGTCAACTATAATTCATTGCCAATTGATATTCTAATCGATAATTTTCTTTTGAAGTATAGATCAACTCCGTCGACAGTAACCAACCTATGTCCAAATGAAATTATATTTAGAAATAAACCAAAAACACTTTTAGATGATATTAATCCTAAAATTCGTAATGAGATTCAAAAGAAATTCAATTTTAAAGAAAAAGAAATAGCGATAAAAGCCAAAAAGAAAAAAGTGTCATTGGTAAACGTAGGCCAAAATAAGATTTATATAATTTTTAAACCAGGTGATAAAATTCTTTATAAACTCAAACACAATTTTTCTTTTAAATGGATACCTGGATTTATTGTAAGAAAAATTGGAAATGTTGTGTATACTATTAATACTGATGGTGTTCATAGGTCCGCTCATATTTCACAATTAAAAAAAGCTAAATTCAAAGAAGTGTCCTTTGCACCTACAAATATTGTACATAGATTTGAGAAACCTGTATCAAACATTCCTCGAAGATCAAAGAGAGCACCAGTTCCAATTAAAAGATGGGTGCCTTACAAATATAACAAAAAACAAAAAAAAAGTAAACAATATCAATAGTATGTTGGTCTTTACAAATATGTACATAAATATCATTTTGTTTTACATCTTTGAAAATTGAGTATTTAAATTAAAAAAAAAAAAATGTTAAATGAATTTTATATATTAATTTGAATTATGAATTATTAACTATGAAATGAAACACAATTATTAATCATTCTAAAGTTAAAGAAAAATTATGATTTTTAAATCGTTAAATGAATTTTGAATTAAAATGTTGATTATATAAACTAATATTAATAAATAAATAAACAAAACTGAATAAATGATTTTAGTTAAAATGAATTGTATATTAAGTTTATAATAAGTTTGGGGGAGTGTCATGAATGCTAAAAGTTTATTGAATTGGTAACACCCTGTACAATATTATAAGAGTACATTGAACAATTATAATTTATAACCTAGTCTGTAAGCTTAGAATATAAGAGATGTATTAAATAAAGTTAGTCTTAAGCTAATCACAAAACTGTGCGTTTCATTTCACCCACCTACATATGTATATTCCGAGACACGAAAGAAACCTTTTTTCAAATTCTTTTGACAGTGCTGTTAAGTAATTCAATATTGTTAAGTAGTTTTCTTCAGAGATGTTGATGAGGTTCTTTGTAGCTATTACCATTGTTGGAAAATTTTGTAGCTGTTTACTTCTTATTTCTTCCTGAAAAATATTAAGCTTTTCTTCAAAAGCAAATATTTTACTTGCCATCTGTGAAATAATGTTATTTTGTCCTTGTAAATTTCGATTGAGGCTATTTAGTTTTACTGTGATATCGCATAAAAATGCTAAAAGACACCACCATTGATCATCTTGCAATTCTGGGTAAACTTTTTTATTTTGTTGTAAGAAGAGGATTATTTCGTGGCGCAAGGAAAAAAACCTTTCCAAAACCCTTCCCCTACTAAGCCATCGCACAGAGGTATGCAAAAGAACGTCACCATACTTACTTCCCAATTCTTCCAAAAGGCTTTTAAATTATATGTGGTTTAATTCTCTCGCTCGAATATAATTCACAATATCAATTACAATCTTCATCACAGCATCGATTTTTAAATTGTTAATCCGTGCAGCCAAGTTTTCTTGATGAATAATGCAATGAAATGTAATTAAATTTGTCAAATATATTTTTTTTTAAACAAGATTATAAATCCATTTTCAGATCCAGTCATGGATGGACAGCCATCTGTACATACACCCACGATTTTTTTAATATCAATATCATTCTGCTCTAGAAAATTTGAAATTGTATCAAGATAATATATTCCCCGGGCCTCACCTTTTATCGGAAGGAGTTTGAAAAATTCTTCGAAGAATAAATTCTGTTCTGTGCAATATCTAAAAAACACCGAGCATTGAGATGTTGCTGAAATATCAGTGCTGGAATCGAAAGCCAAGCTAAAAAACATACAGTTCCTTAAGTTGTCTATTAAATTGTCACGAATATATTTGGAAATGTCTTCAATACGTCTCACACATGTTGAATCAGACAGCTGTAGTTTTTTTATTCCAGACAATATTTGTTTTTTGTTGCTAAATTTTATCAAACAGTATATCGGCAGCACTTACGAAACATTCTTTGACAATTTCTGCATCGGTGAACGGTTTCATGTGCTTACCAAGAGTATAGCAAATTTCGTAAGACGCCTTAGTTACCACAGAGTCTTGAGATAAAACCACGAACTTCACATTTTTTTGCTGTTGTTATGACCTCTTTAAAAAAGTCAATTTCTCACTTCTTAATTGTGTTCCAGGAGGATAAGTTTCGTTGAAAGATTTGTGTTTTGTGTTAAAATGACGACCAATATTACACTTTTTTAAAATAACTTTTTCACGGCATATTAAACAGGTAGCCGCGTTGTTTTTGCTTGGCACAACAAAATATTCTGTTACTGTTTCCCATTCGTCTTGAAATGATCTATTTTCATCAGATAAATTTCGTTTTAGTTTCGAAGAAATTCCTGCCATTATTCTTTATTTACAAAAATTCACTGCAACCGCACTAACTGAAATTCAAAATGTAAGTACCTAATCATCAAAACGAGGTATGTCGGCAAAATAGTTTCCTTGACTTATTATGCCTGGACTGCTGTGTTTATGGATTTTCCATTCAAAATTTAAATAAAATGATTCCAATTCAATTTCGCAATGGCAAGAAAAGTAAAGAATACTCAGCAACATCTGTTTTTCATTTAGTTGTGCAAACTTTTCCTGGCGTTGAAAGGAGTGACATCTAGAATATTTTTTGAAATCACACGATGATTGCAGTTTTTCAACAATAGCGCCTGATAGTTGCACGTGAAGAACAATTTTATTAACACCCTGATCTATGAACTAATCCCTTTTCTTCAGAGATTATTTTATTTTGATTTAATTTACAAAATGGAAAACATAAATAAACAAGTTAATTATAAATTATTCCCGATAATTTGTGAGCATAGCCTCTTTGAAATTGTCCATTTCTTAAAGTTAAAATTAGTTCTGATCTGAATTTCGTTAAAGTTTTATATAACTTTGTTTTAAGTTATTTTGAAAAGTGTTTAATTGTATAAACTCAAATTTAAATATGTATTAATTAATGTAGAAATGAGGTATTTCCATAAAATTATATGTCATCAACTTATTTGTCTTTACAATACGGCGGCGGCGGCGTGTGCGTGCACCCATCACTTCGTTAAGCCACACGAATCATATAAAGAAATGTACCTGTGTATTTATTAACACAGTCGTTTGATTTGACACTTTTTATAAGGATAAGAATGCTTCAGCACTCCGAACATCGTTGTCATTATGAAAACAGAAATCTCACCTCTTGATATGAAAACTCTTAACCTTCAAACGGACTATTTGCTTAAAGTCCTGGAGATGCCTGTATATCGATTGGTAAGAATAGTGGTTCTCAAATCTATTATAGTAGTTGCAATATGCTGAGTGGTTGAGATTCAAGAAAGCATATGATGTGCAACCATTGTTTTCATTCTGTCAGGCGGTCCAAGCCAGGCTACTAATTTTTTTTTAAATTGTTTCAATAAAAATCATTTATCTATCAATAAAACAATAAGTCGGTGTTTTAGTAAGATTCTTTAATTGTTGATGTGACGGCAATAAAAAAATACGAACAATATTCTTATTTTTATGAAATTAATATTTGAAATTTATTATCCATTTTTGTGTTTATTTATTCAAATATTAAAAAACAATTCATACGAGAGATTATAATTTTCATAAAAGCTTATTTTTAAATACAATAGCAATTGTCATCACTTATCTTCTAATTACGATTATCGCTTGAATTGTTTATACGACGCTACGCGGCGATATGGTGGCGGCAAGACGTACTATATGTATATTGTATATCTAAATAACCATTTCCGTGATGCGTTGTTTTGGTTGTGTTGTGTTGTTGCTTTATGATACATCACACAATTAGGCCCAGCCAAATCTCCCTCCTCTGCTCAGTCATAAATCCCTCAAACATATAAATTTCGATTTTGAGGTCTTGTTTACACTGCAACAGCTCTTCTTTGAAACAAAGCCTGAAGCGTAAGCGTTTAATGTACACATTCGTCAGATATCTGCACTGTATCTACACGAATTTTCGCTCATTGTGTACACACGCTTGTTAATTAGCTCCGCACATAGTTTAACGCTTATAGCAGCTTTCATTAAGCGCTTATCTATAAACAAGGATATAATGTAATAATTGGTTCGAGTGCGTATGGTGTTGAGGATGGGAATTGGGGATATAGGCGTAGCGTAGGGTCGTCGAACATCGTACCGTACTCGAAGAGCCAACACTGGGACTCTCAAAATGGTGTTTACTTGAATTTCTGGCTCTGCTGATGATGCAGTATTTTGGGGCCATCAGGCCATAATTTAGTTATTGATAAACTCGTTCTTTTATTTAATTGGAAGTTTTTTTACGATTTGTGTTATCAGATCTGTTGATTTATGTTTTATCGATTCGAATACAATTATAATATGTACATAAATAAGCACTGCAAGGGGAGACAGAGGAGTTCCATATATTTAATTGACGCATATCTATCAGCTTTCAGCAACGTTCTGACTTTATATTATAATGTTATCGTATATGATACGCTTGGCAATCGCAGTTATTTAATTTATATAACCTAATCCTTTGTATTTTTATTACGATATGGCGGCGTCGGACGTAGCGTCGCGTCGTGTCATCGTCGGAGGTTCATGCATGTACATAAGTATACAGTAAAATGATTCATTTGTTTTTATTGTGATGTATACAATCGATACCTACATTATAACACTCTTGAAATATAAATGTTTTGATCAAATTAATTGTTTTGCCAAGATAAAGATTATTTCATTAGTTTATCAAGCAAACAGCTTGTACAAAGTTAATAACAAAACAAAAAATAGAGTTAAAGTTATTTTTATATAACAAACTCATAAATATTGAGCATATATATGGTGTCTTCAAAATATTACGCATATTAAATCAGCTAAAACAAAACCCAAATAGATGAAGAGAATGTTTTTTGTAGTTTTTGCATATTGCGTTGCGTTAAAAGCTTAACAAAAAGATTAGTAAAACATTAATCGTATTTAAAAGTATTAAAAAAAAATTTTATCTTAAAAGTTTGACGTCAATTTTGGAGCATATATTTTATCTTTAAAAAAGGTGTTGGTTCACATAATCTTGGAGGACAATTGATAGATAAATGATTTTTATTGAAACAATTACAAAAAAAAATTAATAGCCTGGCTTGGACCGCCTGACAGAATGAAAACAGAGATTGCACATCATATGCTTTCCTGAATCTCAACCACTCAGCATATTGCAACTACTATAATAGATTTGAGAACCATTATTCTTACCAATCTCTAGAACTTTAAGCAAATAGTCCGTTTGAAGCTTAAGAGTTTTCATAACCAGAGGTGAGATTCCTGTTTCCATAATGACACCGATGTTCGGAGTGCTGAAACATTTGTTTAACTAAATAAAAATAACTACGTGAGGAGTTTTTTGACGGAGTAGAATTTTGTACCTACCTAAACTTGGGCACCATTTAAAATCATCGTCTCCGAAACTGACTCAAAAAAATTGTAATTACTGCTCCTCGATATTTTGATATTTCTCCATTGATTGAAGACTAATTTATTCTTTTGTCACCATGTCTTCTACCTCCTCTTTTTAAAATCATAGGTTTAGGTTTTTTAATGTTGTCAACACGATTAAATAGCTTACAATATTCATAATCTTTGTTGGTTATATGTTGGAGAGCGAACGGTAACTACAAAATGTTCATATTTGTGTAGTAAAATTTAACGATTTTAATGCGTTGTTGAGGGGTGTTTACGGTTCATTTTTAGTATTGGTGAATTTTTGCTCTTTCAATAACAAAAGACGACAGGTTAAACAGATAAAAACGGAAATGCAAAACCCTATACAAATACGATCACTGTAATTGGATATTGGAACTATTAGAGACTTATTCAAATTTGTTTGTAGTCAATATTTTGTCTGAAAAAAGTCTAAAGTATTTTATGTAAATAAAATTATAATGTTTCTTGGACGAAACAAGAAACAAGCAACAAAATACATATTTTTTGTTTATAAATGACTTACTAAATGTTTGCTATTCCTGAAATTTTTAAGGGTGTACGCAGGATTTTGAAGGGGCGGGGGCAGTTGGATCGGGACAAAAACATTCGGGAACTTATTAAGTCGATTAAAAACAAAAAATCTAGACATGAACAAAACTATGTTTTTGAGATTTTTCAACTATACCATTCAAACAATCTTCGATCATAGTTGATTCAACCGAGCCGGTGGTGGTGGTGGTGGTGCACGGTGAAGAAAATATAATATAAATATCAAGTTTCGTTGCCAGGAAAAAATTGTGTACGATATCGCATAAGTCGAGTTTTTCGAGATCTTTGGAAGATAGTTTTGTATCTTTCCAAAGATTATACCACAACTCATTCTCCCCAACAAAAGTTTGTAATCCAGGGTAAAATTCGAAAAAAGTGAGTGAGTGAAGTTAGCCCCCCTTTTTTCGATTTTCCTATTTTGGAAAATTGTTCCAGGTTGTTCCCGTTTTATTACGCATTGTTCCAAAGTTTTTTTTTTGCAAAAAATGGTGGTTTTAGGCCCAAACTACTGTTTTTGACCTAGGCCCCAACTTTTTATATTTTTTTTATTCTAAAAAGTGTTCTTACCATTGTTCCAAAAACTAAGAGTCGTTAAATGTACTTATATTTTAAAAGATATTGCCCCGAATTTTTTTTTTTTTTTAAATGCAAAATACTTCTCCCCATTTTTTTTTGTAAAGCCCACATTTTAATAAAACGTTAATAAGCACATGTACAGCAACCAAAACTTGACTTATAACCTATTATTTATGCTGTGATCGATTTTTCAGAAAAAATCTCGATGTCTTTTCATTTCGTAAACATTATTTTAGCTCCCCTTTTTCAAAAATCAAAAATTAAAAAAATGTTGAAAGAATTTAAAATTTTAAGCCAAAGCTGTATTTTTTCAGCAAAGACCAAAAGGTCTATAAAATTCCGATTCTAAGAAATAAATAATTATAATAACATTTATATGCGTAAAATCACTAAGATCAAATTGTTCCGAAGTTTCAATAAAGTATGTTCAAAAATAAAGATATTAAGTCCAAATAAGACTTAACAGTGTACTAATCTGTTAACCATATTCTGGTCCCCCTTTTCCGAAATTCAAAATTTCAAAACTTGTTCCCAATTGTTACGAGGCTCTTCTAAATTGTTCCAGAGATTCGTTTCTATAAATTGATTTTTAGTATGAAAAATTTACAAACAATTTTACCAGCCCCCCCCCCCCCCACCCCCATTTTTCAAAAATCAAAAATCTAAAACTTGTTCCCCATCCGAGATCATTCAAATCAAATTGGTCCAAAGATTTATCAAAAATGAACATTTTAAGCTGAAAAAATCGCTGGGCTGATGAATAGGGCTTTCGTTTAAGAAAACACCAGTAATAGAAAGTAAAAGTACCTATCAAGTAATAAAATATTTTGTCTCTAATTATTATAATGGATTTTAAGAAATTCACTGCCCTAAGACCATTATCTATGTAATCATTATCATTCAATTATTCAAACTATTCCTTAAAATGCTTTCTGTACAATGTTATAATTTCACTTTTTTGATACTAATATGATTTTAATTATTATGCAATCGGTCCGATTTGTCGAATTGAAAATTTTGACATTTCTCGACGTTTCATGGTCCCTAGATTTTTAGAGAGATGTATGTGTGCGTGTGTACGAACGTTCGTACGTCCGTACGTTACGGAAGCTTATTTCCTCTTCCATATCTCAAAAACCAGTAGAAATATCGACTTCAAATAAATTTTGTTATACAGACAATAACATAGAAAGATACAAAATGGACTCTCAAAAAATTGAGTGTTTGTTTTTTTTTACCATAGCAATTTAAAAAAAAAAGTGAAAATTTTGGTTAATCCAAAATATCTCCCGAACCAATAACGCTAGCGACTTGAGTTAAATTTTATATTTAATATAATGTGACATGATACCAAACTTATATAATCATGAAAGAAATCAGTTAACGGTTTTTATAAACCAAAAAAAAACTGAAACAAAAATAATTGTCACCTCGAATATCTTGCGAATAAAATATGACCTTATCTCCAAAAAAATTGTATGCAACGGAGAATAAGGTTTTTGAAATCTGGTAAAATTTTGAAAAAATCGAATTGACAGTTTTTTGTATACAAAATAAAAACCTTAAAAAACATTACTAAAAGTTGGTAAAAAATGATTTTCCACTTAAATATCTTTTAATTGGCTTCAATCTGATTTCATCTTATAGAAAATATTGTTTTTTTCAGTAAAATTTTCATAAAAAAATATCTACAATGTTATAATAAAATAAATTGATGTTCGATTCTTGATAACTCCTGAATAAATGGAGGTATTAACTTTAAAATGGTTTCATTCTGTGCAAATTTTTTTGAAGTAAAATCCAATCTGGGGTGGAATCGGCTAAGGTGATTGTTGATAAATGACAATCAAAATAATCGAATTTAATCAAATTGATTGCTAAAAAGCTGTCACAGCAAAAATATGATAGTCATTTTCCAACAAATTATGTCGTTTCTGAATAGAGCTACCAGACCCTTACACAAACGAATGGAAAATTTTCTCAGTTACCTAACAACAATGAATTGTGACAATTCTAATCTGAAATTGTTTAATCAAATTCGATTGGATTGAGTTGAATCATCTTACCCAGACGGAAAGCATGTATTTGTTTATAGAACAAATAAAAACTTTCAAGAAATGCTACTAAAATTGATAAAAATTGGTTTTCGACAAAAATCTCGCTAACAAAAATAGATTTCGAACCAAACTATTTTTTTCATCATTTGCAAAATATTGTTGGTAGAAAAATTCATCTGACAACTTTTTTAACAAAACACGAAAACCTACAAAAAGAACAAACAACTGATAAGAAATGGTTTTCGACTCAAGTATTATTATAACAAAGAAGGATATTGACTTCAAATTATCATTGTGGGTCGCACTCCAGCCTCTTTTTTTTGCATTCAAGTCCATTAACATTAAATCATTGTTTTTACTTATGGTGAAAACTATAGTTGCCTCGGCAGACATTATTGTTTGTATTTGTTTGCTATACTAGCGTATAGAAAAAATTACAATGACTTTTTTTTTTAAATTAACTAAACATTATAGTGTTTAATTTGCGCAATTTGAGCTTAAGTCTTAAAATTCGGTTCAGAAACGCGAAGTGTCCATCTTAGCTAAGTTTTTATTTTGCTCTGCTCCTTGATTTCAAATATTGTGTACATATCGAAATTATTGTCTTTTTCGAAATGAACACTTTCAGAAGTGTCCAGAAGGCATCAGGATTGCCAAATAAAAACAAGATTATCTCTAGTTGTCATTCAAATTTCAGAGTTAAACTTAAGTTTTTGATAAAATTTCTTTTCCAGTACTTCCTTTATTTCAATATCTTTCTATTTAAATATGTCATATACAATCTACATTTAGTTACTTATTCAATAACGTTCATGTTTGATTTTCAATGGACCTCAATTCTTACAAATATAATCAATCAAAAGAGTAGATCTACTACTTGGGTTTGGGGTGGACGTAAATCCAACAAATCAGATTATAAAATCTCTCCAGTGGTCGTCCTTGAGTTATAAAAGTTGTAACTTACCCAACATTGGTTTTCTTTTATAAAATACAAGAGCGTTAATTCAAATGCTGAGTCTTATAAACCATAAATACCTATGTATATGTATGTATGTAAATCGGTATAGATACATAATTTTCTTTTCTTTAATAAGTAATCCCCGTTTCTATATTTTTGTTTTAAAATATATTTTCGTAAGACTTTTATATAGCAAAGAAAATTCTAATTAGACTTCCGGAATAACATCTGAAAATCTTTTCATTCTTTTCCCCATATTTTCGAAACAGGAACACACAAAAACACCATTCATCATAAACTCAAGGACCAAACACATTAATATGAGTAATCACCCGTCATTCGGTTATATTATTATATGCACAAAGCTAAACTTGTTGATTAAAGAAACATAACAGCATTATGAACTTTTCACGTAGCTCTGGAGTGCGAAGAAGTTGGGGTGCGAAATATAGCACCAAAGCTGTTAACATTGTTTAACTTGGTTTTTCCAAAGAAAAAACAAGAAGTACGTATAAAATAAAATTCCCGAAGCAGGTTAACGAAATATACGACTCGAGTCATCGTCCCCCTTCTTGGGTTTCTTAGCCCATGGTGTTGGGTTATCCTTTTATTTAAAAAAAAAAAAAAACAGAATGTGGATGCATAACGCCCAAGTTTTTAATCAAACTTCTCAATTTATCAAGATGACACGTGGCGGTATTAGCGTAATGAATCGTTGGCATTCGCTTCCTTTAAAAATTTAAAACACATTACAAGAAGAAATGAACGATGAGATTTATATTTTGTTCCTATAAAAAACATTAATATTGTACTCGTACGTACATATATACTCAAAATATGATATACTTTATAATCTTTTAATGAAAAGTGTAAATTTATAAATTTTGTGCGTGTGCATTATTATTACAGGGGTGTCACCTCATTTACACTTCGATATTCTGTTGTTTTTCAAGCGGGGAAGGGATTTCGAATTGGTGTGTCACTGAAAAGCTGTGTAGAAAAGTATAGAAATTTTTATTAATGAGCTAAATGAAGTTTTCTAATTCCTATTTGTCAAAAAATTGATTTATGAAATTTGAAAAAAGGATTGTACATATATGCATGTAATGTCAAATGATGATATTTAGAGCATATGTATATACTGGCTAAATATTTGGCAAATGGATTTTGATTAGAAAATTATAATTGAATGATTAGAAAAGTCCATAAAATTGCTGATTATTTTAGTTAATAAATTGCAATTATTATCATAACAAATTATTAAAAAAATGCATATTTGTAATATGTTAATATGTGGTTTTGGTGATGTATAAGACCTGGTAGAACTTAAGTTAAAATTTGAATTAAGTCAATAAATTTTATAAGCCATTTAATAAACAAACAGATCGAAGCTATTTCGTCGAAGATCGAATCTATTTTCTAAGGTTTTACAATTTTACGTGTGTTGAATTTATATGTATAGCGGTCGTTGTCAACGGCGAGTGCTACACTTTTTTTGTCTGG
Source organism: Eupeodes latifasciatus (assembly GCA_920104205.1). Lineage (NCBI taxonomy): Eukaryota > Metazoa > Arthropoda > Insecta > Diptera > Syrphidae > Eupeodes > Eupeodes latifasciatus. The sequence continues at coordinate 121,206,455 of OV049926.1, forward strand.
GGATTCTTGAAGTCGCAGTCCTATAGAATTGTCCTATACCACAATTGACCGATATGGGTGAACATAACATAGGCCATCGCTGAATCTATTCGAAAGACTTTTCGAAAATTTATGGTAATTTGTTTGTATATCCATTGAAAATTAGATCAAGATCGAAATATATGCAACGATCCAATAATTTTAAATTTATTTGTTGACTTGTTTTCGATATAAGAACGGTAGGTCCCCTCCATTTTTAACTCTAATCACATCTACATAGGAACCACCGAACAAGCTTCAAAAGCAGATTTTTTGGTGGGCGTAAGAAAAAATGCCGGATGGCCAAATGGAAATTTTATTAATTTAATTTATAAACAATATAGTTCATCCTTCAAGTAGTACCCGTGGCGTGATAGTTAGTGCGTAAAACTGTCATACCTAAGCCTTGGCTTCAATCGTTATCTGTGCCATCTAAAGTTTTTTTTTTACGGGTACTGCCTCTTGCGAGGAATTGACAAATCCTCCAAGAGTAATTCTCGTCATAAAAGTGCTTTTTCAAATAAGCCGTTCAGATTCGGCCCCTACATCAATGGCAACATCTCTTAGAACGTGGTATACCCCGAAGGCTTGTCAATAATGGCAAATCTATCTCTGTTACCTCAGTTACTTGTTAAACGAATACCAAACGCTGATCATTACTACTGTTTGTTGTTGCTAATCGTTATCTATCAAAAGTTGGTTCCCTTAAGCACATTTACTAAAGTAATTATCTGTCAGGATGTATACGGCTTCCAAATGAAAACATTCTCTTTGTACAGAAAAGCAAAAGTCACTTATGAATTCCACCTGCAATAAAGAGAAGAAGAAAAATGTTTGATAGATTTATCGCTTTGCCAATTAGTTTAATATTGCACCATCGTTTGTTAGTCCGCACCTTATCACCATTAGTGGATTCTTTCTTCATTCTTAACCAGGACTTAATACGAATTTCATTGTTTCAATTTCTCGATATCCATTTCGGATCAGCCATAACAAACCATCTGGCTTTCAAGGATTTCAAAAAAAAAAATAAACTAAAAATTAGCCCTTACAGCTCCAAATTTTCAATGCGTTTCGTTTACCCACGTCGCGACCGACCCAACGCTGTTTCTGATGTTAAACAACCATACACGCCTGCGTGTTTATTTAACACACAGTAGGTAGGTATAAAAACTCCTTCAGGTGACATTTTTTCACACCATTCCAAGAAAAAACAAAAACAAAAAATTGTAAGCAAACTGCCGCCCGATCCCGACAAAGATCTTTATTCCAGATAGACGAAAAAACAGTGGTGCCTGCGGGAACACATGCTCTCGCCCTTAATTGGTTATTTATTGATTCCGTCAGCAATTTTAATGATAGCACACGAGGCACAACGCGTTCCACTTCCCTTTTTTTCGGATATTTCTGATTGAAAATTATGATGAACGGAAGGCCTCAGGAAGAATAAAGTGTGTGTTTATCTTGATGTGAAGACGATTGATTGAATTAAAACGGCAAAAAGGGGTTGATTAATAATACATTAGTATATATATGAAATTCACTATGCCTATCAATCAAATTCGGAACTTTGAAATAAGACAGTTTCAAAAAAGTGTAATCCGTTTTTGTTTAAGTTTTTGCTAATGCGTTTCCCATTTTTGCTAAATACTTAACTAATAAGATCAACAAGAACAAAATTGGACAGAACAGAGTAATTCTATATTTATAAGAAAAATTAAAAATTTAATAAGGAAGCATTGATTTGTGCTGGAATATAGACAACAAAAAGTAATTTAGAGTTATTGATAGTGGAAAATATTAACTCAAGCCCATTTTATAAAAAAGTTCATGTTCTTCTAATCAGAAGGTTTTTGTATTTTTCAATAAAAGGTTTCATATTGAAAAGTTCACTATGAAGACAGCTGATCTTTTGTTATTTGACAAGTAAAAACTACACAATTGCTAAAAATGCAACAATACACGCTTCGAGAGTGTAATTTTTAAAATTCACTAAAAAAGTTCTCAAAATTTTACATTCACAATTCGAATTATTAAAGCACTTTTGGGTCATGAAGCATTTTATCGGCTGGCACTGACAATAGTGAAACTAGTGAAGAAATTTGAGCTGTTGGACAAGTTAGTGATGTGAAGAAAAAAACTGCGTGCGTCGCTCAACAACAGCAGAGAATATTACCGCCACGACATTCCACTTCCACTGTTATGTGATATCGATTTTTGCCACACAAGCAATAAAACAATCGCAACTTAGCAAGTTAAGTTTAATGATGAGAAGAAGGACAAGAAATATGCCAATGCTCTACTATCGATTTAAGACCTTAAAGATTGATTCCTCAAGTTATACGAGGACATACAGCCTCTAAGATTGCAACCGTAGCCGAAGCGGTTATTTGGCTTATATCTTTTTGCCACTTTTAATGTCACAACTTTCCTTCTTACAATACAAAAATAATTACTGATTTCTTTTAAGAAATATTCGTTTTTTAAGTATTGAAATGAAAGCTCTTATTAAAAAAGGCTTTAAACATCTGTCAAAGATCTTAGCTTAAGACAATCAGCTCATTAGGCTTGATTCTTCGTAATCTATGAATATTTTCTCGTACATTTAATACAACTTCCATTTCGGAGTTCTTATGACTTTGCAGTCGCTGATAGTGTGATAACTCGTGTTTTTAACAGCTTCTGTATCCATTTCAATTTGAAGGTCGCGATGTAGATCGGTATTTCTTATATACCAAGGGTCATTTATTATTCCTCGAAGGACTTTGTTTTTGAATTTTTAGTTAGGTTCATCATTTGTTATCTTTGTTCAGCCCAATTAAACACCATCATCCGACTGCAAGTCGACAGAAACTTCCAGATCTTCCTGGGAGAATAGGACATTTCTAGAAGACGAGTCAGTCTACTTTTACACAGATAGATCAAAAATTAGTGAAGGGGTTGGTGGAGGTGTGTACTCTGAACCACTGAAATTAAGTCTTACATTCCGCCTTCTCCATCATTTTGGTGATACGAGAAGTCTTGTCCTAGCTTAAAGAAAACGTGATATCAAAATCTGATATCCGTTTTTTCTCAGATACGGATAGGTCGCTATCAAATCTCTGGACTCTGTCTCTACAAACTCTATAACAGTCCAAACTGACGATCATCTATAATGGAGATGGCACAACAGTTGAATATTCACATTTGCTGGGTGCCAGGCCATAGAGCAGGGGCAAACGCAGAAAAAAATTTCGGGGGGGGTTTCAAAAAATTAATTTTATATTATTTTTTTATTTTAAATGTCAAGTGTTTTTTTCTTTTTTGGCACTATTTTATATAGGACTAAGAAACATGTATGAAAATAAATTACATATATATAAAAATGACTTGCTTTCACGATTAAAAAAACAGTTTGACTTTGTTTTCAAAGCAGGGTTGTTGCGGATGTAAAAATGTTGACATCCGCGGATGCGGATGCGGATTTTTTGAGACTCACATCCGCGGATGCGGATGCGGATTTTAGAATTTATTAAATAAAAACAATAATTTTAAGTCCGTAAATAAAGGAAAATTTTATTGATTATCTTTGCGTTTAATAATTAAATTTAAAAATGGGTGAGTTATATTTAATAAAAAGCAAGATTGCAGCCTTCTCAGAATGTTTCTTAGTGGATCGTATATTAACAAACTATTTCAGAATTTATTGTTTATAAATAAATATCATACCTGCATCTTCTTTCTTTTTCTTAAAAAGATTTTCATTATTCGCACTCTCAAATAAACCAAACTCCTATGGGTGCTTTGACTTCAGGTGGTTTTTCAATGAAGAAGTCGTGCGTCCTTTTCGTGAAGATGTTTTTTACACTCGGACTTGTCAGGATCATTTTTGTTTAAATTAAAATAAATCCAGATGATGCTTTTTGTTGGTGGCGGCATTTATGTTCTGTATCTGTATCACTTTTTCACTAAATATATAAAAATAAACTGTGTCCTCTGGCCACTTAGCAAGAGCTTTTATATCCTCCAATCTGTGACCATTGCATATCACGTGTTGTTGCTTTTGTCGTCGGCTACTTGGGACCGAGATTTTTGAATTTAACAGTTTTACTAAGGGTGAAAGGGTCGTTGTTGTTGATCATGATATAGTATGCCGTGCTGTTGCTATTTTTCGATTGCAACTACAAATTTGAAAAAAAGCGTTTAAAAACATCCGCATCCGCAACAAACTCCGCATCAGTTTATGCGGATGCGGATGTTGGAATTATTGCGAATAATCCGCAATTGCGGATGCGGATGCGAATATTCGCAACATCCCTACTTCAAAGCTAAAACTTAATTTTTATATGCATTATCATTATGCATGTATAAGTTTGTATGCCTTATTTCCTAGTTGCCGTTGTCGAACCCATCATTCTTAGGCTGGACGCACACATGAAAAAATGTGAGTTCCAGAAACAAAGAGATGAGGTGAGATTTTTCTATTTTCACAGTTCTCTTTTGTTTGTTCTCGCATATTCAAATTTACCGTATTTTGTATTTTGAAAGTGTCAAACACGTTTTTCTTAAACTCACCATGAAAATACTAGAAGTAATGATTTTGGATGCGTTCCGAACCTTTAGACCGAAGACATAGGGTCATATATGTATATAGTTCCTTGATAAGTTCTGATATTGTCTTTGCTAAATTAAACCTCAGTTTATGTTATTCATAGAAAATTTAAACCCATTTTAAAACGATAATCTGGAGTCTAAAAATAAATACGACGGAACCTATGTATGTTTAAGATGTTTCTAAATCTATTAAACGTCAAAAATAAATAAACTGATTGAGAAAATTAAGTTACGAAACATTTTATTTAAAAATTCAAAAACAAAAAATAAAATGTCAAAAGACTTATAAGCATATGTATATCAATATTTTGATATTTTGCTGGATGTTGGAATGCTACCAACTAACAGAAAACGAAAGCTCTACTTAACCCGATTGGATCCCTTTGAAATAGATGAAGACGATTTGTATGAAAGGTATCGATTCGAGAAAAAAAAACTGTCACGTTTATGATTATGATTGACCTTCTAACTATTATAAATCGAAATTCAATGAAATGTTTCCTAATATCTGCGTGCTTCCAAGTCTTAAAACCACCAGTCCGACTTCATAAAATTTCTCAAATAACAGCAAACAAAATGGTTTAAAAAGTTTCAGAGATTTTGGCTCTCCAGCTAACGCAATTTATTTTGTTACCCTCTACAACCCATTTTGTATAGGTTTAAGTAAAAATTTTCAAAATTGTAGTAGAATATGCCTGTTTCTTACTAATCAGAGCTGGCAAATTCTTCATGAATAGCAGCTGTGTCTAACGTATATGTTAAATTTAGACTCCAGTTCAAATAGACTCGGTTTAACCCCCAAAACCCCCACCTGCGTTCGCCCCTGCCATAGAGACATTCCAGGATATTTTAAGGCAGATCAACTCGCCAGAAATGGTACAGTACAACCCATTATTTTACAACGTTTGGCTAATGCTAGCATACCAATCGCTACATGTAAACAATTGCAAATGCAAGATACTATAAAGAAGGCAAAGATCAGATGGAATAACATCACCACGTGTCAATAAACATCTGGCCTACACTGAATTTAAAGCGATCAAGGTGCTTGCCGTCTCTAAGCAGATCGCATATAAGCGGTGCCCTAACCGGGCACTGTCTAATAGGAAAGCACGCCACGCGGCTTGGAGTATTCTTAAATGACTTCTGCAGAAGCTGTATAGATGAGGAAGAGAAGGAAAAAGTTCTTCAACTCGTCTGCATATGCCCTGCTCTGGCTCAAGAACGTAAGACTTATTTAGGATCTTAATCTAACGTTTCGTAAGGGACTTAGAGCTTAGAAGAAAGCCTCAAGTTTCATGTTCATTACAATGGGCCATTAAACTGGCCTAAGTATGTCCTACTCCATCACGGACAGCAACTTTAACCCTATTGTTGGCATCCAACGTCCAAACGGGTTTCGTAACATATGATTTCAGTACTTCGTATGATACTGCCTGAGAAGGTCCCTATGAAGTTTATACCTACTCAAGTCCCAAGTGCCAAACCCTGTCAAAAGCTTGAGCAACATCTATTAACAAATTGTGAGGTTTCTATAGCCGTATTTCCTGGGAAGACTTTCAAAACATTCACTAGATGTTCGAGATGAAGGTTAATCAAACTTTTAAGTTAATCTCTGAATTGCTTCTCGTTTTTTCTCTTATTCACAAGCTTAGTATTATTTTTTCTTTTATTTCCGCTTAACTCAGTGATAAAATGATTTCTTGTAATACTTTTAGCTACGAAACATTCTAAGGTCTGGTATTTTGTTAGAATCAGATGGCAAATGGAAAATTATTTATTCAAAACGATTGTTTTCGCAGTGGTCATACGTTTCATTTTTTAAGTCAGTTGTAAAACCATGTTGTATTCTTGCGTGTTTCAATATCAGCTTTAGAAAAACCTTTAACTTGTAAATATCCTATTTGATGAAAATAAACTAATTGGATATTGGTTATCTTACAACTCGAAAATTTGACCGAAGAACTGATTTTGACGTAGTTTGAAATTATTAGGTTATTCATATGTATGTCTCGATCTGCTTAATAAAACGCTTTTTGAATTTATACTGGTGCTTAAACCTACTATACTTCACCTTTAAACTTCACCTGTATAGTTTTTCGTATTCAATTTTCATACCTTAATACACATTAGAATTATATCTGAGACCCAAAAAAAACAACACATTTTCCTCTTTAAATTCAAATTTCCATTATAAAAACAAAACATTATTCTACAACACAAAACCGACAGTTTATAAATTAAATAGAATCACAATGCCGTAAGGATAGATGCCCTAGACATTAAATCAAGAAATAATATACCTTTAAGAATGACTACAAATCAAATTCATGTTCCTTTAAATCCGTTACACGTCTTCTCGTTTATGTAATTTGAATTCATATTCTGATTTCTTTTTCTTTCTTTTTGCTATTATAGCCTTCAACCGATATCACATCCTTTAAAAAATATAAACACAATCCTATACGTATAATACGTACGCGCCCAAAACACAAAAAAGGCAAAGAAAAAAGAAAAAAGAAAACGGAAAATATCCCTTTGGCAATCCAAAACAGGACGAACCCCAATATATGCTCATCCTCATATGGGGTGGTTGGGGGAGAAGAAAACATAAAAAACGATGTGACCGCACAATCCTAACATTAAAATCGCCATTAAAATCACTTTTCCTATCTGAAGAAGATGCCAATCGACAAAAACGAATGAAATACTCGTAGCATATACACCCTATACTCGTCCATACAACATCCCCTAAGTGCGGCTCGGCTCTCATCTGGAAATGAGCAGCAACAAAAATGATTTATCCTTTATAGCTGATGCCAGGGTATCTGTTTCTGTATCCATTGTGTTTTGCAAAGATCCCTTGTTTACCCGGGCGCGGGCAGTCGTTCTTGATTCGTTTTTTTTTTCTCTGCTTCTTTTTTAGTTATAAACTGAAATGCTCCCTCTCGTATCGGTGGAGCCCTTACCTCAGCCTATCATAGATATACACACTTATCTGGACATCACTTTCAATATAGCCAAGCAATAGTAACGATATTCGAACCCAATGGGGACTCGGACATGTGTAAACAGAAGAGATTCAATCTAAAAAGGACGATGATCTGTAGTGGTGGTTGGTCGTTTTTAAGCGAATATTGAAACATACGTCGCGCGATTTGTGATTGCTTCTGTGCTGAAGGACATCATATAATATAGAATTGAATTTTGGTAAGTGGAATTTCACCGTACAAATTAAAATACAAAATGCCAATTAATTTTATGTATAGGTACATTTATTTTCGTTTCTGCGGACATCTGCCGTTAAATTGTTTCACGATCTAGCTTTTATTTAAAAAAGGTGTTGTTTAAAAAATATATTTTTATTTCATTATATTCAGAATTTCAGATTATTGCGCTTAATATTTCAAAAGTATTTGATAATAGGTATCTTATCTATAACCAGTATCTTTTATCGAAAATACCTATACTATACATGCCTTCTGTTCTTCTCGTTCTGACATTCTTTCTCAATTTCATTAATAATCTCTTGTCTGAAGTTTCTAATCCACTGACCTGCTAAGCTAATGATAATAGCCTCAGGATATACATTGCAGAATTTTTGAATGAAGATAACAATAAAGAGTAGAAATAAATAAATTGAAAACTCAATATTTTCATAAAGCGTATCTATATTCGCGTTTTTGGGATTTAATGTATAGTACAGTGAGAAATTGCACAAAAACGATTTACAGTAGTCGTGTTTTTTTATTTGAAAGTTGATACAATTGGTCAGGCAGCAATCCACACGTACTCCATGAGTACGGTGACCATATTTTCCGAGACAAAATAATGAACAATACCCCAAAAATGAAAAATGTTGACCAGTTTTCAAGATTTTTTTTTTGTATTTCATTGAGTAATAGTAAATAAATATAATATAATATAAATTAATTAATAAATATAGTATAATTAGGTACATGTATTTATAAACTAAACAAAAAAGGAACTTTCATCGATAATAAACAAAACAGATTTTTTTCAGCCTCTAACTTATTTACAAAAAATAAATAAACAAAACCTTAAACTCTTTTATATCATATTGGCTAATAAAACAACTTTGACATTGTATTACAATAGGTATATTAATATTGTTAAAATAAGTACTTTTCGGAAGAATACATTTTTTTAATTAATTCTGGCTTTCCTGTTTAATAATTCTTAAATTCGATGCAATTTAATTCATAATTGCATTTGCAAATTAAAATGGAACTGATTGTTTCAATTTTCATATTGTTTTTTTTTTTGTTTGTCCATACATTGTTTCAAATTGAGAAAACTTTCTCTATAGGGGCATTAGACCCAGGAAGGCATAAACAAAACTCTACGATTTTTGAAATGTTTTTATACTGTATCATTTTTTCATTGAAAAACTTGAAAATTTCAACCCACCTATCTCCAGCACTCATTTGGCTCTCCTTCCATTCAACAATTTTTTCTGAAGAAAAATAATTTTGTACAAATGAAACTCGTCGAAAACATCAGTGCCATTCATTAAAATATTGCTTCTCTTTTTCATAATATACATTAAACTGAACTCCACTTTGTCCCAGGAAGGAGTGTAATTCTTACTCTTCATTTATTTTTGGACTGAAGGGTTTTTCAACATGCAATAATTCCAACAGTCGGAGTGCACTCTCAAAATTACTTATGGAAAATGCCATAACTAGTCCAAATGGAAGAAGATGAGTTTCATTCACATTCACTGAAAGTTATTTTTGCCATTGTCATGGTCAGTAAAACTCAATGGTAAAATTAATTTCCAGTGGTGAAAGTCATCTTGTGCACAAGTGTAAGCGTATTAGTATAACTTCCCCTGTATGTTAGGATGTATAACATGATCTGATTTTTGTAATTGTGAGATTAGGAAGTGTTCGGAAAAAGAAAGACAACAAATTATGATGTGAGGGTACGTTTTCCAACTGGACGGCACCACAAGCCACACAGCGAATGTTACCATCAATTTATTGGAACCCAAGTTTGGAGAACGTGTTATCTCACGAAATGGTCCAGTCGCTTGTCCGCCTCGGTCGTGCGATTTGACGCCGTTAGACGATTTCCTGTGGGGCTACGTCAAGTCTATGGTCTATGCCAACAAGCCAGCGACGATTGATGAACTTAATACGAATATAGAACGTGAAATTGCAGAAGTATCGGCCGATTTATGCCTGAAAACTGTCGAAAATTGGGTTTAGTGTCTGGACTGGTGGTGGTCATGCAAAAGAAATCGAGATCCATGTACTATAATGGCATCGAACGTACTTTCACAGGACAAAAGAATTTCATTGATATTTTGGATATTTGTTTTTGTTTTATTTAAAAACACTTTTGTAGCGCTCTTATTGAAAAATCCGATATACATTGGAATAATTGTAATTGTGTATGGACTTAGCAAATTGCCATTTCGTGATTTTAACTTTAGCAAATTGTTAAGAGGTAGTAAGATGTTAAAAACGTTTGAAATTAGCTAAACCACATTTTGAGCCGACTAAATTGCTAAAAATGGATTTAACAATTTATTAAATCGTTTAAAATTTCTCCAGTGTGTTTACAACATATCAGGAATAGAGTATTTCATTTGTTTTTCATGTTTTCCATTTTGTAAGTTGAATGCGGATGAAACAAAAAATTAAGGAAAGGGGTGCGTTTTTAGATTACGGTGTAAGTAAAATGGTTTTTTGAGTACAACAGATGGCGCTATTATTTGTAAACTGTAACATTCCTTATTAATAATAACTCTTTGCAGAATAATAAACAAAAGGAGGCCGGGATGCGACCCACACTGATAATTTCCCATACCGTCTGTCTGAAGTCAATACAATATTTATTTTTGAAAGGATATTTGAATCTTTTTTTTTTTTCGTTTCTTAGGTTTTTATTTTTTATAACTGTCAATTCGATTTTCCTCAAAAATTTACCAGATGTCGAAAACATTATTTTTCGTTGCATAAAATTATTTTGGAGATAAAATCGTTTTTTGTTTGTAAAGTTTTCGAGGTGACAATTATTTTTTGTTCAGTTTTTTGATTTATAAAAAAACCGTTAATTGATTTTTTTGTAAATTTTTTTAGTTTTAATTTAAGTCACGTTACTGGTTCGTGAGATATTTTGGTTTAATCAAAATGTTCCCTTTTTTTTGTAAAGTTGCTTTGCTCAATTTGTTTGACAGTCCTTTCTGCATCTTTCTCCATTATTATCTGTATAGCAAAATTTATTTGAAGTCGATATCTCCATTGGTTCTTAAGATATATATGTATATGTTATGTATATATGTTTTGTATGTTGTACACTACTCTACGACCACAGCCATAAAGTGTCAAACGTAGCAACGTCTAAGAAAGAAAAGCTCGAAAGTTGTTTGTTTGTTTGTTTTTATCGGCAGTGATTCTACTTCGGATGTTGTATTTGTTTTTCATATAAATATCTTAAGTACTACGGATGCCTTGTCCAAAACAACACGGGTAATTATAACCTTTCCTAATGCAAGCACTTTGTTGTTGGCATATAAAACTTATATTTGGGGAAGCAAAAATACAAAATAGAATGATAGACGACTTTGTCTTTTACCGTTTACGGCACCAAGATCTCCTTGGTTTATGTCACCTTTTTTCGAAAGCTTTGCAAATATAATTGTGGTTATATTGGTGAATATAACCATAAATTTGTAAGATAAGCATAAGCATAAATCAAAAAAACCTACATCTAAAAAAAACATCTTCTATAACCTGATTCAAATTAGGACTTTTATCTTCCTGGAAAAATTCGCCCTGGCACAAAAGTACATAAAGTATCGAGTATTTTTTTTTTGTCTTTGAGGAGAGCTTCTCGAGTGAGTCTTTGATGGCGAGGAAACAGCAGACTCTTTATTCCTGCTGTTATTACTCCCAGGATAAACCTCAGGGATCGGGGACGATGACGATGCTGATTCCGATGCCGATGGTGAAGCCAATGTCGATGCCTGTCGTACAGTTATTTTTCTCTTATAAAAAGATATCAATAAACGATACATTTAATGGGCATTGGGCATAAAGGTATATTATTCCTTCTCAATTTCCCCGCATCAGCAAACTCGAAAAACTCCCTAAGCCCATCTAATGTTTGCAGTGTGCTTCCGGTCTCTATTTGATTTTGTCCTCCCTTGCCTTTGCTGCTCCCTGCTTATGTCACCCACAATTCGCTCTTGGTCGTGGTCCTGTTGTGTTTATGTAAACACAACCATCCCCTGGGAGAGGAGGGCTATTGAGTATGGAGTATGTAGTATGAAGTATAGCGAGTTCGTCACGTACCGTCGCTCGTCGGTCGTCCGTACGTATACAAATGTGCCTCTTCGCATTGACTTTGAAGTGTTTGACTTATGTGTGATTTAGCCAAAAGGGGGCGTATTCGTCCTTATAACTATAGGAGGACAACAACAAACGGGACACGGGACACGGAAACGGGGCGAGTGTAGAAGCACACGAACAGGTTGTTCTACTCATGTCGACTTTGTTTTATTCACATTTTACCAGTGTTGGCTGCGCAATAAGGACAAGACATACATCAGGACATTTTAGGTAGGTGTATGGATCTGCCGTATATGTCATCCGGTGGCAGGGATATGTGTTTTCCAAGGAGATACTTAATCATTGGGTAATTGTAACCTGATCTATTTGCATGTGTGCGGAAGCCACTCGAAGGCAATATAATAATTACTTTCTCTCATATGTATATATACAATATGTGAATAAGTATTATAAGGACGACCTGAATACGATGTTGATGGAAAGGAGTGAGGGAGGGAGGTAGGGGGTGTCGGGTATGAATATAGCAGCCATTTGTGTTTATTTAAAGACTTTGACTGATTGAGCCAACATTGGTATGGTACCAGCACCAGCGGTCGGTTGGTACATTCTGATGTTCCGCCCGGCAGAGACCATAAGGAGGTATGTATACGTATATTGACGATTTCAAAAATGTAACCTGAGAAATAGGCAAATAAATCTCAATTAGGTCGGAGCTTTATTTCCAGAAGTTCATTCCCCATACCCCATTACAGATCCCTCATTACATTATACCTATATATATCTGCCTGATGGCATGGCGGGCTGATGGGACGATGGGTGGGTGTGGGGATGTTTCTGCATCGTAAAATAAATTTTTATTAAGGAATTTTGATGAGAAGAATCCAAGTTTACTTGAATGTTTACGCAGTCCTCTACGAGATCTATACGAGATAGGTACGGTACGAGAAAAGGGTGGTCTTTTAATTTACACCCATAGCCAATTCACCTGGGCGCATTATCCAACCACCCCAGTGCCATCATATACCCTCCCCTCATCATAAAAGTGGGGGGCCTTGATTCCTGCATTATGGCTTGTTTAATGGCCCAGTTAGCAGTTAGCAGTTAAGCTTAAACGGAATGTTTCAACGTTTAGAATATAGGTACTCTCATTTACTTGAGATTAGGCCTTAAGTGAAATCCCATTTGCGTTTGTGTCGACTCAAAATGGGTTGGTCTTATGGTCTATGGTCCTTCGATTCAATTAAGCGGTAAAAAGGGCAGTTTTGAGGGAATTCAAAGGGTTGTTCTTTGTTTTAATACTTTCGGCCATTTTTAACTCGTAAAAATAATGTCATTAATAAATCATTTTTTTCTTTTTCCCTTCAAAAGGGTCGTGATACGGCCGGGCTTGCTGTGTTCGCATTAGGCATTTTTATGTACTAAATATGTTAGCAACACTGGGCATGGACATTGGACAGGACATTGGACAAAATGTCATGCAAGCATTACTTACATATACATCAGTTGACCACGCATTACTTCAAAACCAAAGGTAGGAGTTCTTTTTTTTCTTATATTTTATTGTATACCTACTCTGTTTTCAAATATTGTGAGCCCATTAGGATGACTGACAGCTGACGGACGGTAAAGAACAAAGAGGGTCAAAATGTCCTTTCGTTTACTTTCTATATAAGCTTCATACATATATTCTATAAGTGTAGTTTAGTAAGTAAGTAGTAAGGTATGATATGTGTTTTGTGAATGTGTTGTATGTTGATGTATATCAAAATGGACACACGTCGCGTCGTATTTCGGACGACGACGAATGACAGGTTGACAATGGATGACCAGGTGCGGTATAAGGATATGTCGGTCTATTTCACGGTAATTTCAGAATTTAATTTATTCATCGAGAGTAAGTATGGATATGAAGTCCTTTTTAACTGTCCGAAATTTTCTTTTGTTGCGATGCGGTGACCGATTTTCGTTATTATCTTTGACATTTAGACTAATCTTTTAATTGCATTTACATTATATTTACACGTTGACATGCAATTAAATTATTATCTAAGCAAATTTGAAATTGTTTTTACTCAAGTATCAAGTGCAATGTCTTAAGTTTTTGGTATATTTAAAAATGAAGGTAAAATGTTCGTAGATAAACTGAGTTTTAGGTATAGCAGTCTGTCTTAGTTTATTGAATCGTCTGTTCAACCTTTTGTAATGATCTTAGCTTTCATTTAAAGAACTGCGAAAAGTATATGACATAAATTTACAAGAAAAGAAACGTAGTTTTTTTTTCATATTTTTTGTTAAACTTTACCAATTTTTAAAAATGAGACTGTGCAGACAAACTAACCAAAAGTCAATGAGGATATTAGACAAATAAACTTGCGGCAAAATGGTAGACATGTGCATTCAAGAGGACACAAGCATCCACAGGTTTTTCTCAAAACCAACCTCTGTCTATCAACTCCTACTCTCACCTCCCCGTGGTGAACATCGGGTGCCTAGTACCTCAACTGGAGATTGGGTTCCAACCCCAGTGGAAAGTTGTTGGGGGCAGCAAACGAGAGAGGGGGGGAGAGGTGCGTCCACTAAGGCACCTCTCCTTATCCAGACGGCAGCGGAGGAATTCCCGAGATGGAATCAACGGTGGCGTCTACAGTTCCAGTAAGGCTGAACTACTTAGTGAACACCTTATAGGGCTTCTACGACTTATTCGGAGCCCAGGCCTATAAGGAGCGGTTTATCCGGCTCCCCGTCTTTGGAGTTATACTAAGGATCTGGCCCTCCAGGTTGGGGGTTGTGCCGTCAGGGTGACTTCCTGACCACTTAAAAATCTTATAGTTGCGAAGCACCAACAAGCCTCGGATACGGACGGATTTACTGCTGACAACCAACGCAAACGAATTAAGAACAACGAACTTCGGATATGCACGAGGAATGTTAGGTCCCTTAACAGACCACGTGCAGCCGAAGAATTAGCGGAGGCCCTAGACTGCTATAAAGCAGACATCACCGCCATCCAGGAAATACGATGGGATGGGCCGGGCAAAAAGAGGATGAAAAACTGCGATATCTACTATGGTGACTGCTACCGAGAAAACCAACAGCGCTTATTTGGATGCGGCTTCGTCATTGGAGCCGGACTTAGGCAACAAGTCTTAAGCTATAGGTGCATCAACGAGCGCCTCATGACCATCCGCATCAAGGCTAAATTCGGCAACATTGGCCTGATATGCGCGCACGCCCCCACAGATGAGAAGGATGACAACACCAAAGATATGTTCTTCGAGCTCTTAGACAAAACATACGAGCAGTGTCCTAGCTACGATATTAAAATTGTCCTGGGCGATTTTAATGCCAAGCTAGGAAGGGAAGACATCTTTGGTGGAATAATCGGGAAAAACAGCCTGCACGACAACACTTCCGACAACGGATTCAGGCTCATATAGATTTTGCTGCGGGGCGAAACGTCATGGTAGCCAGTACGCGTTTTCCACACCTCAACATCCACAAAGGAACTTGGAGATCTCCAGATCAATCTACCGTCAACCAGATTGACCATATTGCGATCGACGCCAGACACGCTTCCAGCATCATGGATGTCCGAACTTTCCCAGGAGCTAACATCGACTCGGACCACTACCTTGTTGTAGCCAAGGTAGCACTTCGGGTTTCCAGGCCCAAGGCAAAACAGGGAGATGTTGGGAACGGCTACAATCGCAAGAGATCGCCAAATCCTTCTCCGACCGAGTTACAAGTAACCTCTCTCGAAGTTCTGTGCCGCCAACACAATGTATAGAAAACCAGTGGCAACATTGCCAAGACGCAATCAGAGAAGCCGCCTCTGACATGCTGGGTTTCAAGCGACCACCAACAAGGAACCCCTGGTTTGATGAGGAATGTCGGCAGGCAAATGCAGCCAAACAACAGGCACGCAAGGCGGCGCTGCATAAAAGGACGAGAGCTGCTCATGAGCTCTATGAGCAGAAGAGGCGAGATGAACACCGACTTCTCAGAAGGAAAAAGAGAGAGCATGAGAAGCGTGCGGTCGAAGATGTTGAGAGGTTTAAAAGCAGAAATGAAGTTCGAAAGTTTTATGAACAGGTGAAACGAAATTCACAAGTACATAAACCTAGAACCGAAGGCTGCAAAGACGAAAGTGGAAACATCATAGTGGAACCGCAGTCAATGCTGAGGATATGGAAGGACCACTTCTGCAGACTGTATAACGGCGACGACGAACCGAATTCCGCTGTCAGGCAGGATGATCCATTCAACATAGACGACGAAAGCCAACAATCCCGTCCTCCCGACTTAGACGAAGTAAAGATTGCTATATCTAAGCTGAAGTCTAACAAAGCCGCTGGAGCGGATGGCTTGAATGCCGAGCTCTTTAAAGCAGCTGGAGATAAGTTGGTTAGGAGCATGCACCAACTTATCTGTAAGATATGGTCGGAAGAAAGCATGCCCGATGAATGGAACCTCAGTATTGTTTGCCCGATCCTGAAAAAAGGAGACCCTCTAAACTGCACCAGTTATAGAGGAATCAGTCTACTTAACATCGCTTATAAAATCTTCTCTGCCGTAATATGTGAACGTCTAAAGCCCATCGTCAACAACCTGATAGGTCCTTATCAGTGTGGTTTTAGACCAGGAAAGTCCACAGTCGATCAAATATTCACATTACGGCAGATCCTGGAAAAAACCCAAGAACACCAAATCGACACCCACCATCTTTTCATCGATTTCAAGGCCGCATATGACAGTATCTACAGGGACGAACTGTATAGAGCCATGTCTAGTTTTGGCATCCCTGCCAAACTCGTCCGTTTGTGCAGGATGATCATGGAGAATTCACGCTGCTCCATAAAGGTTGGAAACAACTTAACTGAACCTTTCGATGTCAAAAAAGGTTTTAGACAAGGTGATGCGCTGTCATGTGATTTTTTTAACATCGTACTTGAAAGAATAGTGCAAAGCTCACACGTCAACACCAGAGGCACTATCTTTCAAAAGTCTGTCCAATTACTAGCATATGCTGATGACATTGACATAATCGGAAGAACTCAGCGTGATGTCAATGGGGCTTTTGTGAGTATTGAGGCAGAGGCGGCAAAAATGGGTTTAACGGTTAATGAGGGCAAAACAAAGTACATGCTGTCATCAAGAAAGGACCTACAACACCGACGTCTTGGTCAAAACGTCACCATCGACAGACGTAACTTTGAGGTAGTCAAGGACTTCGTCTACCTAGGCTCCGCTGTAAACGCCGAAAACAACACCAGCGCTGAGATCAAACGAAGAATAACTCTTGCTAACCGCTGTTTCTTTGGGTTAAGAAAGCAATTGAGTGGAAAAATTCTCTCTCGAAGGACCAAAGTGTCGCTATATAAGACCCTTATCATCCCCGTCCTGCTATACGGTGCAGAAGCATGGACTTTGACAAAAGCGGATGAAAGCACCTTGGGTCGTTTCGAGAGAAAGATTCTTCGTGTGATCTACGGTCCCGTATGCATCGAAGGGGAGTGGAGGAGAAGATGGAACGACGAGCTGTACGGGCTGTACAGCGACGTAGACTTAGCAAGAAGGGTAAAAGTCCAACGACTAAGATGGCTAGGTCACGTAGAGCGCATGGAAACCAATGCTCCGGCCCGGAAAGTCTTCGAATCCAAACCCACAGGACAGCGCAGTAGAGGATGACCGCGAATCAGGTGGCGCGCACAAGTGGAAAGTGACCTCACCCAACTCGGAGCGCGAAACTGGAGACATCTAGCTAGGGACCGAGCTAGATGGAGAAGTTTGTTGGGTGAGGCCCTAGTTCACACAGGACTGTAGCGCCACCTTAAGTAAGTAAGTAAGTAAACTTGCGGCAAGAGAATTTGTACTCAAATTCCATTTTACCTGAAAAAATTATTGAATACAGTTTTCAACAAGGTACAAAGCGGAATAGCCTTTTAATAAAATTAAGACATTTACTTATGAAGTGAATTTTCTTTTGATGCGTCAGAGCTGTTCTACATATAAAATTTTATTTTAGAATCTTTGGATCTCTTAAATAGTAAAGGTAGCGAGTACCACAAGATATTCTGCCTTTGAATTTGTACCTTTCTAATCCATTGCGCAAATCACAATATTTAAGAGAACCTTAGTTGTTTATGTTGAAAAACATTGAGTATAATAATTGAACATATTTATTTAAATTCAAAAACATATTTTTTTTTGTTCCTCATAACTAACATTCTGTTGACTCATTTTTGATCAAAGTATGCTTAAAATTCTTACGCAAGAAATACAAATTTTCACGTACATAGGTAGGTAACATACACATTTTTTATTAATCTTTAAAAACTTTTTAACTTAGACAAACTTGTTCAAACTTATTTAAAGCAGATAAGTTCAAAACAACTTATTTAAAGCAGATAAGTTCAGAACAAAATCGTCCCTAAGAATTCATCTACGTACTCGTATGATGGTTAACACTTAAATTCAGCATATTTAATAAACTATTGGAATGCTTTCATAAGTAAGGAGTTGTGGATCTTTTTAGACCATTTTGCTTAACAATAAATATATAAGAACAAACTTGAGTCGTTTAGCTTTTGAAACATGGTATATACATATGTACATTGTACAAAGTTAAGATAGGATGTGTATTATTTAGTTCAAATATAAGTCCAATTTTTGTACTGCTACTTTTGTAAAGCGTTATATCGGGTTTTCCAAAAAGGACTTGACAACTTTGAATATAATTTTTGAACACACCCTTTCATTGAATTGTCAGGGTCAATTTATTCAGTAAACTCAACACGAACGAGCAACGTCTTCAAAATTTAAAAAAATTGCAGCCAAAATTCGGAGTCGTTGACCGCAACTTTAAGATGCGCCAAAATGATGAGTTTTATCGCAAATTCATTTTTAGTGACAAAGCTTATTTTTGGCTCAATAAGTTCGTCAATAAGCAAAATATGCATTATTGGTCGATTAAAACTGTACATTTGCATCATGTATCACCACACCGGCGGTTTTATTGCGTCATATTTTTCGTCGACGATAACTATCGTCACGTTACTGTGAATAATCAGAGTTATCGCGCCATAGGTTAGGTTAGGTTAGGTTGCAAGGGGTGTGCACAGCATGAAGCTGTTGCGTACACGGGGGCCTACTGGTCCATTGTGATCCCCTGTAAAAGTAAAAATTTTAGCAACGATGTTCCTCAATTCTGTCGATTAGCGTAGACTGGCTCGTTGACGAACCAGCCTGTGCTATCTATGAATTTCCTCATGCTTGCCATTGAGACCTGTGCTAGATCATCCAGTTCTCCAACAAACCTGTTTCCGAAATGACGGAGTCGGCTGGTTTGGAGGTTTGGACAGTCGCAGAGCAGGTGTTTAATGGTTTCCATTTCTTCCTCATCCTGACAGCTCCTACAAAAATCGGGTGCAAATGCCCCTATTCTGTTAGCCATTGTGCCAATGGCGCAATGACCTGTTAGTACACCTATCAGGATTTTAATGTTCTTTTTACTCAGCGATAGAATATACCGAGTTTCCTTTTCATTTATGTTAGGCCATAAACTTCTAGAGATTACACAATCGTCCCTGGATTTCCAGGAGATATTGATTTTCTCTTTTAGTTTAAGGTCTATCTTCCTCTTGAGTACCCCAATCGGGACGAGTGGTCCCCTGACTGAATGGTCGCTACTACTGGTGTCTGCTTCTGACCCTTTCCTGGCTAGTTCATCTACTATATCATTCCCTTCTATCTATATTGCTATGTCCGGGAACCCAGCAGAGCTTTACCTGGCTAGTGTGGCAGATTTTGTTTAATTCTTTCTTACAGTTTAAAACTGCTTTTGATCTTATGGTCTCACTGGCTAAGGCTTTGATAGCAGCCTGGCTGTCCACGAAAAAAGTAATCTCCGAAGAGCTACGATTTTCTTGATGTGCCAGTTCAGCTGCTTTTCCAATGGCAAAGATCTCGGCCTGAAAGACACTACAGTCAGCCGGGAGTGTATATGACGCTCTGATGTTTAGAGATTGGCAAAACACTCCAGCACCTGTTCCTGATTCGATTTTTGAACCGTCAGTGTAGAAAGGGATACCCTGTTTACTTATGAGTGAATTAGGATCCCAACCCTGTCTGTCTGGTATGAAAATAGAAAACTTCCTGTCGAAATCTAGTAAAGGGGGGATATAATTGGTGGTCTCCCTCAGTCCTGGAATCGTGTCATAACTTTGTAAGATTGACCCGTGGCCATAAGTGCTCTGCCTGAAAAAACACAATTCTCTTAAACGAATTGTAGTTTTGGCTGCCGTGCACCTTATGAACTCATCCAGAGCCGGGAGGTCCAAGATCATTTCCAATCCAGCTTGTGGTGTGGATCTTTGAGCCCCTGTTATTCCTATACAAGCTAGTCTCTGTACCTTATTCAGGTTCTTGAGATAGCTTGATTTTTCCACCGCCTTCCACCATACAATAGAGCCATAGGTAAGAATGGGTCTGACAATCGCTGTGTACATCCATTGGATGACTTGCGGTCGCATACCCCAAAGTACACCGAAGGTCTTTTTGCATGTGTAGAATGCACATAATGCTTTTTTCATTCTTTCCTCCGTATTACGCTTCCATGTAAGCTTGGAGTCAAGGATTACTCCTAGAAATTTAGCTTCCTTAGAAAGTTTTAGAGGAATACCATTTAGTTTAGGAGGGTTGAAGCCCTCCAGTTTCCGTTTCTTCGTGAACAAGACTAGCTCTGTCTTGGTGGGGTTGACCCCGAGACCGTTCTTAGTTGCCCAAGAAGATAAATCCTTTAATGCATTTTCCATAATGTTTTCGATGATGGTAAGAAACTTGCCTGATACCAAAACCACTATGTCATCTGCATATGCTACTATTTTAATGCCCTGATCTTTGAACCTTGTGAGAATTTTGTTGACTACGAGGATCCAGAGTAGGGGTGAGATGACTCCTCCCTGTGGTGTGCCTCTAGTAACTGTTTTCTCGATAGTGCTAACTCCTATTTGAGAGTTGATAATTCTGCCATTTAACATGGTGAAAATCCAATCGACAATGACAGATTCAACTCCAACTTCAACTAAGGCAGTCTTCATCGATTCCGTTTTAACGTTATTAAACGCACCCTCGATATCAAGAAATGCTGCCAGTGTATATTCTTTATGTTCAAGACTTTTCTCAATATGTGAAACTACTTCATGCAGAGCACAAATTGTTTTCGTTGAGAAGTTCTCTAACATGTAGATCAATTATCCTCTCAAGTTTCTTAAGGAGAAACGAAGGGAGACTTATTGGTCTATAATCCTGAGCGGTCGAGTGAGTCGGTTTCCCTGCTTTTGGGGTAGACTACCTTGACCTTTTTCCAGCTATTAGGGACGTATCTAAGTTTAATACAACTTATGAAGATTACCCTAAGCCACGGAGTTATTACTTTGAGAGCATTTTGAAGAAGAGCTGGGAAAATCTCGTCTGGTCCCGCTGATTTGTAGGGTTTGAACGAGTTTATTGCCCAGATAATCTTTTGCTCAGTAATAATCTGATTTAGTTCTAAATTTGATTCCGTGTGAGTAAAATCCAGCGTGTTCGATTGCAAGCAATCAGAACTTTCTGGGTTTTTACAACCGGGGAAATGAGTTTCCATGAAGAATTCAAGCGTTTCTAGGCTCGAGTTCGACCATGATCCATCAGGGTGTTTTATGTACCCCGGGATCGTGGGATTAATGGCCAGGGTTCTACGGAGCCTTGCCGCCTCGCTTGTTTTTTCAATGGATTCACAATGTTTAGCCCACGAATCCTTTTTGGCCTTCCTTAACTCTTTGGTGTAAGTGTTAAGTGCGGCTCTATAAGACTTTTTTTTTTTTTTTTCTTAATTCAAATTTTATTCAATATTAACTTATATCTACTTACATGCTAACAAAATTCAGAAAACTAGCCTAACTAATAATACTTCAATTTAACTTACTGGCCCTAAACGGGCGCTCTAAGGAATTCATGATTTCTTAAATTAATGCCTTTCGGCATATGAACTAATTTTTTACTTGCGACATATAGGAACTATATGGCAAGTTTTGCATTCGTGCAAAATTTCGAACTCGAGATTTTAATCAAACATGATATTACGATGGTAGAGAAGTCGAAAAAAGTGGGTCCCGCGATTCCGTCCGGTCTGTTTTGTCTGTCTGTCCACGCTCCTACAGCCTAAACCATGGGGTCGATTGAGTTCAAACTTGGAAGTTAAGGTTTTCAGCAGATTCGCGTTAGGCGTTTTTTTTATTTTTTTTTAAAGACCAAAACTAACAGTGGCCCCCATACAATTTTTTTGGTCAAAAAACGAAAATTCGAATTTTCTCAAAAACAAACCGATAGATTTTTTTAAAATTTTCTCTAAAATTTTATTTTTAAACTTGGCTTCTTTTCATAAGAAAAACATATTTTTGTATTGCTCAGGAAAGGTACCGCTCATAGAACCGATATTTTGTTTCTTAATTTTCTCAGCAACTTATCAACCGATTTCAATAATTTTTTTTCTGAATAAGCTCTTATATTGCCTTAACAATATTTGATTATCAAAAGTGAAATTTTTTATTGTTTGGATTTTTAAAAAAATATTGAATTTTTTTTTTTGAAAATTCTATATCTCAAAAACGGGTCAACATTTTTTTACGAAATTCAAATGTAGAGCGTATATTTACAATCACTAAACAACTGCATACCAAAAATATTTTTAGAACAAAATTTAAAAATTTTATATATAAAAAATTAATTTAAAAAAAAAACCGCTCTAACGATTTTCAAAAAAAATTTTTGAAAAATCAAGGGTTTTTTGATTTATAAAATGGCATCTAAATTTTTGAAGACAAACTTATTTTAAAAGTAAAGTTTTGAATCTTAAAATATTTTTTTTTAAATTATTTTAACTGTATTAAATGTAACCCCCTCCCATCTCACCAGATCAAATCCTGTGCGTGAGCCCGAAAGAGCGCATAACATTGACAAAACTTTTATTATATTCAGCCCTATCATGAATTTCATCGTAATCGGAAATTTTTACGAATCCCGAAAAACTGTATCATGAAATCCGTTCGTAGTGGAAAATCTCATACAATTTTGCATTACGAACGGATTTCATGATACAGTTTTTCGGGATTCGTAAAAATTCCGACTACGATGGAATTCATGTTAGGGCTGATTACTATCTTTTATCCAAATTAGATAATGCATTTGGTACATATGTATGTATTGTTTATAACTATAACTATTGTAAATACCAATTCATTTCCGGGATGAGTTGTCCTAGGATGAGTTGTGTCTTGGGATGAATCGCGCGGTTTTTTTGACAAATCGAATAGCATTTAAATCTTTGAAGACAAACTTGTTTTAAAGGTATAATTTTAAATCTTATATAGGTGCTTTTTTAAACAGACTCTTTGCATGCAGGAGCAAGTTCGTGCGACCCAGTCGTGCATTTTATTTTTTTCTTTTTTCGTTTATTTTGTTAGAAAATATAAAAAAACTAACATCTTTATCGTTTATTTTATATCTTACATACTAAGTCCTTAAAATAAAACTTAAAACTACCCCTAACCTACCTACAGCAGACTTCAGCATAGTCTCTTCTTGACTCAGTTCCATCAGTAGCTCGTCCTCGGTTTGACTACCTATGGAAGGAGGTCTGTCCGAGGTCTCCGTACCTTTGATGGTTAAACCATCTATGTCGGGAAGGAGATCTACTGAGAGAATGACCGGTTGTCTTTTTAGCTCTCGTTTTTCTTTCTCTAAGTTTACTTTTGTCACTGGCGACTTAGCTTCTTGCGAAGCCAAGCCCTCGCCGGCAGCCGTGACTTCTGCCGACACTTGAACGTATATCCCCGTTCGATTTTCTTCATTCAGTAAACTTTTATCCATATTTATTAGATTAACATCTCTGCTTTTGGTGGTTTTCTTAGTTGTCTTACTCCGCAGCTGGATTGCTGAAGAGTTAGACGTAAGCCCCCTCGCCACAACAAGACGAAAACCGTGAGGGGGGATTGTTTTTGAATTGGAAGGTATGGACTTGGACGGTTTCACTTAAAATCGATTTATTGAAAGAGTAAGTTTGCCGTGTTTTCCTTTTATTAAAAAATCCTTTAAACATTTTTTGGCTAGGCACCTATGTACGAGTATGTACAAAAATTTCGATTTGTTTTATAAGTGTGTAAAAGTTTCTGACTAAAAGTCTAGATTCACCCTTGGGAACGCAGAAGTCATAAGAATTAGGGATTTAGCAAAATAAGTACTTACAGTCTTATTTAATACAATTCGCTAAACAGATGAATAGTTATACAGTGCATAAAGATTTATGTAGGCTCTATGTAACGTTGCGAAAATTAACATTTATAAAAAATTCTGCTATTAATTTTAGTTATACAATGCTTATATCAAAAAAAGTACCAAAATGGAGCAATCTATTCCATTTATCTGTCTATCAAATCAGCTGTTTGTCATGACAAAATCTATATTCTTTTTAAATTCTTCGTTTCTTAGGCTCATGGCCATGGGGTTAAACCTTTTTTATAAACTTTCCGCCTTCTTGGAGTCGGTAAAACGCGATTTAAATTCTTTAAATCATTAATAAACGAGCTAAACTGGGGAGTTTTTATTTTAATTTCAAAAATGAAGACAAATCAAAATGACATTTACGAAATAATGATAACAATAATTTCCTTATGTAGGCTCTGTTCAACCTCAAAACGCGTTTAGCTTATTATGGGACTATGCAACCTTGCATAAGTTTTATAAATAGCATTTTTGCGTTAAGAGGTATTAAGACTGAATGTTTAACTAAACGATTTGCGCAAGGGGTTTTGAAAGGCGTTAGGTCTTTTCGACCAAATTAAATATGTCAGCGCCCAAAACAATGTTATAAACATTTTGTTTTTGTACTATTTGGGCAATATTACAGAACCCTTGGGCGTTAAAACTTTCTTGGGCTTTATGACATTCCAAATAAAAAGAAGCTTTCAGTCTTATTGCCCAATAAAATAACTCCAAGATATTAAAATGGCATATCACCCAAAAAATGCCTATATAGCCCAAACATTTTCAGAAGAAAATGCAATAAAGCCTGAAATCAATGTCATATTTTCCAAACCAAATGTGGCCCAAAGACATTTTGACAATTTTTTATTTATTTATTTTTTTTTTGGGCACTACGACATTTTGTGGTTTTAATTTTTTACTCGTTTGTATAAAACAAGAAATACTTTGGGCGCTATGACAGTTCTAAATTTAGGTGTTACGACATTTAAAGCTGGTTTGGGTGATATGATATTTTATTTGGAATTTATGACGTTTTCTTAGTAATACTTTTTACGGTGTTTCTCTTTTTGGGCTCTAAGCCATTTTTAATTAAGGTGATAAGACACGATGAAAATCATAATCGACGTGACTTAATGCCCAAAATAATGTCACAATGCCGAAGTAAAAACTCTTTTGGGCAACATGATAACTAACAATTTAGGTGTTCTTTTTTTTCAAATATTTGGGCGTTACGATATTCGCTATGGGTTTCTTGCGATATTATTTAATTTTTGTGCTTTGTGACCAATTTTGGGATTTATGAAGCTTAAGGATTTGGGCGTTATGCTTTTGAGCGAAAATACCTAACGCCGTTTTGAAAATAAAAATGTAATATAGAAGATGACAACATTTTACTCTCATCCTGGTGCTATGCATCAAACTGATATAATTTTGTAATTATAATAAAATTTAATAGATACCTATGTATAGTATATAATTAATCACAACAAAAAATCAAAATTAATTTCCTGCGTATTTCAAGGCACACAATAAGTGGAAGACAAAGGGCATTAAACTCTTATTTAGACAATGAGACTTTATGGATAAATTATTATTTATTATTCCCGGGGCTAAAACTTGCTTCAACCTCATCATTCAATTTGATTTTTAAGAAATACAAAAAAATACGACTCAAAAGAATTAAATTCACAACAACAAAAAACAAAAAACTTCACGAGATAAATAACTCGTTAAGTTTAATTGAGCAGCGCAATAAACTAAAACGTTTCAACAAAACGAAGGCGGTGTTGAAAGGGTTCCACAGAGAACAACACTCCATGTGAGTACATATTTACCATGAATATGCAATGCATGCGCGCTATCCCAAAACCAAGTCATAAAAATAGGGCTCTACGATATTCCTATACCTTTTATATTTTAACGGACACTTTATACCGGTAATTATTGTTATTACCTGCTACACAACACAACAACCTTATTGTAGCAACATCATAAAAAATATGCAAATTCGCGGCACTGTCAGTCATCTTGAAGTTTTGTTGCATTTTATATTGTGTTAACTTTATTTCAGATTCGACCAAAAACAACAACAATAACAACAAAATGTTGAAGAAATAATATGTAGACAAGTCGATCTACATATATATTTAATAGGTAGACATTCTGATGGTTAAGCCTTTTGCAATGGTCTGCAATTTTTGGTAAAACGGAACTAGCGTTGCATGCAACGAATAGGTACAGTATAATGCCTTTAAGAAAGTTTCCAAGGAGTTGCACGGAAACAAGCCACATATCAATCACGGCATTGGCCCTAAATTACACTGTTTTGCAAGAAAAAACAGGGGTTAATTGTGGGTGCAAGAAGTGTTTTTAACACTGTTCGCTGACGGAAGTGAAAATCATTTTGCAATGCTGCGCCGCGTTGCGCTGTAGAAGGATTGTTTTGCAACAAAAAATAGGTACATTGAATTCAGTGTTGACGTGATTCCATTCTTTTAGCAGCACAGCGGGATGTTGAAAGTTTGTTGACAGGCAACAAGGTACGTTGACCTTATACCTAGACTTGAGTTTGGAATTTAGGTAAATTTGTATTTGATACTGAAGGGAATCATACTTGTAGCATAGCAGAGCACAATATCTTTGAATTTTTATATGGAAGGTCAAGTTTTTTAGAGTACTGACTTAATACTCGGATTCAAACCTTAGATAATTACAACAAATTTGTATTGCCGGGATTTGTTTCAAATCAAATGAATATTTCAGAAAAATCTTTTCTGTTAACTCAGAGATTACCTACCAACTTAATTAAGTTCGTCGAGTTAATTACAAAATTAAACATTTGTAAGGAAATCAGCTAGGTCTTAGCTTAGAACACAAAATTCTACGGTAAGTCCCGTTTTTATCAATTAAATTGTACTCACTAATCATTTGATAGCATACATATATCTGTCATAACATTATAAATTGTTTGATATAACTTTGCTAAAAACCTTCGTAAATTTATATCTCAGTTCTTATAGAGATCTCATAAATTTATGTCTTTTAGTGTGATTTCACTGTTTTTACTTATTTTAACTTCTACACCTCTCCAAAATCAAATCTTATCATGCTGATAATTGGAATTGAATGGTTACCAGTAAAAAAAAGTGGGTATGGATACCACGCCCGCCCTAGTATACATAATTTAAACATTCGTAGTTTAATTTTGTATAAACATTAAATTTCACCATTCTACAAAACTCAGAAGTGTTCCTTATAAAGATAAAAATACTCTTAGATACCACGTCCTCTAAAGATTTAGCTTTGTGTAAAGTTCCAAGCGTCTACTATAGGTATACAAGGAAGTGTTAAGGTTTTGCGATTTTTGAAATGTTTAGGTACTTGTGTTATTTAGCTGAAATTTACTGACTTGGGAATAGCTTTTAGTGATAATTTAAAATCAAACTTGATGTTTCTGGATTTTGAGGGGAATTGAATTAATGTCAAATATCTTAACTAAAGGCTATCAATAAACATATGCTGAATTCAAATGGCATCCCCAACTAAAATATTCCTTAAATTCTTAATTTTAACGTCACTAGAAAAAGTCGTTTGAAATAATATAGCGTTTATTGATTTTTTGGTTTTGAACATTTTTACATTTTTGACTTCTCATTTCGGTGAGAAACAATACCATTCAATTTAAGACATAAGTTGCACGCCATAACTTAATTAACATAGATTTTTGATGCGCACCAAAAGTTCGGGGATTGACACAGAAAAAAAAAGAAACAGGGTCAAATGGAATGATCTTGGTGGCCAATGGACATCGCCAAAACGTAAAATTATGCGAACAAGAAACTTCTCGAACTTATAATAAAGCCATAATTGATCATGCGTTTTGTTGTTTGGTGCCTTGTCGTATTGGTACGTCCACGTCATGATCTTCAATCTCCGGACATGTCAGTCAAAAGAAGATGTACACTCAGCAACACTCTTGCACTTGCAGCATCTGAGCGTGCATTACGAGGATGAACTGCACAGCGTCTTCTTCACAATTTTACCGATTGCTTGGCTTAGTCTGTCGATAATGATGACCATCAGTTTACCCTTGAGTCCAATTTCGGCCGTACAGTGAAGTACAGAGATAATTTTTTAGCCGTGCAACGCGAATGTGAAACGCCTTACCACTGTCATTGCAATGTTCAAGAATTTAAAACCAATGTACACCGACACCTCCTTTCTAACTCCTCCTTTTTTTCCTAATGCTCACATTGTATCTTCGGCTTATTAAACCCTTTGAGAGTGTTCTAATTATAAATTCAATGCAAGGCTGAACAGTATTCATACAGTACAAGAGCTTGTGCAGAAAGTACATTATTGAAATCGGTTGTTTGATTCTTGAGAAAACTTAAAAAACAAAATAACAGTTCTATTTTGTTTATATTGGAAGAAGCCAAATTAAGAAAACAAATTTTAGCGAACATTCAAAAAAAATCTATCGGTTTTTTTTTGACCGAAAATTTGTTGTTATTTTTAATCGTATACACAAAAATGAATAAAACGACTTACGTGAATCTTCATAAAAAACCTTAATTTTTAAATTTCAAGTCCATCGACCCAATGCTTTGGGCTGTAGCGGCAGACAGACGGATGAAATCGGGGACCCACTTTTTACGACTTCTCTACCATCGCAATGTCATGTTTGATTACAATCTCAAGTTCGGAATTTTTTGCAAATGCAAAATTTGCTATATACATACGTACTAGTTCCTATAAGTCGCAAGTAAGAAAAATCATCGTTTGAATCACCATTTTTGTAGTAAATTTTAAAAAATTTAACGTGTTTTTCGGTTGTTATGTGATCCATTAATGTAAATGGCAATCAACCAACTAATGTTAGTTATGTTAGGACACTTCAAATGACAACTGAGTTTGACAGGTGTAAAATGCCAGCGCTACCATTGAAATAGAAGTCATATTTACAGGTTTCTAGAACAGTGTTTGAATTCCACTACCTAGAAACATCTACACATTTATGTGAGTTTTAAATAAAACATAACACACACTTGCCAGCATTAAAAACAAGAAATAAATTGTATTTATTGAAAATTTACTTAAATTGGTAGATGCATGTGCACTAATATATAATTACAGACTTTTCCTCGCATTTTTCCGTTTTCTCTCTTTGTGGTTGAATTTTGCATCTGATCCCATGGAAAAATGTTGGTTTCTCTTTAAGTTTATACATGGTCGACTTTTTTCCTGCCAAGCGCTAAACAGCACCCATTAACATTAATGACTCTTTTATAATTTTTATCTATTTTTTCCTTTCTTGCTGCCATGGACCCTTCCTACCTCTACCACAAGCTATTTTTGTTTTGTTTCATTGTTTCTCATAGTACCTTCTTTTTTACTTAAATTATAAACATTTTGTGTAAAAACAATTTAATAGGTACTTTCTCTTATCTTATAGCGCTTTTGGACTTTGGAGAATGATGTTTCGTTTTTGTTATTTTTTTTTCAGCTACAGCTAATTAATTGGAAATGTGTAGCTATATAAGGTAGTTTTTGATATTCTTTTTTTTAATTTTCTTTCATACTCGTATATTTTTTTGTTACTTTTAGCACCTTTTCCAGAATGGTTTTAAACAATGGACATTTAGCTAATTAAGATGGTAACCATTTTTTGTTAGGTATACTACACAATTTAACAATGTTGTTTTATAGTAGCTTTGTTATATAAATTTTAATGCGAATTATTTGTGAAAAAGTTGTACATTATTTCCATAGCAAGTGTTTGGAATACTGAAAATTTGTTACATTAAAATAAAATAGAAATATAATAGATTCAATGATAAAAGATATGTCACAACAAATGGTCCCCAGCTACTTTTGAATACTAACATTATTTTTACTGCGTATGTTATAAATTAATATAATAATGTAATAAACATTTTTCAAGCATAATTGTGTATGCTGCTTACAATGATGATTTTACCAGCGAAGATCATTAAAATATCATTCAAAGTTTTTCGAAGGATTTTTTTTTTACATCCTGTTTAGCATTTTAACATTTGAGTCTCCTTTTGCGATTCACTGAAAATGTTCGTAGAAATACTCCAATAAATTAATAAATTATTTTATTTGTAAACTATATATTTATAAACTATTCCCGGAAATATGAGACCGAGGGTCAAATTTATGATTAATGGAAACTATCAAAATTCTTATTGTTTTTGACCACATTTTAGTACAAAAAAGTAATAGATTACGATTATTATACTCGTAATAAATACTAAGGAAGTGTTTTTCGAATTTAACTTTAACGAAATTTTTATAAAATAAAATTCTGCAGTGGCCGGCAAAAATCAACGTAAGACCACTTTCTCGAAGCTTGTAGACATTCGAGTGAAATAAATGCCTAGATAAATAAAATTGATGATGTAGTAACGTTAAAAACAACCGGACACTAAGCGTATTCTTAAATGACTTCTGCAGAAGCTGTATGGACGAGGAAGAGGACGAAGCAGTTCCTCACCTCCTTTGTACATGTACTGTACATGCCCTCTGCTCTAGCTCAAAAACGATCTCAAACATACTAATATAGCTCCAGTTGGTTTCATTGAGCTCAGAAGAAGGACTCAAGATTCTTGTGGTATCACAATGGGCCAACAACTGGCCAAAGTGTGTCTTACTTTTAACGTTAAAAACATCTCTTTTATTGACTTTACATAAGAACATACATTTTAAGGAACTTCAATCTCTATTGACAAAAAGTCAACGCATGAAAAGTGCATTTTAAAATTAAATTTAAAAATACAATATGTGAACATCAATATTTCATTGGGCCACCACGAGTGTCTTAAGCAATCTGTAATAGTCTGGCCAATAAGAATTGAGTAAACTAAATTTTGAACTTCAACTAATGCTGCATTATCAATTGTGTGTCTAATATTTTTGGTATTTATGCATGTTTTCGATTTCTTATTAGTCCTACAAAATTTTGTGGCGACTCCGTATACATTTTTGCACCATTACCTGTCATATTAAATTCTCTTTTTTGAATTTTGTATCAATTTTTTTTCGGAGGACTTAACAAGATACTTTATCTTGTCCTCCAAAATAAATATTGATACAAAATTCAAAAAAGAGGCTGGGATGCGACCCACACTTCCCATCTCGTCTGTAGAATTGTCTTGCTTAAAACTTTTATAAAATATTCATAACAATATTTTGTGTTAGATAAACAATTTGAAGTCAATATCATTCCTTGTTCTCCAAATACTTGAGTCGGAAACCATTTCTTATCAGTTTTTAGTTGTTTTTATAGGTTTTCGTGTTTTTTTCTTAAATTTGTCAGTTCATTTTTTCTAAAAGATAAACTAAAAATTACCAACAATATTTTGCATATGATGAAATAGTTTGATTTCAAAATATATTTTTAGTCGAACACGAATTTTTACCAATTTTAGTAGCATTTCATGAAAAATTGTATTTCTTACATAGACAAATGCAGATTAGATTTTTCTAAGAACAATACCTTACGTTAACAACAACATTTAACACAGAATGAAATTATTCTGAAAACAGTACCTTCATTTATTCACGAGATATAGAGAATCGAACATCAATTTTTAAAAATTTACCGTACTATTTTTTGTAGATTTTAATTTTTATGAAATAACTGACTGTTGTATTTTTATAAAAATTTTACTGAATGTCAAACACAATATTTTCTATATGAAATTATTTTGAAGCCAATATTTTAAATTTTTGAAAAGATGTTTAAGTCAAAAATCATTTTTTACCAAGTTACTAATGATTTTTAAGGTTATTATTCTTTTGTAAAAAAATGTCAATTCGATGTTTCCATAAATTTTACCAAATGTCAAAAACGATATTCTTCATTGAATACAATTATTTTGGAGATAAGATCTTTTTTGTTCGTAAAATATTCGAGGTTTTTTTTTTTTTTTTTTTTTATAATAAGCGCACACTCAAAGGGATAAACTACCCTTATTATGTAGACAAAGTGTGAGCACTAGGAAAGGGAGAGAGGGGTTGAAAGGAGGTGTCGGTGCACATTAGTTTTGAATTCCTGAATATTGCAATGGCTGGGAAAGACAGAGTGTGGCAAGGCATTCCACATTCGCATAGTACGGCTAAAGAACGAATCTCTGTACTTGACAGTACGACCGAAGTTGGGCTCGAGGGTATATTGATGAGCATTCCTAGAAGCGCGAGTATTACGGTTGAACTGTTTAAGGGGAGGAATGCAACTGGCTATTTCTCTAGAGCATAAACCATTAAAATAACGGTAAAAGAGGGTGAGACAAGAGACATTTCGACGATGTTCAAGCGATGTAAATGATCTTATGATGGCAATATCACCAATCAATCTAAATGCTCTACGTTCAATACTGTCCAAGAGGCTTAAGTAAGTTGCAGGAGCACCAGCCCAGATATGGGAGTTATACTCAAGCTTTGGACGTATATAAGTCTTGTAGATAACAGCCAGATGAGAGGGGAGAAAAACTTCTTGCATCGCCTTAGAAAACCCAAACATCTTGCGTCATTTTTGGCGACATCGCGTATGTGATCGTTTCACAAAAGGTAGTTGGTGATACACATACCGAGAATATCGAGATGTTCAGTCTCATTGATGCAAGTTCCATCCATGGATAATGGCAAGGGGGGTATATCTCGCTTTAATGATACAAGACAGCATTGGGTTTTCGAAGCATTAAATTCCACGCGGTACAATGCTGTTTAGGTCGGAATTTAATGAGGGACGTGAATCTGAAAACGAATATGAGAAGCTAAGAGTACTATCGTCAGCGAAACAATGTATTGGATTAGAAGTTGCAGACAAGAGATCTTTAATAAAAATGAGAAAGATAGATAGATAGATGTTGGAGATAGAACAGAGCCCTGGGGCACACCAGCATTTATTTTGTGGTTTTCAGACTTGAATCCATCCAATACAACTTGTATTGAACGATTCGAAAGGTAATTACTAATCCAATGAAGGAGGGATTCATGAAAACCGAAAGCACGCATTTTCGATAAGAGAGCCTGATGCCAAACCCTATCAAATGCTTTTGAAATATCAAGTGCAATAATCTTACTTTCTCCAAGACGATGTAAAGATTTGTTCCACTGTTCGGTGAGATGAACCATGAGATCACCAGTGGACCTATTGCTACGAAAGCCGTATTGCCGGTCATTAAGAAGCTTTTGATCTTCGAGATATTTCTTGAGCTGATAATTAATCAGCGTTTCCATGACCTTGGAAAGAAGGGACGTAAGTGCAATCGGTCGGTAATTAGACGGTGAGGAAGATTCGCCTTTTTTGGGGATAGGCTGGACAAATGCGGTTTTCCATCCGCTCGGAACGAGACCTGAGGAGTAGGACAGATGAAAAAGCTTACGCAGTGGTTTTGCCAGCGTTGAAGAACACGTCTTCAGAACAATAGCGGGGATACCATCCGGACCAGCGGATTTGTGTGTGTTAAGATCTTTTAGGACTCTCGCTACAGTACGAGTGCGAAAAAAGATTTGCCCCATAGAATCACTAACTCGCTCAAGTACAGGCGGAGTCATAACACTCACTGGCAGCGTTGAATTGGCGGCGAACTGTCTAGCAAAGAGATTAGCTTTCTCTAAAGAGCTTACAAATGGAGTGTCATTGACAACAAGCGTAGGAATCGAAGAAGAGGAAGAATTCATCATATTTTTTACAAATGACCAAAAATTTTTACTGCCTTTGGGACATTGCAGTATTTTTTGCCGTAATTTTTGGTCATGTAAAAATTTGGTCCGCCGAATATGGGCGTTGCAGGCCTTCCTGGCTTGCTTGAACTTATTCCGGTTTTCCTCAGTTGGATTGGCTCTAAAACAACGGAAACTTACCTTCTTGACCCTAATAACCTCTTTACAGCTCGCATCGAACCATGCGTTTTCCTTAGGTCTGATACTTTTAACACTATTCGGGATAAAAGTTCTCATTCCCAGGAGAATGAAACTTGTGATCATATCAGCGCTGGCGTCAACGTCACTATCGAGGAAGCATAGTGACCAGTTAAAGATCCTAAAATAATTATTGAGTCCGTCCCAGTTGGCTTTCTCGTATTGCCAAACGGTTCTCTTAGGAGCTCTTTCTTTAACTGGAGAGTTTTTACACGAGAAATTTGCTGATATGACACAATGGTCAGATGTGCCTAGAGGAGGTGACAATTATTTTTTTCAGTTTTTTTGATTTATAAAAAAACCGTTAATTAATTTTTGTTTCCAAAAATATACTTGTTTGGTATCAGAATATATAATTTAAAATTTAATTCAAGTCGCTAGCGTTAGCGTTTTTGCTTACCTTTTTTTAAATTGCTATCATGAAAAAACCACCCACTCAATTTTTTGAGATTCCTTTCTGCATTATTATCTGTATTATCAGTTCTTGAGCTATGGATGACGAAAAAAGCTTCCCGAACGTACGGACGTACGAACGTCCATCAACACGCACGCACAGACAGCTCTCTAAAAATCATTTATTTAGACTTGATACGTCGAGAAATGTCGAAATTCAATTTCGATTACCTACAATAACTTCCTATGGGTAGCTTAAAAACACTAATATTCGTGTACATTTTAAAACAAAAATTGTGTTTAGAAATAGTTTTTTTGTTAAAAATGTTAAAACTGCGTCATATCAAATAATAAGAAAAACTGTCAAACTAGCATTTTATAACTCCGAAACTGGAGCCAAAATTAAAGTAATTTCCGAACGCTACAGCAAAATGGTTTTTGAAATTAAATGCCATACAAATTGTAAACTAATAAATCAACAATGTTAGATATTGCACTGAATTCGTAGTTTTTTTCTTGTATTTGAAAAAAGTGTAGTTTTAAATCAATTCCATGTGCTTAGCACTCATATTAAGTTAATTTCTGATACACCTTTCCTTTTTATAGCGGGTGGAAGTTTTGTAGGTACCCAGAAATGTTTAGGTACTACCTGTGAATAGGTACATATGTATTTCACTATACACTAGCACAGCGGTTCCCTATCTTTTTTAGTCGCGGAACACTTTTTGCGTAAGAAATTTCACGCGGATCACTTTGTTGCGCATATGCCATTTTTCGCAGTTACATGTAGCAAATAAAATAACTTTTTTTTTCAAATTTCGTTTATTTTATTGAATTCAGGAAACAGTTTCTACAACGAAAAACACAAGAATAAAGTTAACTTAACTTAATAAAGAATTAGATAATTTTATGGAGTTTCTTTTTGCATAAAACTGAAATATCTGGTTGAATTTGGGACAACTGCAACCGTATATCAGGTTCTTCATCGAGACGGGATCTATATTTTGTTTTGGTTCCAACATATGCAGAGAACCCTGATTCGCATGTATGTTGTTGAAAACTGCAGAAGAATTATTTTAGCTTTCTCTGACAGTAAACTGAACCCGTCTTTCAACATACACCAGAATTCTGATAAAGACTTCTTTGTTGCAAAAAGTTCTTTTATCGAAGAATCTGATGTCAGGTCAATCAAGCACTCAAACTACAGCGATGTCAGGGTAGGTGGCTTTTCCAACGCGGCAGAGTACGGGTTTATTACCCATACGTTTTCTTTAATGTTCAGGTGGAATTCGTCTGGAAAAAAGTGGAGGAAGCTATCCAGCAAACCTACTAAGTGGATATGAAACCCATTTAAAATATCATCGGTAATGTCCAAATCTATTTCTTCTTTAAATTCTTTGAGCATTGGGATTGGGAAGCTGTCTAGGTTTCGATTTTTTATAGATTAAGCCCAAAACTGGACTTTATTTTTAAATGCTTCTATTTTGTCACTGGCATCGAAAACAGTTATTGCCTTTCCCTAAAGTGATACACCCATATCATTTATTTTTTTAAATACATCTGTCAGATATGCCAATTTCAATAACCAACGCTTATTACACAACATGTCCCCCAAAACAAATTGTCGTCAATGAGGAAGTTCTAACTTCAGCTCTTATTTTGAAAAGCCGCGTCAGTGTTTTTCTGCGAGAAAGCCACCTTACTTCTGCGTGAAGAAGAAAAGACGTATGTAGACTACCCATGTCATCACACAATACTTTAAAAAGCCTTGTATTCTTGGGCCGTGATTTAATAAAGTTAAGCATTTTCACGCTTTCGTCCAACACCTCTTTAAGGGAGACCGGCATTTTTTTCATTGCGAGGGCATGGCGGTGTAGAACGCAATGTCTACTGGTGCATCCTTTAACAATTTGCTTTATTCTTGCGACGGCACCTGACGTTTTTTCATTCGTGGCCTTGGCACCGTCCGTGCATACTTCCATTCCACGCAGTTACTCCATGGTATGTCATTTACAGTACAAAAATTGTCAATCAAATTAAAAATTTCACCACCAGTTGTAGTAGTTGGCAAAGGCTTGCACAAGAGCAGATCTTCTTGAAAGGATTGTAGATATTGATAGCCCATACATACTATTAAAATAGCCAACCCTGCAACATCCGTTGATTCATCCATTTGCAGCGCAAATTATGTGAATTTTATTCGTAAAAGTAAGTAAAGTATAGCTTTCACATTCTCCGATAAGTCTCCGATTCGTCTTGATATTGTATTATTTGACAAAGGAAAGGCGTCAACTAATTGTTTGGCCTTTTCATCCAAAAAACATTCAACAATGCCTTTAAAACATATTAAGTTTTCAGCAATGGTATGGGCTTCGGAAACTTACCAAGTAGGACGCCATCAACACATTTTCGTTCACTGTCTTTAAGTGATAAGTGATAATGGTTTGAGATTTAGTAAGTTCTTTTAAAGAAATCTGGAACTGGATGAATCCCTGCAAAGTGACGTTTCATTTTTGCTGGAAAAATTGCACTGTTCGGCAACACTTTGCCGCAAATTACGCATTGAAGTTTGTTGTCACTTGTCTCAGCACATCCAAAATTCAAATATGATTCGTGGTACTTCCTTTTGACTGATTTTTTTCTGCAGCATTGATCACCGTGGAACTAGTACTAGGCAAACTATCAAACTCAAAACCTTCAGAAATCTCTCTAGAGACAGCGCTCTATTGCGTCATTTTCCTTCGCACTAAAATAAGTATATGGGCATTTGTTTGGGCGAAATTAAACAAACAAAATAAAATCATTAAAATCATTTTGTGCGGTACATGCTTAAAAAGTTGAAGTTAATAACCGGGGATTACTATTTTACGTAAATTATCATTTTGTTTGGACATACCCGTCAGTTGGTGATTCTTCGGCAGCTTCTGGTGCTTTTGCGGAGCATTCACTTGATTTTTTCAAAGATCCAGACTTAAGCCAGCGATCCATTCGGAACTTGTATGTACATTGTACATATCAATGCGATCAAAATTACAGGATCAGAAGCCCAAAATTAACTAGTTACCCATCCGTCTTGGAATTTTTATATATTTTAAAATATTTCCGCGGAGCACTTGGATATTCATCGCGGAGCACCAAGTGCTCCGCGGAGCACAGTTTGGGAAACCCGGCACTAGCACTAGGCCACATGTAAAATTTTAGAAAAATTCGAAAAAACACCGTTACACCTGATGTTCGGCTATGATGTCTCATCCCTTCTCAGAAATAAAAGTTGACGGACCGTCAAAGTTAAACTTGTTTATATAAAATCTTTTGTATATAAAATCTTCAAAATTACTTTAAACATGCAACCTACAAGATCAAGTACATGCGAATTAGTCTTGCATATAGTATTTTTCTTTAAATAGGTGTTATTAAATTAAACTAGGAGTTAATTCTTTAACTAAGGTAATTTAATATTAAATTTTATCAGTTTGCATCAACTTACTAGGCTTTCAATGAAATATGCCCTGGCAAACAAAAATTCTAAATGCCTTCAGAATTAAAACCAAAATACCTACAATAATTTTTGTTTGTACCCTAAGAAGCTGACGACAAACACACGAACACGGACGCTAAAAATGGTCGTCGGCTGCGGCCGGCGGCGGCGGACATAACAACAGCGACAGCGGGATATTTTTGCGTGAAGTTGTAATAAAATAGGTAAATAAAAATAAACATTAAAATGTCTTAAAGTGGGAGAGAAGTCATAAAATGTCATCTATAAGTACCTAGTACCTACCTACCTACTTTGTCCACCCTGTTTAATGTTCTTTCTCCGAATCGCGATAAACAATAGTAATGGTGTGTAGTTATAGTTGGCTGCTACTTATAATTTTTGTTGGTTTGTTTTATTTTTATGAGAATTCCCGAATCCCGAGGTTTTAATGATTTATGGTGGTTGGCCTAAAAGCGGCTTCACCTGCAGAAGTGCAGAGGCAGAGCGCAGAGGTGTGCCTGTGTTGATGTTAATTACCGCACGCACTACCTGTCTACTATTCCACTCTTAATATGGGGAGGGCTAAGAATTTAAACACTTCACGAGGTCCACTTCCACTCATATTTAAATTAAGGAATTCCCACAAAAATTTAAGTCGCGCACTCATCACAACCATTATTAATACTTTAATTTTTTGTAAATTATGCTCGAAGACATGTTGCATAATATATTTTTTGAGGACACAACTGATCGGAGGACTTTTTCGAATGTGACTGAAGAAATTCTTGCCTCGTAGATTAATGAAACCCCAAAATAAGATCCAATCCTTGAGTAAGGATAATTGGCAGCGAACTGGCGTGAATCATTTCTGATCGAAACAGATGCATCACGATCATCAACCCGGAGACAGGCAAATAAGGACCGAAACCTAAACCGAAACGATGAAGGTAGATTCCCTTCCCTATTCTGCGCTGCTCCTCTGCTGCAGTCGAAATCGGATTAATTTGGGAGCTGTTAAGTGTTGTTCTACCTTCTCTTGCATTTACACTCTCCGGACGCGACGTGAAATTGGTATCGTTTTTACGTTGCGTTCGTCCATCCGTCGCGTCGTCACGTCGTCGCGTGCGTCGTCGGTCGTTTATTCGTCGGTTTTAGGACTTCCGAGAAAGGTAGTTGATGTTGAAAATTATATCTGTTGATGGTTTTAAGTGCAGCAATGATGAATTTATTATCACATCAGCGCGGTAGTAAGGTCAGCTTTCGTTTCTTCTCCTTGTTGAATTTGATGTTGTTTTTGTAGTTTTGTCTTTAGTTGTCAGGTGCGATTCTTGGCCTGGTGCGCTCAATGAATATAATAAGGCGTGTGTATATAAGAAGCGTTTTACCGCGATGTTTTCATGGAGATAAGTATTACCTGTCAACTCAGTTTGATTACTCTAGTTAAGATGTAAACTTCGTGTATATTGTGGTGGTGAAGTTGTTTATTTCTTCTCATTTCTCAAGGATCAGCGCGATAACGATAATAATAAGTTTTGGATTAGGACATTTGACGCGAACTGGTAATTTGTTAGACAGTTTACATTTAGCTTGAAATACGATAATAACACATTGTTTGTTGTCTGCTGATGATTTAATCATATGTTTTAAAAGTGAAGTACGTTATGTTGTGTTATGTTATGTTATGCTATGTAACACTGACCTTAAGCAGTTATTATTACTTATTAACGCAAAAGCTGGATTTGGAGAAATGTTACACTTTCTATACTCAATTTTCGTATTTCATTGAGCTTAAAAGATAAAGTCTGAAACAAAAGAACGATGGTTTTGCGCCAAGTTAATGAGGATAATAACCAATGCGTACTTTATTAGCTTACAAATTTGTTGCCATTTTTTTCCCGACTGTGCTTAATGAAAACCGGACAGTTCAATAAATTTTCCAACTCTTTTTCGAGCATTACTACGAGTAGTTATTTTTAGGGATGGAATGAAGCCATAAAACACAGAGTACTGTAATCTTGAAAATTTGTAATTCAAGCCAAAAATTCTTGTTCTGATTTCCGTTTTTAGAAGCCTCGGATTTTTCTTTCAAGAACAATATAAGGCTTAAGTTAAGCATGTAATCGGCTCATTTCAAGATTAAAAATTCTTATTTTAAGAACACATATTCTTACATATAACAAATATAAGAACGAATCAAGTTTTCTTAGTTTTAATTTAAGAATGAACGAACTTAAAATATGAACGAAAATTCTTGTATTTAAACATATTTCGGATTGATTTTAGCTTATTAAGTTTGACTAGTCTTAAAACCAATTTGATACCCTCTTGAATTCTATCCCAAGATGCCAAAATGAAAAAAAACGTTTATTAGTTTTAATTTATTCTATATTATAACAAAAACATATTAAATTCTTAAATAAGTTTAAGAACTTAAGTTTAAGACTTTAAAAATAAATAATTGTTTTAATTTCAATGGAACTTATTAAAGAACCAACTTCAAAAGCTTCAAAATGAGAGTTTAATCCAATTACTTTCAGACTGTTGTTGTTAAAAGATTAAAAATCGTATTTTAAGATTGCTGTTTGACTAAAATGAATTTATTAAGAATAAAAATCTTGAGTCAAGAATAAAAGGTGTCGTTTTTAGGATTCAAAGAATAAGAATACGAAAATCTAAAAATTAGTCCAATCGTATTTGACTTAAGTTTGCCCTTTTTCTCTGAGTAAAGAGATTGGGCTCACTGCAAAAATGACAGTTTTTTTGAAAAAAAATTAGCAATTTAACTTTCAAAACAATTTCAACGATGAAATATTCAGTCTTGATTTATCAGACTTATAACACTTTGATCTTATAGCATGAACTCATTAATGGCGGACACTGTAAGACAATAAGACAATTGCTAATAGTTAACTTATAGCACGAGCTCATTAATGGCAGACACTGTAAGACAATGTTCTTTAAACAGCTTAGACCCACTTACACGGGACGAAACGAGATCTTAAGAGCACGCGGAAAACTGAAATTTGCTGATACTCTCGAAATAGGACGAGGATCTAGTCGTTCTCTTCAGACTTCTTCGGTTTAAAACAAATTTTGTAAACTTCATAATATCGCTGTTTTTCACACTTAAATTCTAAATCAATTTCTTAGCACCGAGCTCGGAAGCAACCTAAATTTCCTGACCTACAAGAAGAGTTTTTCAATATACTTGCACAATTTCATATTAGATAACAAAGTTCTTCGAAAACTTCTTGATGGCTCGAATATAAAATATAGTAAAATATTATGTTAGTTAGGGTAAGAATTCTGTTTGAGTTAAATTTTTTGAATAGGAGTTTGAATGAGCCCAATTTTAATAATAAAATATTATGTGCTGAACACCTCAATTTTAGGAGAAAATGCACAAACTTTTGTACCGAGACTAGTACATTACAGTCCTGTATTCAAGGGTGGATATACTGGTGCTACACGAATAATTCTAAAAAAACTGTTTTGTGTGGACCTTTTGAAAATATTTTCATCAAAAAAGAATAAAAATAAATTAAAAATTGGAGCGAAATAATATGTTTAATTCTTGAATTTAAAGAAAGAGGTGCATTTGGGTACATAATTTCTCTAAATATTACAAACACATAAATTAAGGTAAACAAAAATATTGTGTGACCCTCACGAGTTACACGTTGCAGAATATCTTTTCACTTCAATTTTCAAGAGATTCGAAGATTTTATATTTTTAAATAATAGATATAAAACGTTTACTATGTACATATTTTTATTAATCATTAGTTTAATGTCACTGTTGCTGTTTTTGGGGCATTTACATTCTTGACTTTTATGTTTAAATCTCAATTCTAGAGCTTCAAAAGTAAATTCACCTCCAAAAGTAGATTTCTTCAATTTATTAAGATCTTAAAAATTTGTGTTTGTAATAGATTATAGGTATACCTTAAGAAACTTTTAAGATTATTACAAAGATTTTAGTTGGTTTTGGCAGGCAAACCACTTTTTTATATATGAACCCCACTGGATCTTCCATTGGTTAGAAGTTGATGAATTTGTGCAAAGCGATTGGAATAGGGCTATATTTCCAATTCATATCGTGTTATTTGTCCAGTCGTCAGATAAAAGTAGTACTTTTTCCAACACACTGAAAGCAATAAAATAGAAATTTTATTTTTAAAAACAATAAATAAATAATTTAAAATATAAGATGGGTCATATCCATTAACACAATGGCGCGTATTCATAGAGAATTACTAAAGTCGTGATTTCTTGATCTATAGTTTAAGGCTTGTTGATTAAATAAACACAGCTCTTATTCATAGTCAATTTTCCTGATGTGTTTAGTAAAACCCCAGTTTAAGGTTGTATTCTACTACAATTATACTTCAAATGACAGGTCAAAGCCAAAAAATACTGTTATATTTTCAAACTCGTTATTTTGTGCTGTCATTCCTAGAATTGGATGTCGAAAAAAGTAAGTAAAACAAAACTATTTAATAGAAAATCAAAAAAAACAACAACAAAGTTCAATAATATTTTAGATGAAAACAAAGGAAAATATAAAACGCGAACTACAGGAAAACTTATCGCAGTCAGACAAAGAAATTTGTAGCTAATTTTGTCAAAAAGAAGAGCTACACCAGCAAGTTTACGTACAATTTATTTGATATCATTTACCTTTTCAGCTTTTTAAATCAGAAACAAAAATCAAATATGACATTTGGCTGTGATAATAACTACTTAAATACAGCATTTCCTATGTTTATAGTTGAACCACAGTTTTAGCTCTAAACTTAGATTTAAATTTATTTATAAATAGCCTAAACTCTGGACTTGCTTAGCAACAACTTAGCAAGAGTTTAGCAAACATCTATGAATATGCCCCAATACGTTTAGTTTTGAATTCAAAGGAATTTCTACGAAAATTAAAAAAAAACCCTCTCCATACCTACTTACTTTTTTTTAAATTTGAAGAACACCCAAATCTAAAAAACCAACAAAATATTAAAATGAACACTCGAAAAAACGATTAAGGTGCTCCTTTTTTACTACCGTAATTAAAATTCCAAAAATCAGAAGGAATAATGTCTCTATCTGGAGCTTCAATCACTTACAGAAATTACTTAAGTGCTGCAAATGTATAATTTAAACCGCATTATAACAATAACAATTGTTACACATTTCTTTTGAGTACAAATGATCCATTCAATTCTTAATTAAAGCTACTATTCCCACTATTGGTAAACCATTTACTTTTCCCACAAAACGTCTCCATAGGGTTTTCGATGTAATTTTGTCGACTGCGATAACATATTACAAACAAACGTTCCATGTATTCTCGACTTCTGTTTGTTTATTCCTGAACGTATATTTTACAAAACTAACCAAAACCGCAAATAAGCATAAACATTTCTGCGTCGGTCGATCTGAATCTTAAAATTTGCATACAACAAAGTGTAAATGCGGTATATCTTAACTACTGCGCATTTTTGTTTGAGATATGAATGACTGTTCCTGTGACGACGACGAAGACCGACAACCGACGATTTCCCGAGACACTTCTTCTTGAAGTTGCGATAGAAGGAATATTTTGCACTCCATATAAAGATTTAGGTGACCGGAAATGCTGAAGAAGCATAAGCATAATAAATATGCAAGTAGGTATAGTGATGATAGAGTAAAGGTATGTAGAAAAGGTATTGTATCAA
The DNA here is from genome assembly GCA_920104205.1 of Eupeodes latifasciatus. Lineage (NCBI taxonomy): Eukaryota > Metazoa > Arthropoda > Insecta > Diptera > Syrphidae > Eupeodes > Eupeodes latifasciatus. The sequence continues at coordinate 121,250,221 of OV049926.1, forward strand.
GTTACTGTGAATAAATCATATTAAAAAGTACTTGTAAGTACGGAAATACAGAAACGCAACAAAATGCTGCTGTTTTTAATGCGTTTTGCAAGTCACATGAGGGGATAGCGGGTCACACTTTGGCAGTTCTAATTGAATTATTCAATACTTACGAGTAGTTCCATGTTTATGTATGGAGTACTTTATTTTAATCTACATTATTCAGGTAAATAATTTAGACAGAATTTAGATCAATGAAGTGAAAGAGAAGCTATTTTCGTCATGGAAAAACTTGAAACATTAAATTGTAGGCATAATTTAGTTTCCGCACTCCAGGCGATTGTAAAATTTTAAACATACACAATTTGCCGTTTGAATTGATTAATCTCGAAGTTGCATTGAGCGAATAAGACCTGACATATTTTCGCAGGAATCCTAAAATTTAAGATGTTTTTGGAAGAGTATTTTACCAAATTTATTAAAAATTTAGAATGTAAGGAAATAAATTGGTTAACTGTAGTCACTGTTTTGCATAATACAATTGATAGTAATTTATTCAACCACGAAATTAATCATTCTGAAATTTACATTTGTTGCCCCAATTTTTTACACAAATTACAACACAGGTTACATGCGATTTTCTTACATCAGAGATGGATACACTTTTTATAAAGTTTGGAAAATGAAATCAAGTGTAATTATTTTGAGTCAAGAGCTGTCAAATTTGTTTACCAATTATATTTTGGTACCCATATTGTAGAAAATGTGTGCATGAGAAAACCGATTTACTTCATCCATTCGAAGCCGTGATATTCAAGAACGTAAAATAAATTTAAAAAAGAGGCTGGGATGCAACCCACACTGATAACTTCCCATCCCGTCTGTCGATTTGTCTTCTTTAAAAGGTTCTGTAGTGAAAATGTGGAGTGCTTAGATTCGTCATTTACAACAACTACAACAATAAAGGTAAATAATTGTACACTGATATTTCATTATCGTAAACTATGATTGATTGATTAATTGTTAGATTGACACAAAAGTTGAGAAACTGAGTTTATAGGTTATGTCATACTATTGATAAATGTTGATAGTGTTAAGTAAATTATTAGTTTAAAAAATTTGTGCAATTCTTATCTTCATTCAATTCCTTGTTCCTATTGTGCAATTTAATTATATTCATATCAATAAATATTCTACCGAGAAAAAGACGTTGTCACGTAAAATCTTCGCCCGTAAAACCGACTTTACCATTTTTTTTTTGTAAAAAAAACTGTCAATTCGATTTTTCTCAAAATTTTACTGAATGTTGAAAACAGTATTTTTTATAAGACAATATTAGTTTAAAGCCATAATTTCAAATTTTTTAAAAGATATTTGAGCCGAAAATCAATTTTTACAAACTTTTTTCATTTTTTTAGCTTTTTTATTTTTTGTAAGAAAACTGCCAATTTAATTTTTCTCAAAATTTTGCGGAATGTTGAAAACAATATTTCTTATAAGACAACATTAGTTTAAAGCCATAATTTCAAACTTCTGAAAAGATATTTGAGTCGAAAATCAGTTTTTACGAAATTTTAGTAATTTTTTTTAGGTTTTTATTTTTTATAAAAAAAACTATCCATTCGATTTTTCTCAAAATGTTACCAGATGTCAAAAACGTTATTCTTTATTGCACAAAATTATTCGAGGTGAAAAATATTTTTGTTTAGTTTTTTTTGATTTATAAAAAAACCGTAAGTTGGATTTTTTTCCAAAAATATACTAGTTTGGTATCACGTCATAATATATAATATACAATTTAATTCAACTCGCTAGCATTATTGGTTCGTGAGATATTTTGGGTAAACCAAAATTTTCACCTTTTTTTAAATTGCTATGGTAAAAAACAACCCACGCAATTTTTTTAAGAGTCCTTTCTGCATTATTATCTGTATAAAAAAATTTATTTGAAGTCGATATTTGTACTGGTTCTTTACCTATGGACGACGAAAAAAACGTCGCGAACGAACGGACGTATGAACGTACGTACACACGAAAGCACAGACATCTCTCTAAAAATTTCTTATTTCATTTCTAGGGGCCTTGAAACGTCGAGAAATGTCAAAATTTTCAATTCGACAATTCGGACCGATTACAATAACTTCCTATGGGAAGTTAAAAATACGTTTAACAAAAGACTGCTCAAATTCTAAGAGCCCTTTGAGCTTTGCTCTTTATTTTTGGTAAGGATAAAGTGGATAGCCTGCATAATTATTATTAAAATTATATTTTTAAACTAAATAACTTAAGATTTTGAAAATTATGTGTATGAGTTTTTTGTTTTAATTTCTTGTTACTCTTCTCAGCAAAGTTTTTACTGTCGAATCTGAAACCTCATTTCAGTTATATAGTCTGCAACTACACCTTCTTGTTGCTTGTTGTTGTTCTTCGTGTCAAAAATGTTGTTTTCGATGGGGACTTCGATTTCGATAAATAAATAGCTTGAGATATTCCCACATCAGCAAACCTTCCAGAGTTTGTTGCAAGCCGTTGAAGCATGTGGGATTATTTTGCAGCTGTCCGAATTCCATGTTGATATCTAGGTCATAGTTTTTTTTATGGATTCTAAGTGTATTTGTGGATTCCTCAAATATCGTTGCTTGGTAGTAAATCTGTCGAATTTAGCGCATTTTTTTTTCATGAACCTCGCTTTATCTTTGTCTTGACTTTCCTTTCTCAGTTATTTTTCGTCGCATACATAATACTGGTATAAATATTGTCACTAAAAACTTGCATCGTTAACTTATGGGAAATGTTTTCAAATCCATTAGGATTAGTGTGCTCCTGAGTAAGTTTTCAAAAAACTACAAATGTTTTCCCTTTAGAATATTTCTCAAAAACTATCTGCAGTACTGCCTAGTCCGCAATATCATCAACATCTTCTGCTGATGGCTGAATCCCGGTAGTAGCTTAATTTCGGAATTCCATCAATTAATGGTACTTATTGATGGGAGATTACAACCTACCTAAGCGTTAATAGCATGTAAAGGAAAAGCATCATAAAGACTTAAAGAAAAGTTTTAAACAAATGTTCTTTTTTCTTAGCTTCTTCTTCTTGTGAGAGAGACCTGTAGACTTTTTGTTCTTCCAAGCCTGATAATATTATTATTAGATTGTCGAAAATTTCATAGGCAATATTGTAGATCGCGAAGTAAGGAAAGTGCGAATCTTATTTTCGGCTACTTTAACCATTTTTAATTTTTAATCGAAATCTCTTGTTGAAATCGGTAGCAATCAGTCTAAGTCAAGCAGCAAATTGTGGTTCATCCAGCTTGTTTGGTATTTTATTTTATTAGCTTGGGTGGAAAAAGAATAGATTCTGTTTCAAGTAGTTTACAATCAGTTATTTACCATTTTAGGAAAATTAAAACGTTGGATACATTTTCTTGAGTAACTTTAAATTAATAGTTTGGGTATAAGGTCAAATCTTTTATTTTTGCACTGTGGACTTAAAACATTTTTTTCCCCTTTAAGCTTGTTTACGCTAAAAAATCTCAAACAAAAATAAATCCGAGGCGAGACCCACATTTTTAAAATTTGACGGTATCATCGGATTTGCCTTGAAAACTATGAGTTCCCTCCATTAATAATAACCTTTCTTGAACAGGAATGGTTGAGAGTTGTAAGTCACAAAAGCTTTGGTTTTTTACGAGCTGTATAGCGCTGAATGTATAGCTGCAGTAATTTAGTTTTGTTTTGTACACGTTTAAAAATGTTTAAGAGTGTTAACTGCAAAAAAGTCTTAAAATGAGTTCTATTGTTAGGAGATCGTTGAACATTTAGAAACTGGAATTTTAAGAAATTTTAACAGAACTTAGAAATATCGCATAAGTCTAGTGAAAAATAAGAATTTGTCTTTTTTTAATGTTATAAGTAATTTACACAGCACAGCATGGGCTTCCATATTACCTCATGACAATGCAGTGGATGTCTTGATTTTCAGCATCCTGGGAACAAGTCAAATGTTCATAGGGAATTCTAGAATCCCATATTAGTGGAACATGCAACGCTTTCATTGGTAGCCTTGAAGTCAGGTTTGGCCATAACATATATATAATTGCAACTCTTGGGCTTGTTTCATACTATACGTTTTTGACCGTACGGCAAAAAAACCGGACGGCGACATTTTGTTAGAAGCCCGAAGAAGAGCATATACGCTTTCATATTATACGGTCATGGCCAAATGTCGCCGTTCGGTTTTTTGCCGTATGGTCAAAACCGTATAGTGTGAAACAAGCCTTGGTCTCTGGTTTTCTAATAATTTTATACTTACTTGGAATTCTGACAAGTCACCACCGTTTCAAATAATTTATTTTAACTTTTGTTTGTTGTCAGTTTGCATTTTTCAAATCTTTTGTTAACAAAACCATCGCCAGCCACTCTATTGAAAAGCAATCTCCCACAACAACAAACATCTATGTTGTAAATTCATTTACTATTTGCTAATGTTGGTTTTCCCATTATGAATATTTTATTGCACATTTCGTTCCAAAGTAACCGAGAAGTAAAAAAAATTGTTTGCTTATTTACTTAAGGCTTTCATAAAACGGGTGAGCAAACCTAGTTAAACACAACTCAGCTTATACTTTATAACAAATCACCCCTTACCGATAAATCCGTTCGTTCAGCCGAAATAACAAGATTCCCATCACCTCTCTTATTATAGAAGACGATAACATAAGCGACTGACGATGACGACGCAAATTGACGGACGCAACCCTAAGTTATTTCTTGCACAGCTCAGTTTGGTTGCTGTGCTTCAAATAACTATATCGCTTTTCACTGCATAAACAATAAACGTCGTTCGTTGTTTACAATATCAATGTGTCGGCATACGGCCCGTCCACGACTTTATTAGCCGAGGCTCAAACGTAGAACTGAACCCCTTTTTGAAAACGCCTTCACCAGATTTGATTAAAGGTACGTGGTGAATGGAACGGTACCCCTCGCCTACAATTGAGCTGTTGAAAATAGCTTTGAATTTGTTTTTGTTTTTGTTTCTAATATTACCAAGTTGCCGTCCGTAATATGTACATACCTAACGCACAACAGGCTTCAACCTTCGACGGCGGCGACAACGAACGGGGTGGAAGGAAGTATTCCTAGTAAAGTGATTGCTCCTTTTACTGGATTACCTACTCGCAATGAGTCGTTAAAAAAATGAAATTGTATCATCCCTTATTTTTTCCTGGCTACTGTTTGGTGTGGCAGTCTTTGAAGTCAAATCATTTTTTCAGGCTACAGAATAGTTTCAAGGATCAACCATCAATTCAGTCACGTGTTGCGGCTTAAACTGATATTGGACTTTTATCCACACAAAAGTTAACTTCAAGAACCCGATCAGGCTTCCTTGTTTTTGCTTGTATCAAAACTTCATTGTGTCTTTTGACTGATTTGCCTCGTACGATGTAAAACATCCCTCAGCTCACAGATACCGTTATGTATGTATATAAGTTCGTGTAAAGTGTGTCTACCGCATTCACTTGCAAAATAAACCTTTGAATAATAAATAATATTTAGAAATTTTTACATTTGTTTACAGTTCTCACGCGTGTGACTTTTAAATGACAGATTAGAGAAGATTAATATTTGTTTATGGCATTGTTTACTGTTACGTTAACGAAAAGATACATGCAATCGCAATGTATGACGTATTATACAGCGATAGTATGCAAGCCGATAGGTAGTGAGCTGAGCCGCAGCCGAGCTAATGGGGTGGGAGGGAGTGTTTACCTATGTTCGTATATAAGTAAACTGCTGTCACACGACCAGGTCATCGCGGTAGGGTGTAATATCTATGCCAACGCGCCGGCCGCCCAGCAGCGCTGTCGTATATTTTTGTTATTAATATTTTCATTGGATGTTGAAGATGCACGTGTAGCGGTTTTGATAAAAATGTCACATTTATAATTGGATTAGCACAGCAAACGAAGAAGGAAACATGAAAGTATTATTTTAATTATCAGGCTTGCTTAATAAAACAAAATTAAAACAGGTTATCACATTTTTATCTTTTTTTTGTCGACAAAAATCTTTAATTATGTAGGTTTGCCTATGTACATAATATTTAACAACCTTTAGAAGGAATTCTTTGTTGGTAAAGTAATCTAAACGAAGTGTTACGAATTGCCTTCTATGCGGCCCTGTCAATTATTTAAAAAAGCTATTTATTTAAATATTTCACTGATTTTGTTTTGGATTGACGAGAAATTCTTTATTTTATTATGTGTCCAAACATTTTTCTCAGAATATAAATAAAATTGTACAAAATATATTGGCGCAAAATTTTAAACGATTTAAAAAAAAATGTTAAAGCCGTTTTTAGCAATTTACTAAGCTTAAAAGATGATTCTCCTAATTTTAAACGATTTTAACATCTTACTATCTCTTAACAATTTGCTAAACAATTGGGTATTTCAATTAATAGGTCCGTTTAGGCGTATTTGTTTTATTTTCGTGAACAAGACATGTTTGGATGCTCGTTTTTTAATAAAAGGCAATTAGCAATTTACTAGTTAGCAAAACGAAAAGAAAGGTTTACAATTTTGGAGTCCCTTAGTAAATTGCTAAACGTTTAGCAAATTGTTAACTAGATTGTTAAACCCTTAACAATAGGTTGTTTAAACTTTTGCTCCATTGTTTTTAAAATAATAATCTAAGTTTCTTGTTTTGTTTTGAACTTTTCAAAAGAGTTATATCGATCCAATTTGTGGAATTGAAAATATTGATAATTTTCGACGTTTTAAAGGTCCCTAGAATCTAAATAGAAGATTTTTGGAAAGATGTACATATGTATGTGTGTACGTACGTTCGTATACTTTTTTTTAAATTTGTCAGTTCAATTTTTCTAAAGGATTAACTAAATGAATGGTACCAAGAATATTTTACATATAATAAAATTATTGTTTGATTTCAAAATCCATTTTTGCTAATGAGATCTTTAGTTGAAAACCAGTAATTATTATTTTTATGAAATTATTATTATAATGAAAAACAGATTGTATTTTTCTAATAACAATATCTTTAGTTAACTACAAAATTAAGCACAGAATGAAATTTGAAGTGAATGCCTTCATTTATTCACGATATATCGAGAATCGAATATCAATTTTAATCAATTTTGTGTACTATTTTTTGTAGATTTTAATTTTTATGAAAAAATTGACTGTTGTATTTTTATAAAAATTGTACTGAATGTTGAAAACTATATCTCTAACTTTTGAAAAGATATTTGAGTCTAAAATCATTAATTTTTAAAAAGATTTTTACCAGATGTCATAAACGTTATTCTTCGTTTCATAAAATTATTTTGGAGATAAAATCTGTTTTTGTTTGTAAAATATTCGATATTTTTTTCAGAATTCTTGATTTATAAAAAAACCGTGAATTTTTAAATTAATTAAAATTATATCGGTTTGGTATCACGTCACAACACATAATATAAAATTTAATTCAAGTCGCTAGCGTTATTGGTTCGTGAGATATTGTGGGTTAAACATATTTTGAACTTTTTTTTCAGACTATAAATTAGGTGGCGTAACAGTCCTTTGAGAACTACGGCCTAGTGACTTACAACTCTCAACCATCCCTGTGTGCGAGTACATGTTGTCAAATTGCTATGGTAAAAAAAAACAACCGACTACAATTTTATTGGGAGTCCTTTCTGCATCACCCGCCCAATCTGTGTCAAAAAGTGGTCGAAAAAGAATCGATGTTTGCAACAATTTGCGTGGTGGTAATTTAAATAATGTAGTATTTCAAACTTTATAATAAAATAGAAATATCATGAAACAAAATATTTTAAATGTGTTTTATTTACTATACTTTTGAAACCGCATTTTGACGTGACATTTAATTGGTATATATTTTAAAAAATATCAACAAACGATTTTTTATATAAATCAAAAAACTGTGAACATTTATTTATCACCTCCAAAATAATTGTATGTATTAAAGAACAGAGTTTTTGATATCTGGTAAAATGTTTTGAAAAATCAAAGTGACGGTTTTTTAACAAAAAATACTACTTAAAGTTGGTAAAATTTGATCATGAGTACGTAATCTTTTTAATAATCAAACATATTTGCCTTAAACTTATTTTTTCTCTAAAAAATCAGTATTTTTAACATTTAGTAAAATCTGCAGAAAATCCAATTAAAAATGTATAAGAAATATTGCACAAAATTGGTAAAAACTGATTTTCACTTGAACTCATTCTATACAAAATATTATTGTTAACACAAGATAATTTTCGTAGAGAAATTTATTCGGCACTTTCTTAAAAGATATAAGAACTTTTAAAAAATGCTACAAGAAATTAGTTTTCGGAAGAAATATCTCGGGAACAAAAACAGATATATTGAAATTAAACTTATTTAATCATGTGCAAAATATTGTTGTTAAGTTTCAGTAATTTTTTAGAAAAATCCAATTGACAACTTAAAAAAAAAAAACAACTAAAAACTGATCAAAAATACTCTTATTAATATTTTGTAAGATTTTTAGAAAATTTCAACAGCCGGGCATATGTGGGTCGCATCCCAGCTTCCTTTTTTTCGGAATTAATCGAGTGATTTGGAGTGTATGTCCCGAAATAGTTGACTGAGAACTTTTGAAAAAATCTACCCATGTATACAGGTACATTCTATTTTGAAATCACCAGTCATACAAGATGACTACTACATTTTATAAGTAGATATGTATGAAAAGCTTATGATATATTAATAATATGATGTGCACATCTACCTTCTACTTCATTCTACCTTAAATTTATGTATTTTTTTATATTTATAAAAGAAAAACAAAAAAGTAATAAAAAGAAAAATACTATCCCAACCGGAAAACATTCGGAACGATGTGCAGATACCATTTTTCAACACTTTATATATCTTGTGTGACATGAGTTTTCAGTGAAAATGTCACATCATTTTTCTCGTTTCCCCCAACTTTTCATCTCGCCCACCACCCTCCCCTTTTTTCAGTAAAGTTTTCGTTGTCAACCTTCCAATCGTTGGCAATGTAGAGCATGGACGGACATAGTCCAAGTCCAACTCGAAACTGATGGCCATCCGGGTGACATATTGTCCTTCGTTATTCGTCCTCCCCCGTATCTTTCTTTTTTGTACCTAGATACGGGTTATTTTTTATTCTGCCTCTTTTATTTTTTTTTTTGGTATAGTAGCAAGTTATTTAAAAAGGATTTTATGACATTTATTTTTCAGACAATCGGAATGGAAACATCACGAAACATCGGTGCCAAAATGGGAATCTTTCGGTGAGAAGCAGGGTAACAAAAAAAAAGTAAATAGATACAATACTTGGAATGAGTGTCCGCCTCCGAACCAGCAACCCTAGCCGGATTAGTATCTTCACATCTGATGTAGGTATACGTGTTTCCGTTGGTCCTTCTTCTTTTTAATACCAGAGGTTGTTTTTTTTGTACACCAAGTCCTAGAAATAAAATTTTGTTTTGAAAATCAATTTTAAACAATGTCGCAATAAAGCTTTTCAGATGATGGTGATGAAGTTTTCTGTTCATGGAAAATATTTACATATAGATTTCGATTTGTTTAATTTCATTTCGGCCTAAATTCTTCTTGTCACTCAAATTGAAAGCAAGTTGTCAAAAAGGAATGTCGCCAAGTGAATGCCATTGCCACTGACGATGTCCCTGCTGCCGTGCCGTGCGTCATCGTTATCGCGCTGGTTTTGATGTCTCGCACTCGCAATGGTGTCCTTGTACTCATTTTTCATGGGCCAAAACATACCGCGACTGCCGGTGAAGAGATATTTGTATTAATAAAGAAAATTGTAAGAAGATTTTAATCTGCATATTCTCGAAGTCGTCACGCAGTTGTTTGACTTCTTGACATTCAAAATAAAGTATTTAAGAATTCCACCACCACCGATGCCTTACCACATCATCGGGTAAAAATGATAAGGAAGATATCCATTTGTTAAATGGAATAAATTTAACCCAACCAAAAATGACTTAATGAACCTTTTAGATTGTATAATGTATACTGCAGTGCAATTAATTTTTGACCCATCAGACATTTATTTTTTTTACAAATTGAAACTAGAACATAGTTTCTTTAATAAATTATGTATAACCAAAAGTTTAAAAAAAAAACTTGAGTTTCGGTTTGTCTGTTATATTTAAAAACCTCAAAAAGAGTGGGAGGGAGATTAAATGTGAAGTAATCAAAGTAAGACGCCTAAAGTAAATTTTCTTAGGATTATTTAGCTGGAATCATAACTTTTGAAACTAGATTCATTTGGGTATGAAAATTTATAAAGTAAATGGTACTTTCCGTAGGAGCACAAAATTTGGGCACCTATTAAACTGGTCAACAATTGTTTTTTCTGTATGACAAACTGGGGCACATTCGTCTTTGGGGTACATTCGGCATTGCAGTTTTCACCACGAACTCTTCTGTGTACACCCAAATTTTTACCACACATCTTTTCTTTAGATTGTTTATTACCATACATTTTAAATCGGGTTCAGGTAAGTAAGTGCTTTTTATATTTTGAATTGTAAGTTTAAAATTATAGTTTAAGAGTAGAGGGATTAAATATTTTGCTTTTAATATAAATGCCTAAATCTGATCACATTGTTCCTCATTATTTTATAAAAATTTGGTATTGAAATTTGTGGCAACGGGGTTCATTCGTCATTCTTGAAAGGGATCATTCGTCACTGCAGGGGCACATTCGCCATCTGCCGAATGTACCCCTTATAATATTTATTAATTACTTTTTGTATAAATATTTTGTGTTGCTTCTCTAAACGTAGATATGGTTCGCAATTATAAAAAGAAGACCAACAGAATATATTTATGTGAAACGCCAGTGAAAAATGCCGATGTGAAACATGGTCGAGAAACTGTAACTTCGCACAATCACGCACAACCTTGCAGTCGCGTATAAAACAGCGTGACCCGTTGAAAGATAGTTCAGATTCAGAACATGAAGAGGAAATATTTCAATCAAAATATACATCTCACCAAATTTTAAATATAAACCAAGAAAAAGAATTGGTCGAGTACCTATGTTAAAAAGTGTGTGTTTTATCAGCATGGACTAACGTATCCAACATTCAAAAAATTCGTTCATGAATACGTTTTACTAGAGATTCCATTAAAAGAACTTCCAAGTATTCAATCACCTGAAATGATACGTCCAATTCAACGTTTGAAAGCAGCAAACTCAACTTCGAGGAGCGGATCTTCTCGGATTTTGCCAAGCTACGCAGAAAAACAACAAGCAGAGGGTAATGAAACAAAAAAAAAGGAGCAAACTGTGAGAAATAAATCAAAAATCAAAGCAGTAAAAAGAGTTGTGAAGTTTCCGTCGAAACGTAAAAAACAATCTATTAACAAGAACAGATTAAGCCAACAGAGATAGAAGATAGACTCCCCATCATCAGACGAAATTGACACTGAAATGCCCTACTCCGAGTCAGGTCAGTCATATGCTTCATTTGCTGATTCCTCAAGTAGTTCTGAGACTCCATTGCAGATTCCAGGAAACTATTTTTCTTCCGACGAATCATTAAATGTGGGAGATTTTGTTTTAGTCAAGTTTAATAGAAATTTGAAAAAAACTAACCTATTATGTTGGCGAAATAATTGTAAAATTTAGCGATTCAACTTTCTTCGCAGATCGGAAACATCGTCATGGGTGTTTGTAGAACCCCATATTAAAGACATGTCGTTAACATTGAGAAGTGAGATTCAATTGAAGCTGCCTCATTCTACAAACCCAGCTGGAATGTCAAGATCTCGCTCTAAATATTGCTTTAATATAAATTCGAGTAACTACTACGTCAAATAACGATATTTCTTCGTTATCTTTTTTTAAGTCTTATGAATTAACTATTGTGTTCCTTTATTTCTGCGATAAGAAAATATCTCCTGTGAGTTTAAACCTCAAGAAAGTTTAATTAGAACTCGCGAAGAAAATTTTAATACAAGGCTTCGTTGGAACGAAAAAAAATGTGAAGTTTACAAAAGTAACTTAAATCAGTATTCAGCTAATTTGCTAAATCAAATAACGTCCACAATAGATGTAGCTACAAATTTTGTTTTTCAAGCTGACTGTCTTCGGTCAGCTATTCAAATAATAATAGAACAATTTTTAAATCTAGCTGGTATGACAACGAATGCAGAAAAAGTAGAGAGAGATCGTTTAAGTTCTTAAAACTCTTTAGAGACTCAAATGATGTTTTTTTATAAGACTTTATATCTACATTATAACAACGCTATGTAAGCAAAAAAAAAAGAACTTTTTTTAAAAAAAACTGCATCAAATTTGGTTGGTAGTCATGACTCTAAAGCTTTCTGGGCCAATGTGCTCATTTTGAGTGACCGTAATAGGTCAATTACAAATCCCATTGGAGTGGATATACTGGAATTGCACTTTGAACAACTTTTCATAGCTGATCCATGCCAGAAGTCTATAAGCTTTGCACTGCCTATTATATATATTGAAGAATTAGATGCTCCATTCTCAATGTTAGAACTGGTTGTTGCGCTAAAAAAAATGAAGAACAACAAGGCTGCAGGGCTGGACGGCATACCAGCTGAGTTCTACAAAAACGCCACCTCTTCAACAAAATGTTTGAGGAGGAGCAGTTTCCAGGAATTTTCCAGTCCTCATCTATCTCGGCAAGTTTTAAAAAAGGTGACCATATTTTACCTGAAAACTATAGAGGCATCTCTGTGCTTAGTTCTCTAAGAAAATTATTCACCCAGATCCTCTATTCCAGGCTTGTAAGATGGGTCGAACAAAACAACAAAATAAGTTGCTTTCAGGCGGGCTTTCGAGCTAATCTTTCGACAATCGACCAAATTTTCACTCTCACGAGTGTTGCTAGGCGTTACTTAGAGAAAAAAATTAATCTTTACTCTTTTTTCGTTGATTTTAAATCAGCATTTGACACCATTAACAGAAGATCTCTACTATTTAAACTTGCAGCTATCGGGCTATCGACAAAATTTATCCGAATCTATGAGCAGCTGCTCTCAAATATGACAGCTGTAGTTTCAAATGGTAGTAGCAAATCGAAACCGTTTAGTTGTAATAAAGGTGTGCCTCAAGGCTGCATTTTAAGCCCGCTTATCTTTTCACTATTTATAAATGATATTGAAGACTATATCCCTGGTGGTGTTACATTTGGTGATTTATCTATTAAAGTTTTGCTCTACGCCGATGACTTGGTGATCTTAACTGATAATGCAGTCACACTTCAGCTACAAATAAACAAATTAAAACAATTTTGTGATCTATGGGATCTCCAAATAAACACCTCAAAGTCGAAGATTATGGTCTTTAGGTCCCAACATCGTAGCATTAGAACCGACCGCAACTGGACCCTCAATGGTTCCAACTTAGAAGTGGTGAAAGAATTTAAATATTTAGGCTACACATTAACTCATAAACTGAATTTTGGTGTTCACATAAAAGATAAGGTGAGAGTTGCAAAAACTGCAATAAATTTTATGTGGTCAAACTTTTTTAATAACAAACTTGTTGATCCTACGTCTAAGTTCAAAGTGTTTGAAGCAACTATCAAAAGCTGTTTGTGTTATGGCAACCAAGTCTATGGGTACAAGCAAATAGAAGATATCGAAGCTGTCCAAATATATTTTTTCAAGCGTATCTTTAGACTCCCAACTAACACGCCCAATTATGCTATACATATTAAATCGGGACTTGCTCCAATATTTATTATGAATTTAAAAGCAAACGCTGATTAT